>CM075819.1:33563989-34049322 GCA_037975025.1 Excoecaria agallocha
TTGCTCCAACTCATAACTTTTTAGTTATATAAGATAAAAATTCATCACTTAGTGCTTGAATTTTAATATTTTTTATTTTATCTCTAATTTTTTTTTTCATTGTATTATATAAATTTGTACACATTAAATTTAAATAAAAATTTCTTTTATTTAAAAAAAAAGTGAAAATTCGAATCTAAAATCTTCCCATACATTGTGATCAAATTTATTACTGTAATGCATTCAAGGTGACAAATTTGAATCAAAATTAATGAGAAGAGAAAATGGCAATTCATGCATCTAGTGAGCACTAAAATAACATACTCCCTCCGTCTTAGGAATACTTTTTTTAGTCCGTCTCAAAATATAGGACACTTACTATTTTAAACTATTATTAATTTGTAAATTACTTATAGTATCCTTATTTAATTTTTTTTTCAATAGTCAACAAATTTTCTTTCAATTTTATATACTATTTTCAAGTAAAACTTAAAATAATGTGATATTTAATGCATCTAAATTTATTTCTCCATTATATATTCCATTTAAATTTATATTTCACTTGTTAATTAATTTATGAAAATTTATATTTTTAACTCTAATACACCAATAGTATTCATTATTTTTATTGTTATAATATTAATAATACATGATATAAATGAAGTGCATAATTGATAAAAATCATGTGTAAAATTACGTTTTCTGACTATAAAAACGAATTTTTCTTAAACTATATGAAAATAGAGATGTTTTTATTATCATGGGACAAAGGGAATAATTATTTTTCTTGAGGTTGGTCAAATTTTGACTTAATAGTAATCTTCATGAAATGAATATTTAGAAAATTCATAGTTATTAAAATCGGATCTGACTGATCGGTTTAACAGCGAATTGGTTGGTTTAATTATTGAAAACTGAATTGGTAAAAAATCGAATTGAACTGAAAAAATTGGGTTGAATCGAAAAATTAGACAAAATCGAATTTTTTGCTAAAAAGTGTAAAAAATCATTTTTTTTTGTATATTTTCACCCACCCTCATATATATATATATATATTCATTATTTATTTATTTGAAAAATTAGTATTTTAAATTTTAAGTATATCACTTAATAATTTAATATACTTATTATATTTTTTATTCATATATATATATATATATAATTTTTATTATTTATTTATTTGAAAAAATTAGTATTTTAAATTCTAAATATGTCACTTAATAATTTAATATACTTATTATCTATTTGGATCATTGTAATAGTATATTAAATTATTAAGTAATATCTTTAGAATTTAAAATACTAATTTTTTTCAAATAAATAAATAATAAAAATTTAATATATATATATAATTTTTATTATTTATTTATTTGAAAAATTAGAATTTTAAATTCAAAAAATATCACTTAATAATTTAATATACTTATGATCTATTTAAATTTATTATAATTAAATATAATTATACTCATATATACAAGGTTAATATTAAATATTTGTGTTTACTTCATTTGTATTCCATCTGAATATGAAATTATTTTCATGATATGATTGTATTTTTATATTTCTAATATATGATATTCAAAAATTCATAATTAATTATTTATAATAATAAAATTAAATTTATATTTTGTAACTTATTATTAAAATATTTGTATTATATATTTAATATTTGATGAATATTTTTTAAAATTTTATATAATAGTATTTAAAAAATTATAATAATTATAATATTTTAAAAATAAAAAAAAAATTCGATTAAATTCGGTTGAATCGATCGAATCATGAATATTAATTTTATTAATTTTTTATTTAATTTAATTTTAATAACATTGAAAAAATCAATAAAACTTGCAATACTGTCTTTTTTTATTGAAAAAAAAAAAAAAAAGAAAAACAATAAAACGCTCCAAGCTTTGGTCAGGTAAAAAAAAAAATAGATGCCAAAGTTTGGTGATCATAGCTGACCTTTTCATAGGTAGCCTTCATAGCTGACCTTTTCACCTCTCTAAATTTGTTGCGGTCAAAATGTTTCTCGTTAAAGTCAATCAATTCTATCTATATGTCCATTAACGAATGATCCAAAAATAAATTCAAATGCTGACATGAGCTCTTAGCGTGGGTTTTTATACTTTTGCATTTTTTTAAAACCTGTCAATTCTGATCCGATCTGTAAATCTAATTATGAATTGATTTATGTGACCTGCAAACATTTCAATGGTAATTTTGCATGTCCCAATTTGCTAACTCATGTCGCTGATAATTTTGCATGTTTCATACTTTCATTTTTTGGACACTGATAGCATACTTCTCGCTTTTGTAATTATCTTCGTATTCCAATTTTCCCAATTATTTTAAAATTAATACATAGTGATATGTCTTATTGAATCAAGTCTTTTCTAGGAATGATCACGGGACAGAGATTCTCCGACTCCGGTGGAAATCCGCCCCGTTCGGGGCGGGGAATCCCCGAAATTTCCCCCCGCGGGGACGGAGGCGGGGGGAAAAAATTTCACGTCCTAAAATCGGGGACGGGGACGGGGAATGGGATCCCTGCCCCGCGAGGATCCCCGCCCCGCAAAAAAAAAAAATATATATATATATATATATATATATATATATATAATATTTTATAAATAATTAAAATATAATTTAATTTTATAATTATTAAGTTTTAAATTATTATTGATTTTAAATTTTTTATTTATTAAATATTATATTTTAATTTTAATTATTAATAAAATATTATATTTAAAAAAAACGGGGGACGGGGATCCCCGCGGGGCGGGGACGGGGGGAATTCTTCTCCCGACATTGGTGGCAGGGGCGGGGCGGGGAATCCCCGCCACTGGCGGGGGAGGGAGTGGGGGAGCATTCCCCGGCCCCGCCCCGTGATCATCCCTAGTCTTTTCTCTATTCCAGTTTTCCCAATCATTTTAAAATAAGTACATAGTGATATGTTCTATTGAATCAAGTCTTTTCTCTACTCCAGTCTTCCCAATTATTTTAAAATAAGCACAGTGATATGTTCTATTAAATTAAGTAGGAATGTGCAAATGATTGATTCGATTTGATTTTGAACCGAACTCAAAAATCAAAAATTAAAATTTTCAAAATAAAATACCAAATCGAAACCAAATTATTTAAAACCAAAGCCAAATAGATAGAATTAATTTTAATCGGTTCTAAATCAGTATTTACCCAAATCTTTCATTTGGTTCCAGGCCTTTCCAAACAAAATGAAAATGAAACATTTGCTTCAGATTCTTGATTCAAAATCTCAAATTTAATACCACAAATACTAAATTATTTTTTGAAAATTTAAAACATCAGATAAGATATAATATAAAAAAAAGAAAAAAAATCAAAACAAATCTAATTATCTATCTATCAAAGAAGAAATGAAAACCTAAAAAGAAGAGTCAAAACATCCCATCAATTGCAGAAAAGAAAGCCTAAAATACATGTTAGGCAATGCAATGTAAAAATGTCAAATACAATAAAAAAATAATAATAATAATAATAAAGTAATTCCATATAGAACTAAAAATTCAAACTCAAAGCCCAACATCAAGGCAGCTTTTGGCCTTTTATATTCTCCTCTGCTCTCTTCCTTATTCTAAAAGGTGACTTCCCCCCCCCCCTCTCTCTCTCTCTCTCTCTCTGTCTCTCTCAACTTTTTAGATTTATAATTTATCTCTTCAGCCAAATTCCTGTATCTATGTCTTCAATTCTTTCTTTAGCATTAAATCTAAACACTCCTTTTCTCAACAACAACACAAGGTGGAGAGTCAACTCCTTCTAGATGTTGTAGTCAGTGAGAGTTCGGCCATCTTCGAGTTGTTTTTCGGTGAAGATTAGCTACTTTGGATCTGCATCTCTGGAGATTGATATAGATAACAAAGGAAGGCGGAGACTTAAAGCTAGGGTTATATATATATATATATATATATATATATATATATATATATATATATATATATATATATATATATATATACGGTGAGTTTTGATAACTTCGATGGGATCATTTAATTTTTTAATTTTAAGAACCGAACCAAATCGATCTTTTATTTCGATCCAAAATCAAAAAACTGAAATAACCGAATCAAACATACCAAAATCCACTTGGTTTGGTTCGGTTCTACACACCCCTGGAATCAAGTTTTTTCTCTATAAATTTTGTATATAAGTTGCAGCATCATCCTAGTTGATCAGGTATCAGAACCACCTCCTATAATTATTTTGTATTTTGAAATGTGATTAATTAATATAAAAATAAATGATATTATCTACCAATTACTCCAAAAAGTTAAAAAAAAAAATGACCTTGGAGCTTTGATGAACTTGGGTTATTATTACTCTCCATGAATTATTTTTTTAATTTTATTTATTGAGAATGTCAAGAAATGGACATTTGATTAGTTCATTTTAGGAAAGCTTATACGAGGGTGTAAAAGAAAATTATAAATAGAATAGCATAAGCCATATATATATATATATATATATTAGACAATACTGAAATCGGTTAGATGTAATTATAATTGCCCTATAATTGAGTTATAGTTCCTTATGAAAAAGAAAAAAAAGTCTAATGGTGCATCTGTAATCCGATTTGTTTGTCACAACCCAAGAGTTGATGCGTAATCTGTCTAATTTGTATGTGACTCAATCCATTTAATAGTTACCCATTTATAATCCGCATTTTTAACCCGATTCGTTTTGACTCAATTTGATCCATTTACCAAGTCTAATATGTTAATGGAGTAAACTAATCTATTTATAAAGTTAAAGTAAAAATTTTTAGAGTGGCTTCAAAAAAATTTTATCTGCGCTAAGCATCTATGGTTGAATGGATAAAGCGGAATCCTATAAATTGCATGAAAGTATGATACACCAAATCGGGAGTGAAAGAGTTTTATAGAACGTTTTTTATGGAAAAAACTGTGATTAAAAGATTCCACATAATTGAATTGGGTCAATTAATCTACTAATGGATCACATAAAATATTGCTAATTATAGTCCACTCATTTCATCTAAGACACAAACTAGGGGCTCAATCCAATTAAGTCCATAGCATCTACCAATGTTGCCATTTCCCTTTCTATAAACCTCTTTATTCGTCCTTAAAAAATTAAAATTTCTTTAATTCATTCAATAAAAAAGGTCTAAAGAGATTTCTTTGGGAAAAAATAATAAATGGAGAAAAAAATTAATACTTTCCACTCAAGTTTCATCATGTATTATTTACACTATAGCCTAACAAAATGACCTTTTAATTTTTCTTCTTTCATATAGAAAAAGTTCTCCAGACTCCTTAAAAAAGCATGAAAAAAGGCTGAAATTGTGACACCCATATATCATAAATATTATAATATAATATAACAATAATTTCGGTATACTACATATACAAGGTTCGGTCCTACTCATATATTCCACATATAAAATACAAAAATTTATCTACATTATTGTACAACTTGTCCAAATCCAATGCTTGTCCCTTCAAATATCGACCTATATCCTTTAAAACTTTCACGCAACAAATAACTATGCGCTAACTATATAATACTTAGTGGTGAATACCCAACTAATAAACTCCACACTCATGCATACATGAATTAAAAAAAAAAATCCTTCTACATAAATTTTCATCTATTGTCTTATTTCTTTGAATTAGTTCTCTTTATTTCCAATTCTCATATTTTATTTTCTCCATTTCATTCATCGCTTTCTAATTAGCGATATTATCATTTTGCCATTCTCATTTCAAATCCTTATATCGAGTGGTCCAATTGTTTTGTACACGTGTGTATTTACCTTATACTTTTTAGTCTTCTGTAACTATTTTAACATAATATGCATTTGTAATTATTTAATTTCATATTTTATGCTTAGTCTACAATTAACTTCATTCTTTTTCTCGTGCTTCGATTTCCAAATCATTACTTTATTCTCTTACTCATTATACAATTCGGCTCTCATGATTCAGTTTCACTATTTTCATTGTCGTGTTGCATTCATTATTAAATAGCACCTATCTTCAAGGCACTTTTCATATCACAACTACTTTCATCCATCTCATTCGACTTAGAATCATTCTTAATGTTTTGTTTCAATTTATTTACAATATTTAACTTTTCATCTTCATTTCTGATTTTCAATCCCATTGGTTAATTTCTATATTATATTTCAAAGATTTATTATAACGGCCTCAACACCGGGTTAGTAATGAACAATATTTTTCTACAGTAAATAGTATTTTTTGGGTCGAAAAGTACACCCGAAAGTCAAAAATATTTTTATTGAACCATCAAAAAGTATTGGTCTTGGTGAGTTCGGGATTGAAATTTGAAGTGAAATTCAGATCAAATGGGCCTCGAAAAGTCAAAAATACGAAAAAAGGTAGCGAGTCAATTCCTTGGGAGGGAATGTGACTCAATTTTATGTAATTTTTAAAAATAGTAAATGAACTCCGAATAATTCAAAATTTTTTAGGTCTATCATAAATTTCGTATAGAATATTTTGGTGATAAGAATTAAATTTTTCGGTGACACTGACAGTTATCGAATCAGACTGATAAATTTAAATTGGATCGATAACAAACTTTAATTGAGCCAAAAATTTGAATTCCCTCAATTTTTGATGTGATAAGAATTATAGAAGCAATTTTAAATGAATAGAAACTTTGAAAGTGAGAAAAAAAAATTACAGGACCAAAGGGATAAAAGTATAAATAAAGTAATAGAATATATATATATATATATATATGTATGTAAAAAAAAGGAAAAGAAAATTTCAAGTCCCTAGAAATGGGACAATGGATTTTGGCCGGGCACCAACTTTGAAAAAAATAAAAATAAAAAATAAAAAAGTTAGCAGATGAAAAAAAAAGAAAAAAGTCAAGGTCCCTAGAAATTTCGGGACATTGAATGTTGGCTAAAATAATTTGGTAAAGCAAAATAAGTCCTGAAAAACAAAGAAAGAAAGAAAGAAAGAAAGAAAAGTAAAGAAAGAAAAAAAAAACAAAGAAGTAGTGTAGTGGATGATGACCCAAAGGAAGAAAAAGAAAAAAAAAAGAAAAAGAAGGGAAGGACGGATCGGTAACCGTCGGGCTCACCTTTCGTCGGCCACCACCACGACGGCAACGAGCGGTATGTCATCTCCATCTCACCAGCATCCGATTTTGCGGGGGATGGTGCTTCGATCATCCGATTTCTCTTTTTTCTTTTTGATCGATTTTTCTCATTTTTTTGGCGATCTATGACTGCGACGGTGATTCTATTACCACCTGCCGACTCCTAGTAGTGAGGCGATTCTTTCGATAGACTCCATCGCCCCTTAAACACCAGCTATTGATAGATCAAAAATGAGTTTGACGGGTTACTTAAGTGTGGATTTCGGCCAACCATGATAGCATTTGGGCGCGTGGCCATTAGAAAAGGAATCAGGGGATCCCGATCTACAAGATGACAATATCGGATTGTTACCGGCGAGATTCTGGCGAGCCTTCGGCGACGCTTTGGCAACCGGTTCGGTGAGCAAATTAGTAAGCAAATTGAAGCGAATTCGACAATTAAGATATGTGACTGCGAAATATTTTAATTTTTCTTTAATTTGTTGAATTTTCCTGTAAATTTATTAAGGAAAATATTGAATTATTGATTAAAATTGAAATTAATGTTATGATTGTTCAATTAAATTTTTAATTAAGCTTAAAATAGTGTATAAATTGAGTTAAAGAAATTTATTAAGAAATTTCCTTTATGAATCAAAAATTCTCTTTTGAAGGGAATGAATTATTGTGTTGTAAATTAATGAAATTAAGTCCTAATTTGATAAAGAAGATGAAATAATATATATCCATAAATTGTTACAGAATTTATAGAAATTTATATGAATATTTTGAAATATTTTATTGAATAATGTAATTGATAAAATAGAGAATTTTTGTTGATTATGTTATATAATGATAACAAGCATAAAATAAATTTTTCATAAATTTTTAATGAAATTTATGAAAATTTAGAGAATTGTTAAGTGTATGGATATATCGTATATGATGAATTATGTTAAAATAATTCATAAAATAAGCAAACATGACAAAAAGTTGTAGAACAATGTTCACATAATTTTTTTATGGAATTTATGTGATGTATGAATTAATTTATAAAAATAAATATGGAATATGCTTAATTGAAATATTGAATTATTGAGAAATAATCCAATAAACAATCAAAAGTTGATAAGTTAATGTAATTTAATTTATACTTTCTATAAGAAAAATGATGAGATTAGATGATAAATTTTTAGAAATAAAAAGTACAGCGAATAAATTGACTACATTGAATTATTACCAAATAATTCATAATTCAAATAAAATAATGAATTATTATAAATAATTCACATTTCATATACAAATTTTTTGAATTCCGAACAATTGCCAAATTCAGCTCGATAAAATAAATATAAAAAGAAAAATATTGAATTATTAAGAAATAATTCAATAAGTACTAAAAAAAGGGTGAATTATAATGATATAATTTACAATTATGTAAAAAGTATCGAGAAAATATTTAACTAAGTAACGAATTGAAAAGATTCTGCAAAAATAATATATAATAATCATAACTGTATAAAAGTACAGAAAAAAATTGAATGACAAAATGTACCGATTTAAAAAAATAATTATGAAAGTTAAAAGTCAGAAAAGTTTTCAGTGAAAAATGCTTATGGTGAATTATGGTAGAATAATTCAAAAAAATGATTGAAAAGGAAAAGAAAAATTTATAATAGAGTGACTGAAAATAAAAGATCTGAATAATCAAAGTTCTAAAAAGATTGATTGATAACTTGTATCGATTTCGAGAAAAGAATTTGTAACTGTCTGAAACTGAAAAGTATTTTAAAAATAATTGATTGTTTTTGCCCTTAGCAATAGTCAGGTAGTGATATTCTTATTCAGGATATAATTGGCTAGCCATAGGGATATCCTATACTGCGGTGCAAGTTATGGCGACTTGCTTTACTATGGGTAGGATCTCTGATCTCCATAGTATCTGTCATACGTACTATCATATATTTCATGAGGAATGATCCTTTGGGATTATTTCTCATTCTGTTGTGGCCCTGTGGGATTCATGTCCCTCATATCCTTTTTTGAGAGTCATGTCATATTGCACTAGGGGCGCATTTAAATGAAGAAATCTGAATTGTAAAAGTAAATTGAATGTAAATGTTATAAGTGAAAATGATTTGACTGAAGAAGAATGAAAACCTTGTAATAAAACCGAAACTGTTCCCAAAGGTTGTAATTAAAAGCAAAAATAAAAAGAAAATATTTTATAAGAATAAAATGATAAGTAATGTTTGCACAGCTTATAAAAATAAATATCTGTAAAGAAATGAATTAAAATGACAAGTTATATGAAAAGATCGATGAGAAATAATTGGTATGTTGCGTACCAACTATTATTTTGAAAAAAAAAAGTTAAAATTTTGTACTAAATCTGTAATTAAAAATTCAAAAATGACAATGTTGTATTTAAAGTGTAAAAATAAGACTAAGTAGTGAAAATATGAAAGTAAAAGTTATATACAAAGTAAAATGACCATAAGAAAAGTAATTGTTCAATTAATAAAGAGAAAGGTAATAATTTTTAAATAAGTACGTAAAAAGGCCTATATGTGAAAAGAAAAGAAAATAAATATCGGTATGCAAAGTGTATCAAATAACTATAACACTTTGCATTAAAAGTTAAAAGCCTTGGTAATTGTAATGCATTAATTAGTCAAAAGGTCAAAGTGAAATAAAAGTATAAATAGTGAAAACTAAAGACATAAGTACCCATGTAACTTGTTAAATGAAATAATAATTGTATAAATGTGATTAAAAGTAAAAGCTAAAGTAAAATTAAGAAATGTAGTGATAAATGTGCATTTGCAATTGAAATACAAAAGAAAAAAAATGTACTATAAAATAAATTAAAAAGTAAAGAATCAACTTAAAAAGATTTCCAAAATGTTGGTAAACAATGAAAATAGTACTGCAATAATTAAAGACAATTTCTTATAAGATATAAATAAATATTTGCATAATATACATAATTATGCTTTAATTGAAAAATTTTTGGATTAGTAGTAACCACTGAGCATGTCCAGTGCTCAGCAAGTAATGTTTACTGCATTTAGGTTTTGAAGTGTGCAGGAGGTTGATACACTGGGAAGCAGAATTTGAAGATAAAGAAAAGTTAGTTGTAATTTTATTGCTAGTATTTGTAGCATGTATATACTTAGATAGTAAAAGTAAAGAACTGAACTGTATTCATGATAGTTTTTGTTAAATGATAAATATTCTTATGTCTGTCAATGGACAAGTGTTAGTAAGTAATGTGAAATGACTATCATTGATATGTGATTGACTGTGTAAAATGTATATTGCTATATGATATGTTTTGTTGTGCCTCTAAGAGGTTGTGTGGATTGTTTGAATTTTTCAGGAGGCTAGTAAGTTCTAGCCATTATACTGTTGAAATTACGTAAATTGAATAGTAATATTAAATGGTATTAAATTCGTTTGTCAGTGGTTGAGGTTAACAAAAAAATTTACCGTTTACTGCTAAGTTTCGCATTGAAAAATACTATTTTGATAAGGGTGTCACATTTAGTGGTATCAGAGCAAAGGTTTAAGCGGTTCTAAGATCAGAGAGGGATAAGGTTAAGTGATAGGTTTGTCTGTATATACATGTAAATTATAGGTGGATAAGTGTTAGGAATCTGATGCGTACGTGCTCCCCTTTTTGTTTTAAAAGTGAAAAATTGATGTTTGACCGAGATTATCTGATGTGAAAGGATTGATTTTTTACAGTAAAAACGGTAGTGAGTGAGAATGAAAGTATTGCTGCTTGAGATCTCTTGGAGGTCAAAGCAGGGAAATGAAGTATTTACTGAAACCGAGTGTAAATGTGAGTGTCTAAGTGTCTACGTGGATGAGAAATAGTCCAACGATGGACAAAGTAAGAAGTGTGTTAGAAAGTTAAAATGGAATTGTATATTGAGTTCAGATAAATTGTAAAGGACATAGAGATACCTTGACTATATTGTTATGATTTAAAATGTTATTGAGCAAATTGATAATAAGTTGAGGTTGTTTAAGATGCTCTATATACCTATCAGTGATTTCTTTACAGGCGTGGAGATTTGATTGCACATTACATAGTATTGGGATGGGCTATAATATTTGCATTATATGAGAATGTGTGACAGTATTCTATTGCATACATGGAATCATACATTCATTGCATAACATTTCACCTTGTTTGATAGCATTTGATCTGCATCATATCACATGTATAAACCCCACTTGATAGGATGAGCATAAGGATGATCTGAGAATAAGAAGAGAAATAGTGTACTCAAGATTATTTTTTTTTGTATCTAATGTAACCCTTATAAGTTATTGGCCATATCAATTAGATTTGCTAACGTACCGACTACCGTTGTGAATTGATAGGAAAGAGTTTTTCACCTTTACTTAGATCCATTTTAGTGGATTTGAGTAATCACCATTTGGTACGTTCTAAGACATAGAAAGAATATGATAAGTATTTGAGATTTGTTCTGTAAGCATTGAAAGAAAAGCAACTATCCGCTCAGTTTAGTGAATGTAACCTTTGGTTAAATATGGAGTTCCTAGATTTAGTCGGGTACTATAGAAAAGTTAACGAAGTGGCTGAAACCCTCAGCAAAGGAATCCGTATTTGATAAGGTGAATGCACTTAAATGAATATGTATGACTGAATAATGAGCAAGAATGATTAATGATAATGTTTTTGGTTCTTCGAGCTGTGAATGTCAAATTCAGGTTGGCTCCAGATGGGGTATTATTAGCTAAATTATAAGTGAAACTGATATTTTATATCGGGTAGGAAAAAATGGTTCAGAAAGAGAATGTTTGTGTGATAGTCATTGTCAATAAATTGAAAGATTCTTACTGAAGCCCACTGAGATAGTAATACTTTATATCCTGGAAATTGTTAGATGTACCAGGATTACAAGTTTAGTATTAAAAGTCAGGCTGAAAAGTGTAAATTAACTGATATTGAAGTGAATGTTTGATGTATTAGCAAATGAAAGCGTAGCATTAGATTCATTCAAAAATTTACCTTGACTTATAATGATATTTGACTAGGAATGGGACAATATAATCAGAGATTTTGTTATCGGACTATTTGTTCTTTAAAGAGAAAAGATGTTATATAAGAGATTAGCGATAATCTCAACATTAGCACAGTGATCCATCCTTGTAATGATGGTCAGTCAAAGTGGATAATTTAGATAATAAAAGAATGATTGTGAAAAATACTTGCTCTTAGTATAGTCGTATGGGACAAGAATATCAAGTTCAATAGGAATCTGACTCTTATTGAGGTATTGTCAGAAAGAAAATATCAAGTCCTTTATGTTGAACTTAATTAAGTGTAAGGAAGTCAGCAAGAGCTAATTTGATTTGAAATATGAAAGAAATCTGCACACAGAGTTATATGACCTATGGAAAGAGACTGATAAAAATTTTTGATATTGAGATTGGTTAGCTTAAAGTAGGTAGGTTTCATTAGCAAAGATGCTTTGGAACAATTGTTTGAAAAAGAAGTTTCGATAAGATAACTGTATAGTACCATCTACTCTTTGATATAAGTAAATTTCGAGGACGAAATTTCTTTTAGTAGGGGAGAATTGTAATGGCCTCAACACCGGATTAACCGTGAACACTATTTTTGACAGAAAAATAGTATTTTTCGGGTCAAAACGTACACCCGGAAGTCACAAATATTTTTATTGAACCATTGGAAAGTATTGATCTTGGTGAGTCCAAGGTTGAAATTTGAAGTGAAATCGAGGTCAAATGGGGCTCGAAAAGTCAAAAATACGAAAATGGTAGCGACTCAATTTCCCTAGTAGGAAATGTGACTTAATTTTATGTAATTTTTAAAAATAGTAAATGAAATTCGAATATTGCCAAATTTTTCAGGTTAACCTTAAATTTCATATAGAATATTTTGGTGATAAGAATTGAATTTTTCAGTGACACCGGCAGTTATCGAATTAGACTGATAAATTTAGATTAGATCGATAACGAACTCTGATTGAGCCAAAAATTTGAATCCCATATATTTTTTATGTGATAAGAATTATGAAAGCGATTTTAAATGAATAGGAGCTTTGATGTGATAATATATATATATTATGTAAAAAAAAAGAAAAGAAAATTTCAAGTCCTTAAAAACGGGACAATGGATTTTGGCCACAAATGGCTACCAACTTTGAAAAAAATAAAAAAAATTAAAAAGTTGGCAGATGAAAATAAAAAAAAAGAAAGAAAACAAGTTAAGGTCCCTAGAAATTTTAGGACACTGAATGTTGGCTACAATCATTTGGTAAAACAAAATAAGTGATGAAAAACAAAGAAAGAAAGAAAGAAAGAAAAGTAAACAAAGAAAGTAAACAAAGAAGCAATGCAGTGGATGACGACCCAAAGGAAGAAAAAGAAAAAAAGAAAAAAAAGGGGAAGGAGGGACCGACAACCTCCAGCCACCACCGCGACGACGATGAGTGGCATGTCGTCTCCCTCTCACTAGTGTCCGATTTCGCGGTGGTACTCCGATCATCCGATTTCTCTTTTTCTTTTTGATCAGTTTTTCTCTTTTTTTTTGCGATCTACGGCGATGACGGTGATTTTATTACCACCAACCGACTCCTAGAAGTAAGGCAAGTCTTCTGGTATACTCCATCGCCCCTCAAATGCCGGCTATTGATGGATCGAAAATGGGTTTGGTGGGTTACTTAAGTGTAGATTTTCGCCAACCATGACAACATTTGAGCGTGTGACCATCATAAAAGAAATCAGGGGATCCCGGTCTACAAGATGGCAATGTCGGATTGTCACCGATGAGATTCCGGCGAGCCTCTGGCGACGCTCCGGCGATCGGTCCGGTGAGCAAATTATTAAGCAAATAGAAGCAAATTCGACTATTAAGGTATGTGACTACGAAATCTTTTAATTTTTCCTTAATTTGTTGAATTTTCTTGTAAATTTATTAAGGAAAATATTGAATTATTGATTAAAATTGAACTTAATGTTATGATTGTTCAATTAAATTTTTAATTAAGCCTAAAATAGTGTATAAATTGAGTTAAGGAAATTTATTAAGAAATTTTCTTTATGAATAAAAAATTTTCTTTTGAAGAGAATGAATTATTGTGTTGTAAATTAATGAAATTAAGTCCTAATTTGATAAAGAAGATGAAATAATATATATCCATAAATTTTTATGGAATTTATATGAATATTTTGGAATATTTATTGAATAATGTAATTGATAAAATAGAGAATTTTTGTTGATTATGTTATATAATGATAACAAGCATAAAATAAATTGTCCATAAATTTTTAATGAAATTTATGGAAATTTATAGAATTGTTAAGTGTATGTATATACTGTATATGATGAATTATGTTAAAATAATTTATAAAATAAGCAAAGATAATAATAATTGAAGAATAATGTTCACATAAATTTTTATGGAATTTATGTGATGTATGGATTAATTTAGAAAAATAAATATGGAATACGCTTAATTGAAATATTGAATTCTTGAGAAATAATCCAATAAATAATTAAAAGTAAGTGAATGTAATTTAATCTGCACTTTGTATAAGGAAAATGAGGAAATTAGATGATAAATTTTTACAAATAAAAAGTACAGCGAATAAATTAACTGCATTGAATTATTACCAAATAATTCATAATTCAAATAAAATGGTGAATTATTATAAATAATTCACATTTCATATAAAAATATTTTGAATTCCTAACAATTGCCAAATTCAACCCGATAAAATAAATGTGAAAAGAAAAATATTAACTTATTAAGAAATAATTCAATAAGTACTAAGAAAAGGGATGAATTATAATGATATAATTCACAAGTATGTAAAAAGTACTGAAAAAATATTTGATTACGTAACGAATTGAAAAGATTTTGCAAAGATAATATATAATAATCGTAAATATATAAAAGTACAAAAAAAATTGAATGACAAAATGTACTGATTGAAAAAGTAATTATGAAAGTTAAATGTCTGAAAAGTTTTTAGTGAAAAATGCTTATGGTAAATTATGGTAGAATAATTCAAAAAAAAAATGATTGAAAAGGAAAAGAAAAATTTATAATAGAGTGAGTGCAAGTAAAAGATTTGAATAATCAAAGTTCTAAAAAGATTGATTGATAACTTGTATCAATTTAGAGAAAAAAATTTGTAACTGTATGAAACTGAAAAGTATTTTGAAAATGATTGATTGTTTTTGCCTTTAGTAATAGTCAGGTAGTGATATTCTTATTCAGGATATAATTGGCTAGCCATAGGGACATCCTATATCGCGGTGCAAGTCATGGCGACTTGCTTTGCTATGGGTAGGATCTCTGACCTCCATAGTATCTGTTATACGTACTATCATATGTTTCATGAGGAATGATCCTTTGGCATAATTTCTCATTCTATTGTGGCCCTATGGGATCCATATCCCTTTTTGAGAGTCCTGTCATATTGCACTAGGGGTGCATTTAAATGAATAAATCTGAATTGTAAAAGTAAATTGAATGTAAATGTTATAAGTGAAAAATGATTTGACTGAAGAAGAATGAAAACCTTGGAATAAAACTGAAATTATTCCCAAAGGTTGTAATTAAAAGCGAAAATGAAAAGAAAATATTTTATAAGAATAAAATGATAAGTAATGTTTGTAAAGCTCATAAAAATAAATATCTGTAAAGAAATGAATTAAAATGAAAAGTTATATGAAAAGATTTATGAGAAATAATTGGTATGTTGCGTACTAACTATTATTTTGAAAAAAAAAGTTAAAAATTTGTACTAAGTCTGTAATTAAAAATTAAAAAATGACAATGTTGTATTTAAAGTGTAAAAATAAGACTAAGTAGAGAAAATTTGAAAGTAAAAGTTATATACAAAGTAAAATGACCATAAGCAAAGTAACTGTTCAGTTAATAAAGAAAAAGGTAATAATTTTTAAATAAGTGCGTAAAAAGGTCTATATGTGGAAAGAAAAAAAAATAACAGTATGTAAAGTGTATCAATTAACTGTAGCATTTTGCATTAAAATTTAAAAGCCTTGGTAATTGTAATTCGTTAATTAGTCAAAAGGTCAAAGTGAAATATAAGTATAAATAGTGAAAACTAAAGACATAAGTACCCATGTAATTTTTTAAATGAAATAATAATTATATAAATGTGATTAAAAGTAAAAGCTAAAGTAAAAGTAAGAAATGTAGCGATAAATGTGCATTTGTAATTGAAATACAAAAGAAAAAAATGTACTATAAAATAAATTGAAAAGTAAAGAATCAAAGTAAAAAGATATTCAAAATGTTGGTAAGCAATAAAAATAGTACCGTTAGAATTAAAGGCAATTGCTTATAATATATAAATAAATATTTGCATAATATACGTAATTATGTTTTAACAGGAAAATTTTTGGATTAGTAATCACCACTGAGCATGTCTAGTGTATAGTGTTCTGAAGTGTTTACCGCGTGCAGGTTCTGAAGTATTTACTGCATGCAGGCTCAGCACATAGTGTTTACTGCGTGCAGGTTCTGAAGTGTGCGGGAGCTTGGTATACGGGGAAGCAGAATTTGAAGATGAAGAAAATTTAGTTGTAATTTTATTGCTAGTATTTGTGGCATGTATAGACTTAGATAGTAAAAGTAAAGAACTGAATTGTATTGAAGTTAGTTTTTGTTAAATAATAAATATTGTTATGTTTGTCAATGGATAAGTGTCAGTAAGTGATGTGAAATGACTATCATTGATATGTGATTAACTGTGTAAAATGTATATTACTATATGATATGCTTTGTTGTGCCTCTAAGAGGCTGTGTGGATTGTTTGAATTTTTCAGTAGGCTAGTAAGTTCTAGCCATTTTGCTGTTGAAATTACGTAAATTGAATAGTAATATTAAATGGTATTAAAGTTGTTTGTCAGTGGTTGAGGTTTAAAAACAAAAATTTTACTGTTTACCGCTAAGCTTCGCATTGGAAACTGCTGTTCTGGTAAGGGTGTTACATTCATAATCTAGTTTAATACTTTATTCTTACCTTTTTGCTATAATTTCCATTTAGACCCTAATTTATATTTAACATTCGCTTCCATCTTTATTTCTTAAATCATAATTGTACAGTTAGGCCCCTTAATTTAATTTCTAATCTACTAGTTGTTTCTTGTTGTCACTTTACTCTTAAATTATTATTAACCTTTCCTTGAATTGTTCTAATGTTTAATTATGGAAATAGAATTTGATTATCTAACTTGGGATTTATTATTCATATATCATAAACTCATAATATTTAACTTTTATCTTAAATCCTCATAGTCCTTTCTTAATTTATTTTCCTCTTATACCTTTATCCTTAAAATTTATTTGCATTTCCTTATCCTATTGAATTGAATCATATATATATATATATATATATATATATATATATATATATATATATATATATATAAAATTTCCACTTAACCCGCATAATATTTTCTTTTCTTCCATCACTTCTCTTTTATTTCTCTATGTAGATTACACTAATTTATATAGTCCATTTCTTAATTACTATTCTTTACCTTTTTTTCTAATAACACTTTAATCCCTCTTTTATATTGTATTTACACTTAACGTACTCTCTTTCACTTATTTATAGTTTTGACTGTACTTTATCATTAATTACATAAATTACTTTCTTTTACCATTTTATTTCTCTTTGCTTTTCAACTTATATTTTAATTTCCATAACGTCTTCACATAATGTTAAACTACATTTTGGTCCTAGTTAATTCTATTCTTTACACATTTTCAATCTTAACAATTTGGATTTCCTAATTACCTTTTGGTCCTTTTTATTACTATTTTTTATCTTTTACTTATTTATTTTTCATCTTCAAATAACAATTACATTTTAGTCCCTAAATTTCATATTATCACATAATTCTCTAATTATAATGCCAATTTATCCTTTTTATTCCATTTATATACTTAATCTCATTTAAACTTCTCAAACTATGTTTTGATCTTTAATACTTCCTTATGTAATGGTAAATTTCCATGTAGTCCCCACTAATTTTATTTTCTTACATTTCCATCCTTGTTGCCTTTAATTATTTAATATTATAATTTATCTTAGAATTTCTCCTTTAACTCTTTAAACTACTATTTAGCCCTTATTACTACTTGTTTATGTATTTTTCTCACTTATATTCCAATTAGGGGAAAAATTAGAATTTAGTCCCTAAATTTTCCTTTTAACACATAATTGGTTATTTCTCACTAATTTTACTCTTTTGTTCTCTTTTTGTTTTTATTATATTTTAGTTCAAAAATTTATATTTTAGTCCTTATATTTTTCGTATACAATGGCAAATTATAGTTTGGTCCTTGAAATTTTTACTTAATTACATTTTTACCTCTTTGACCATTTTAACTCTCATAACCATAATTTTAATGTAAATTTACACTTTTACCCCCGATTTCTTGCATAATTACATATTTACCCTTATTAATCACTTAACCTTATTTATTTACAGTATTCATCATTTAATCACACATTTGACATCTTTTTATGCTTAATTTCTCATTTAGCCCTTATTTTCTCGCTTAATTATATATTTTCTCTTAGTGGTGCCTAGGAAAAATTCTCAGATAGAATATGCAGGAAGAGGACTTCAAAGGTCTAAAATGAGATGGACTGATCACATGGCATGATTTGCACCTCCAGAATGTGTTGTGGGATCATATGGTATGATTTATGCCTCAACTGTTAGTCCAATGTGCACATTTAAATAGGTAAATCGATGGTTGTTTACAATACCAATTCACTTCATGATCTACCGTAGTATATGTCCCTATGGCTAGCCATTATATTCTAAAATTTTGGATTAACTACTGTACACTAAGGGCAAATGCATTTATTCATCTTATCTCATGGTTTCGCATAAATTCACAGACATTTCACATTATGTAACAATCTCACTTGCTTAATTCTCATTCATTCATGCTCATCGATCATTCATACATTCATTGTATACATGTGTAATATCATCCAAATATGGTTGAAATATGCCATTTTCACATGGTGAACCATTCGACCATTTTACGTCCATATACATACATCATGTTCTCTTATACATTTTTATATTTTATATACTCCCATGATTATTTCAAGTTTTTATGTGATAAGTGTGCATTTTATAATGTTTTTAAGTTTTTTTAGTTAGTTTATTATGTTAGTTTTATAGTATTTTAGTTAGTCTAGTGTTTAATTTGTTTAACTTGTGAATTAAGGACTTAATTATGTTTATTTATGTTTTTAGGTGTAAAATTGAAAGAAAAAGAAGAAGTTGAAGGATTGAAAGGGTAATTTTGCAAAACAAGAAGCAAAAGTTGAAGAAAAGCATCGTTTGTAGTCTAGTAGCGGACCATTCGGTGGAATTACATTTTGATTCTACTAAATGGCCCTTTTAAAGTAAAGAAAAAAGACCATCTGGTGGAATCAAAATGTGATTCTACCGAATGAACTTCTTTGAAGGGTGATTGCTGGCTATTCGATTGAATTGGCTCTTATACTCTCCCAAATGAGTTTTTGCTGAAGTTTTAGAGGAAGTGATTCGGTGGTTTCAAAATCTGTTCTATCGGTTTAAGAGAGTTCACTTAAATTGGAAGTTGTTCTTCAAATCAAATTAGGAAGTTTTTTTAGGAAATTTATTGATGCTCAGGAAGTTGAGGTGGATTAAACTCCCTGTTTTGCTGCCTCTGCTTTACCTATAAAAAGAAGACTCAAGTCACAAGTTAGGGAGGGGATTTTAGAGTTGTTTTTAGTTTTTGTTTTTACGTAGTTAAAGTTAGAGTTTAGTTTACATTTTTTGTATTTTTTCTTTTAAAATCAATTTTTAGCTTTCAATTATGAAGTGTGAATAGTTTTCTTAACATTTGCTAAGGATACTTGAATCCTTAATCTTTTGTTGTGATGACTTAATTGAACTTTAATGTAAACTCAAGTTGATTATTTTTTAGTTTTAAGCATATTCTCATCTTTGATTTTGTTTGAATTAATTGTTGGTTTATTGGTCTAAATAACTAAAAGTTGATTTAAGCACAATTAAGGATTTGTATGTTCTTGGATTAATCGTTTGAGTCAATGCATGATTGTTTTTTGTTTTGAGATAATTATGTCTTGATAATATTGATTAATATTAAGAGAGGAGGAACCCAAAATATATTGGAATTGAATTGTGACACCCTAAGTTCATTCCTATGTTCCTAAATTCCACATAAATCTAACACTGATATCAGCACAACATTCACATATATATATTCAATATATGTATACATAAACCAACATTTATAATATCATTGTGTTTACACTAATGATTCCATAGATTACATACCAGTTACTGATTATAAATAGCCTAACTTAACATTTATCCTCTTACTCATCCTCGATGTACATGCCATGCTAGTCTTCCATTATGTCCTTGAGTACCTGTTCCTGCGCACAGTCAATAAATCGCACGCTAAGCAAATTGTTGCTTAGTGGTGGATACAACTACACAAAATTTCATTCAACTAAAATTTTATTTTAAATTATTATTATTATTATTATTATTTTAAACAATTCTATTTGGTTGACTGATGTTGTCTTCTAATGTTTTACTGATTTGTTATTACAATTATAATTTAAATTATACTCCTGCCCCTGCAATTTGCATTATTATTATTTACTAGTCCTTGCCTATCTCTTATTTTCCATTATCCTTTCTTTGTTACTTTACTTGGAATTCTATGTTGATTCATTATAATATATAAAGCAAGTTTTCCCTAGTCAAAGTTCATTAGTTGTGAAATCCCATTTCTATTTTCTTTCCAATCTTCTTCTTTCATTTATTAATTCATACTTTGTCATACTTCATTCTCCTTTTATTTTCTCTTTTACTTTTATGTTTTCGATTTGGTTCTTATTTTTGTTCGAATTATAGCTTAAATTTTTATGTCTAGATAAATCAATATTTCATTAATTATTTTCTCAAAACTGCTAATCTACCATTCGTTTCTCTTTAAATATTTTTCGTCATAAAACTTTTATTTTCTATCGATTTGATCCTTAATTCCATTCTTTGATCTATTCTACCATTTCATATTTTATTTTTATTTATTTGACCATGCTACAGTTCCATCCATTATTTATAAAAATTTATTTAAATTCTCTTTTTACTTTTTTTTTATACTTAATTCTTTAGCACTAAATGATATATATACATAAAATCTTTAGTTGGATGTAACATTTCGGTTAGACCCCTGAGCTCACTATCCATTGTCCTTAATTCTATTTATCTTCGTTTTAATTCATTTGACCTTCTTTACTTTTCTTTATCCTGATTATATAGTTTTTTTTATTAAATTTCATTTCTCTCCTTATCAAATAGAAAAATTACAATTAAATCCTTATAATTTTCTTCTATTATATAAATTCACGATTTATTCTTATCATACTTATAATTTACTTTAAATTTCTTTATCACTCATCCTTTCAAATAATTTCAAAATTTTTCTATACTTAAGTGAAAATTTTAGTTTAGTCCCTAAAGTTGACTTTTCCTTAATTTAACCAATTTTGACTATAATTTTGACTTGTTGACTTCTTTTGGTTTTTAATTTAAATTAAGTACATAAATTGCAATTTAGACATTGGAATTTTTCTTATGGTAAAAAATTACATTTTGGTCCTTAACTTGTTTAATTAATTTAATTTCTTTAATTGCTATATTAATATTCAAATTCACGATTTCACCCCTGCTTAATCACACATTTACCTTTTTATACTTTTTAAGCCTATTAATTATATTTTTTTTCACTTATTTTTTTAATTGCATTTACGATTTTCTTTATTTATTTTCTTACTGAATTTCATTTGGTTACCAAACTTCATGTAAAAATTTCAATTAAATCCCTGAGTTGACTTGTTCTCCAATTTAACTTACATTTTGACTCGTTTGAATTTATTTGACTTTTATTTAATTTTTAATGTATAAGTTACATTTTAGTCCTTTGAATTTCTCAAAATGGTAAATTTACAATTTAGTCTCCAAACTTTTGACTATTTACAATGTTATCCCTTTTTGTCGTATTTAACTATTTTAACTTCATTATTCACTCTTTTTGCTTCAATTGACCAATTTACCGTTATTCTATCACATAATTATGATTTTTCCCTTACTTATCACATTGATTTTATTTTCACATTATTTATTATTTATTTATATTTATGACATCTTAGTTATCATAATTATTCTTTTATCCCAAATTTATACAAAATTACCATTTTGCCCCTAGTCGTAGACAACCACGAACTGGATAAGCGGGACGTAAATACGGTGTACTTAGGGGATTTCACCACTAGGTGCGACACTAAAACACCAGTACTAATGCATATAGTACGTCGGCTATTCTGTCACATATCTCATGGCCATTTTTGATAACAAATATCTCATATACTCATGGTATCCCGCGGAATAAATTCCTATGGCTAGCCATACTATCCAAAGAACTGGATTTTCCACTGACACTAAGGGGTTTATTAAATTTTATTTCTTATCACATTTATGCATTATTATTTTTCCTTATTATTCTATTTTAGTCACATCATGCTCACAAACACATTCAATTAAACTCATCAATTAGGCATTCATCACATAAATGATCATTATCATATAACTGTGACTAAACCATAAAATTTACTCATATTCATCATTCAGCTTCAAGAGATTTTCCACTAATGAATTATTTCTCACTCCAACTTCATGTTATACATAACTATATATCCAATTATATTAATTTCATGGTGAAGTGAAATAATTACACATGGTAAATTTCAAGTTTCATTAACTTTTTACATTATGTAATTATTACATAATTAGGTACCTTCCTCATTTTCCCTTCTAATCAACATTATTATATTTTTTATGTCTTATTTTGCCTTATTATTATTAATTACTCAACTAAACATCAATTATACATTTTACATTCCATTAAATATATTTCGGCCATTATATACTTTTTACAATCATAAATCTTTTTATGATTTAATCAATGCTATTTATACTTTTAATATTTATTTATAGGATAATGAACCAATTTATGCTTCATTTTTCTTAATATCAATTAATTCTCTATATGAACATCATTATATTTCATACATAATTCTTTACATATCTATTATTTTTAACTCAATTTCACCTTACTACATTTAATCACTATTATTTTGCTAAAATTTTTTTTAATATTTTATAAATCATCAAAATTTCACTTAATATTTTTAGGGTTCCTATTTGGCCACTATAGCTTTTACTCTTAATTAATTATTTTCTTTGTATATTTATGTTCTCTTGTAATTTTATCTTAAATTACTTCACACAATTCTTCCATTTCATGTTGTTACATAATGTAAAATTTATACCAAAATTCACAATTTAAATGAAATTGAGTGTAGTTTGTATCCACATACCTCTTGATGGTCTAAAATCTCCTATTCTTCCTTTCTTATCCCTTCTCCTTCAAGCTTTCTCTTTTACCCTTAAATTTTCTTTGTTGGCCAAAATGGAGAAGGATAGCTCATGAGTTTTTGTCACAAATTTAAGAAATTTAAAACTATAAATCAACTCTCCCAATCAATATCTACATGCTCATATAATATCTCCCACTAATATCATCAAAATCTCATAAAATCATAAAGTTTTCCTTACTTTTTCTTACCTTTTCCTTAGTGTTCTTGGATTATTTTTGATACAAGCTCTTTTTAGATGTAAAGAGGAATATGTTATGAGGCTAAGGTTAAAATTTGAGCTTGAAATTCAAAGGAATGAAGCTTGGTTAGATGAAAATGGAGAAAAGAGAGAGAAAATGGAGATTTTGGTTTGGCTAAAGAAAGAAGGTGAAGATGGTCAATTTTCTAGGAGATTTCTAGACCATTTGTCCCTTATATATGCTGCTTTAAGTGTGCCAAATGTGAGGCCAAGATTCATTCATTCACTATTGAATCTAATGGCATTAAAATTGGCCACTTGTCACTCATATAGATACTTAGGCTTATCCTACCTTCTTGAGCTCACACACACATGATATTTACACCAAAATATCATCTCATGTAAAATATCATGGTCAAATTCTCAAATTGGCCCCTCCTAATGACCCAATTTTGGTTTTTCACTCTGAAATATGAATTTTTGATCCTGATATCGGATTGCCCTGAAATTTTGTCCCGAATGTCACTATATATTCAAAAATATATGGTAAACATTTTAGATCATTTTGACATCATTTTGGTATACTTTTAGCCCCAAAGGTGTGTGTAGTCGGTCCAAAATTAAAAATTCCAAAATTGTCAGAACACTTACTTTTCACTTCTAATAGGTCATTTAAGTTATTGCTAACATATTTATGAAATTGGAATAATTTTCGGAGGTCAATACATGAATTCAGAGTATAGTCAAACTTCCAGTCAACCCTTCCTATAGTGTCAGGTGAAAATTTCTTTGCCTCGTTTAAAGGTAGATCTAAGCTCATTTTCGGCTCAAATTGTACCACCGAACTTCATTTAACACCTACTTTCATAAAATGCTCTTAGGCTAAACTGCCCATCGGGTCACCCACATTGAATTACCCTAACTTGAGCACATTTAACCTTTATATTTTCTTGAATTTCTTTATTCCCTTCAATCTGTTTGTTCCGAAAACTATCCCGGATTTATCTTTCATGCTCTAAAAATGTTAAGAATATTGAATACAAATTTTTGGGACGTTACAGTACTCCCCCTCTATATAAAAATTTCATCCTCGAAATTTACTTTAATAACAAAACTATAAATATGGTTGCCTTAAGATTTTTCTCTTCTTTTATTGTAAACCATTGTTCTTATTATAAGAGGATTTACTATGCTTTCCTCTTATACGGCTGTCTAAATCCATACGATATTCTATCTACTAATACTTTTTCCTATATTGTCTAAACCACTATTCTTAACACCATGTCTATAAAAGAGCTGGGGCCCAACAATACCAATGTAGCAGACTTGCCGCCACCAATATAAAATGCAAAATACGTAATGATATAACTGCATGTATAATAAATGCATAGATGTATTGCATGCTATATTTACAATCAAATAATATAGTTTATAATTATCTGATTGTATATATATGATATATGCCATGTCTGCTGTATGTATCATGAGATGTAAAGGTATATGCAATCAACTAGTTATTGAACTGGTAGTGGTGCATGCTCACGGAATCAACGAGATTAATCAATGAGAGTCATCTCGTTAAATATCGAATTGTCTGGGCTCCACTCTAACTATGATTATTCTGTACCTCTCTCTTTCTCTTTTCCAATTCCAAAGCTATAATAGCCATTTTTAATATCGAAAGGGAACAGGTAACCCCAAAACTAAAGTTTACTTTTCCCTTTATGGCATGTACATGTGTTATTTTCACCATTCCTTTCCTTCTATACACCCACTCCGATCTTCGCCTAAACCTTGCTCTGATACCATTTACTATGACACCCTAAGTTCATTCCTATGTCCATAAATTCCACATAAATCTAACACTGATATCAGCACAACATTCATATATATATATATATATATTCAATATATGTATATATAAACCAACATTTATAATATCATTGCGTTTACACTAATGATTCCATAGATTACATACCAGTTACTGATTATAAATAGCCTAACTTAATAGTTATCCTCTTACTCATCCTCGATGTACATGTCATGCCAGTCTTCCATTATGTCTTTGAGTACCTGTTCCTGCGCACAGTCAATAAATCGCATGCTAAGCAAATTGTTGCTTAGTGGTGGATACAACTACGCAAAATTTCATTCAACTAAAATTTTATTTTAAATTATTATTATTATTATTATTTTAAACAATTTTATTTGGTTGACTGATGTTGTCTTCTAATGTTTTACTGATTTGTTATTACAGTTATAATTTAGATTATATTCCTGCCCCTGCAATTTGCATTATTATTATTATTATTATTATTATTATTATTATTATTATTTACCAGTCTTTGCCTATCTCTTATTTCCCATTATCCTTTCTTTGTTACTTTACTTGGAATTCTATGTTGATTCATTATAATATATAAAGCAAGTTTTCCCTAGTCAAAGTTCATTAGTTGTGAAATTCCATTTCTATTTTCTTTTCAATCTTTTTCTTTCATTTATTAATTCATACTTTGTCATACCTCATTCTCCTATTATTTTCTATTTTCCTTTTATATTTTCGATTTGGTTCTTATTTTTGTTCGAATTACAGCTTAAATTTTTATGTCTAGCTAATTTAATATTTCATTAATTATTTTCTCAAAACTGCTAATCTACCCTTCGTTTCTCTTTAAATATTTTTCTTCATGAAACTTTTATTTTCTATCGATTTGATCCTTAATTCCATTCTTTGATCCATTCTACCATTTCATATTTTATTTTTCTTTCTTTGACCATGCTACAGTTCCATCCATTATTTATAACAATTTATTCAAATTCTCTTTTTACTTTTTCTTATACTTAATTCTTTAGCACTAAATGATATATATACATAAAATCTTTAGTCGGATGTAACATTTCGGTTAGACCCCTGAGCTCGCTATCCATTCTCCTTAATTCTATTTATCTTCGTTTTAATTCATTTGACCTTCTTTACTTTTCTTTATCTTGATTATATAGTTTTTTTATTAAATTTCATTTCTCTCCTTATCAAATAGAAAAATTACAATTAAATCCTTATAATTTTCTTCTATTATATAAATTCACGATTTATTCTTATCATACTTATAATTTACTTTAAATTTCTTTATCACTCATCCTTTTGAATTAATTTCAAATTTTTCTATACTTAAGTGAAAATTTTAGTTTAGTCCCTAAAGTTGACTTTTCCTTAATTTGACCAATTTTGACTATAATTTTGACTTGTTGACTTCTTTTGGTCTTTAATTTAAATTAAGTACATAAATTGCAATTTAGACCCTGGAATTTTTCTTATGGTAACAAATTACATTTTGGTCCTTCTTAACTTGTTTAATCAATTTAATTTCTTTAATTGCTATATTAATATTCAAATTCACGATTTCACCCTTGCTTAATCACACATTTACTCTTTTATACTTTTTAAGCCTATTAATTATGTTTTTTTTTCACTTATTTTCTTAATCGCATTTACGATTTTCTTTATTTATTTTCTTACTGAATTTCATTTGGTTACCAAACTTCATGCAAAAATTTCAATTAAATCCCTGAGTTGACTTGTTCTCCAATTTAACTTACATTTTGACTCGTTTGAATTTATTTGACTTTTATTTAATTTTCAATGTATAAGTTACATTTGAGTCCTTTCAATTTCTCAAAATGGCAAATTTACAATTTAGTCTCCAAACTTTTGACTAATTACAATGTTATCCCTTTTTGTCGTATTTAACTATTTTAACTTCATTGTTCACACTTTTTGCTTCAATTGACCAATTTACCATTATTCTATCACATAATTATGATTTTTCCCTTACTTATCACATTGATCTTATTTTCACTTTATTTATATTTATGGCATCTAAGTTATCATAATTACTATTTTATCCCAATTTTATACAAAATTATCATTTTGCCCCTAGCCGTGGACAACCACGAACTGGATAAACGGGACGTAAATACGGTGTACTAGGGTGATCCCACCACTAGGTGTGACACCAAAACCCAGTACTAATGCATATAGTACGCCGGCTATCCTGTCTCATATCTTATGGTCATTTCTGATAGCAAATATCTCATATACTCATGGTATCCCACGGAATAAATTCCTATGGCTAGCCATACTATCCAAAGAACTGGATTTCCCACTGACACTAAGGGCATTATTAAATTTTATTTCTTATCACATTTATGCATTATTATTTTCCCTTATTATTCTATTTTAGTCACATCATGCTCACAAACACATTCAATTAAACTCATCAATTAGGCATTCATCAGATAAATGCTCATTATCATATAACTGTGACAAAACCATAAAATTTATTCATATTCATCATTCAGCCATCAAGAGATTTTTCACTAATGAATTGTTTCTCACTCCAACTTCATGTCATACATAACTATATATCCAATTATATTCATTTTATGGTGAAGTGAAATAATTACACATGGCAAATTTCAAGTTTCATTAACTTTTCACATTATGTAATTATTACATAATTAGGTACCTTCCTCATTTTCCCTTCTAATCAACATTATTATATTTCTTATGTCTTATTTTGCCTAATTATTATTAATTACTCAACTAAACATCAATTATACATTTTACATCCCATTAAATATATTTTGGCCATTATATACATTTTACAATCATAAATCTTTTTATGCTTTAATCTATGCTATTTATACTTTTAATATTTATTTATAGGATAATGTACCAATTTATGCTTCATTTTTATTAATATCAATTAATTCTCTATATGAACATCATTATGTTTCATACATAATTCTTTACATATCTATTATTTTTAACTCAATTTCACCTTACTACATTTAATCACTATTATTTTGCTAAAATTTTATTTAATACTTTATAAATCATCAAAATTTCACTTAATATTCTTAGGGTTCCTATTCGGTCACTATAGTTTTTACTCTTAATTAATTTTTTTCTTTGTATATTTATGTTCTCTTTATATTAAAATGTTCTCTTGTAATTTTACCTTAAATTACTTCACACAATTCTTCCATTTCATGTTGTTACATAATGTAAAATTTATACCAAAATTCACAATTTAAATGAAATTGAGTGTAGTTTGTATCCACATACCTCTTGATGTTCTAAAATCTCCTATTCTTCCTTTCTCATCCCTTCTCCTTCGAGCTTTCTCTTTTACCCTTAAATTTTCTTTATTGGCAAATATTGGAGAAGGATAGCTCATGAGTTTTTGTCACAAATTTAAGCAATTTAAAACTATAAATCAACTCTCCTAATCAATATCTACATGCTCATATAATTTCTCCCACTAATATCATCAAAATATCATAAAATCATAAAATTTTCCTTACTTTCTCTTACCTTTTTCCTTAGTGTTCTTGGATTCTTTTTAATACAAGCTCTTTTCAAATGTAAAGAGGAATAAATTATGAGGCTAAGGTTAAAATTTGAGCTAGAAATTCAAAGGAATGAAGCTTGGTTAGGTGAAAATTGAGAAAAGATAGAGAAAATGGAGATTTTGGTTTGGCTGAAGAAAGGAGGTGAAGATTGTCGATTTTTCAGGAGATTTCTAGACCGTTTGTCCCTTATATATTCTGCTTTAAGTGTACCAAATTTTAGGCCAAGATTCATTCATTCACTATTGAATCTAATGGCATTAAAATTGGCCACTTGTCACTCATATAGATACTTAGGCTTATCCTACCTTCTTGAGCTCACACACACATGATATTTACACCAAAATATCATCTCATGTAAAATATCACATTTAACCTTTATATTTTCTTGAATTTCTTTATTCCCTTCAATCCGTTTGTTCCGAAAACTATCTCGAAATTATCTTTCATGCTCTACAAATGTTAAGAATATCGAATACAAATTTTTAAGGCATTACATGAATTTTCTTGGAAAAGAGTTTAATGAAAGTATAGGAAGTTAAACTAGATCTTTATGTTGAATGTTAAATTGTTCTTAACAGGGAGTTTAATATTTAAGAAAGATATTATTGATTTTAGGTATCAGGTCTCATTTAGTTTTCCATAATCATTTGTGTTTTTAAGAATTGAAGTCATTACAATAAAAGGTTAAGGTGGATAGTTACTTAGTGAAAGTTATTTTTAGATATTGATTGTTATCCTGTTTTAATTACTTGTTTACTCTTGTTATTTATTTCATGTCATTCATAATTTGTTTTGATTTATTATTTCAGTTTTAAATCTTTTGGGATCTCTTCCCTTTCTCTACACATAATTTTCATTCTAAAACTCAAAATCTTTTCATTCACACACAAGTTTCCCTTGGGTTTGATATTTTGGTTCTTAATCCTTATTTCCCTATATTATTAGCTGATCTAATATACTTGCTAGACACTGATCACTATGTAGTGATATATAAATAAAATTTCACTAGTATCCATTTAATACATCAATGTACGTCATTATATCCACTTAATCAACTTTATGTCCAAATATAATTTAGTTCCATGCTAAATATTCAATTAAACATCAATATATCACTTACACTACAAGAAAATCAGTAAATAGCAACGAAAATTAGCAACCGAATTTGTTGAATTTCCGTTGCTAATAAAAATTAGCAACGAAAAATAGTAACGGAACATTCGGTTGTAAATTTCGCGGTTGGTATTTTTAGCAACGGAATGTATTTTCCGTTGCTATTTTTACCAATGGAATTAGAATTTTCGTTGCTATATTTAGCAAACGAAATAAAATTCTGCTGCTATATTTAGCAACCGAAATTAGTTTTCGCTGCTATTTCTAGCAACCGAATTGAAGTTTCGGTTGCTAAATTTAGCTAAAATTATAAAAATATTTGCGACGAAATTTTCGTCATTATTCCGTCACTAAATTATATATATATATCATTTGAAAAGGAGAAAACAGGAAAGAGATACAGATCAACCCAGAACACTAGCATCAGGGTGAGCAAAGCAGAAAGACATCCGAACAAAAAAAAGAGAAGCATAACTACCAAAGAAATAAGAAACAAAACTGACAACCCATATGAAACCCACATAACTAAAAACAAAAATAATAGCTGAAGCATGCAAGATCTACACCACTACATCATCATAATCAAATAATACAAATTCTAAATGAGATAGATATATATAATATTAAAAAAATGTTTAGCTATGATCCAAGTAAGGTTCTGGGTTATAACTAACATGTCCTAAAGTACTAGATAATAATTTGATTCTAATTTCTCCAAAATTCTATGGTTTTAACAAAGTCCCAAATAAATTAAACTCACAATCAGGTGCACCACTTACAGATAAATAAAAATTCAAACAAGCCGCCTTTAATTTGGCAAAACTTCTCCCGCATTACATTTGCTCCGCAGACACACATACCATACTGCATCAGCTTGTATTAAACATGATTTTGATGGACCTTGAATCAGTAATTTACTCAAATGCAAGTGTACTTCAGACTTTGTGAAACACAGTGTTTCATGCAGAATCGACATTCAGAATGCAAGGGCCATTTATATATATATATATATATATATATATATAACAGCAACATCAACTAGCACATAATTTAACATTTGAAGAGAGAATAAAAGAGATAGGCAATTATTATTCTGTAAAAAGTATACAAAATAAAATCTTTAAAACAAAATATTAAACAAGTTACCTAAACAACTTGCACTCAGATATTTTATATGATCCCATGTATACCTTCTAATAAATTGACATTTAAATCAAATATAATTAATAAGAAATCACAGTTCAATCAAAAATTAAACTCACCCTCTGCAACCAAAGTCCTCAGTTACATGTGAGTTCGATTATATCAGAGTTTTGGATCATCACAAGCTTTGATATTCAACATTTTATACATGCTCACTAACAATGGAAGTATAATGTTATAAGCCAAAAGATTATGAAGTTTGCTATGAAATTTGCATTAAGTTAGTTATCTAGAAAGTGAAAAGCAACAAAAAACCATGTGTATCATGGTATTATGCAGTAGCAACCTAAGTTAAAAACCATCCAGGAACACCTTATAGCAGTAAGATTTAGATACTAACCTAGGTTTTCTATATAATTCATCTATACCTTAGTCTGTTCAGTATTAATTAATATCTTAGGCTTCAGCACTATGAAGGGGATAAGGGTTCATCTAACATTGTAAAATATTAGTGTGAATCGCATTTTTAAGAACCAATTGTATCTGCAGAAGAGACATGGAAAATGAAGGATTGATACATAATTAATAATTAACAATTAAAAAAGTTTTAAGTTCTTTCTTCATACATTAATTCCATTAATATAGACACAATTCCATTTAACATCAATAAGAAAATTTACTTAATGTCTCTGTAAGAAGATAGATTGAAAAGTAAAAGATGGGATAATGCATAAAAACATACTTATATTTCAGTTACGCAACTCAATTTTATAAATGATGTTTTAGTTTTTTACACACCCGAAATATAATTTATTGTGCATCTAAACTTCATAGTATGCATACATTATCTCTTGATATTTAAAAAATGTGTAACTATTAGCCATCAATTCTTTTAGTATGTACATTTTATTTGTTAAATTCATATGATTTTGATAAAAAAAACTCTTAATTTATAAGTGAATGACTCTTAATTTCTAAGTATAATAAAGAAAATGCACATAAAAAATCAGGAGGTAATAGGTAGACTTTTGTCAATTTCGGAGGATAATATAATTGTCAAATTTGGGTGGACAATAAATTCTTTTTGCCAACTACAGATGTGTTATTATGTAATCTACCAAAGTAAAAGAAAGAGAGTGTAAAAAAATATGCAGTTATGACAAACGCAGGGTTAATTATCGAATTTTAAAACTTAAAATTAAATATTCATAATAAAATATTTTTTAATATAAAACAAATAAAGATCCTAAGAACCGTCAATCAACAACTAAGACTTATTCAACTAATTTACTTGTCACTGACCAGCACCTATACCCAACATGCAGCAGAAACATGCTATCCTAAAAAATGAATTAATTATGCACCTGCCTACCATTCAATAAAGATTTGTTTTCCTAACAACGAGCTTAAATGAATTACTTGTCACTGACCAGCACCTATACCCAACATGCTATCAAATAAAGATATGCCATTTAACAATTATAAGGTGACATTTCAAAATCTTTACCTAAGCTCTGCTCTAAGAATTCATCAGAAGTTGATCCTTTAGGGTCCTCAATGTTTTCCAATGTCTCCACTCTAGCTCGTTTTATCCTGCAAGTTTATTCATCGAACCAAATTTTTTCTGGTAACTACAAAAACAGTCAAGTGAATGAAACAACAGTACTCAAATAAAGATAAAATAAAACTAGCTTAAATGTCTACTGAACCCCAATCAAATCTACCCTCAATCAATGATTCACCACATTGCAAAACAAAATATTTCCTATATAAATTATTTCAAACCCCATGCGTCATAAATATTAAAAGCTAAAGAGCTAGTAATTCCTCAAACATCATAATCAGCGAAGCCATAGGTATATGTATATAAAATTATCTAAAAAAATACTCATTTTCTGCCCAGTGATAAAGTAATTCAGTAGATACAGTTAGCACTACCTGCAATAAGATGATACACAGAAAACAGCTCATAAAACGTTTGCTTACAGAACTAATAAAAAAGAAATAAGCACTCCTAAGTCCATAAAAAACTAATAATTCAAAAACACCATATAATGAAATCGATTATTGCCATTTGAAATTCTGTACATTAGACCTTTCCAGCAACCAAAAATGTATTTATAAATTATCTATACTTGCGAAACAAGATTTAAATGTTTACACTAACGCAATCTTTCTCAACAAGTGATAAAAGGAAAGTGAAGGAAACCTGCTTTCAATGTCGGAACAATCCTTATTGTCTTCCTGGGATGATGGCTCGCATGAATCAGAATCAAGCTCATCCTTAGTTGCTTCTTCATTTAGTGAAGAGTCGGAAGATTTAGCATCTAACTCAGCATCGAGATATGCTACAAAATCATCACTGCTAGATGAATTTACCGGCGAATCAGTGGCAAGACTCATCTGAAATAGCATTTATGCAGTAAATAAACATATTATCCTTTAAATAATTAAAGAAATGCAAACTATCAATTCTTCAAGTTAGAAAACAAATTATAAGCGATATCAAAAACTAAATAAAATCAAACAAGAGCTAAGAAGAAGAATCAACTAGTGGATAAATCAGGAAAAGAGATGAAACTATTGTTACTTGATTACCTCCAAATTTTAAATGCTCGTTAATCGCAAAGAACGCTAGAGAGAGAGACAGAGGGGTGGCGGTGTGTGAGGAAGGAGATGAGTCTGCTTCGTTAGAGAGAGAGACAGAGGGACGGCGGTGTGTGAGGGAGGAGATGAATTTCATCTAGGGTTTTTCCAATTTATAGTTCTAACAAAGGTAAAAGTACTTAAATGCCCCTAATTTAGCAACAAAATCATTATTCCGTTGCTATTTTTGCAACTGAATTAAATTCGGTTGCTATTTTTCATTCAAATTGAAATTTAGCAACGAAATTATTTTTCCGTTGCTAATTTAGCAATGGAATCATTATTCCGTTGCTACTTTTGCAACCGAATCTATTTAGCAACGGAATTTAAATTCGGTTGTTATTTTAGCAATCGAAACAAAATTTTGTTGCTAAATAGCAACTGAATCTAATTCGGTTGCTATTTTTCATTCAAAGTGAAATTTAGCAACGGAATTATTTATCCATTGCTAATTTAGCAACGAAATTTATTTACCGTTGCTATTTTAGCAACCGAAATATTATTTCGTTGCTATTTAGCAACGGAATATGATTTCCGTTGCTAAATAGCAACGGAATTCTATTTCGGTTGCTAAATTAGCAACGGAAAATAAATTTCGTTGCTATTTTTCGTCCCAAATTTTATCCGCCATTTGTTGCCGCCTTAATTAGCAACGGAATACAAATTCCGTTGCTAATTTTTGTTGCTAAATAATGGCACCAGAAATTCCCTCCACTTTTAGCAATGGAAGCTAACCAAATATTTTTCCGTTGCTAATTTTATAAAGTTCAACCAATTTTAGCAACGGAAACTATTTTCCGTTGCTAAATAGCAACAAAATTGTGTTTCTGTTGCTAAATTAGCAACGAAATAAATTCCATTGCTATTTTTCCGTTGCTATTTCAATATTTTCTTGTAGTGTTAGTAATCTTACATATGTTATTCGGCCACTTTGAGTTTCTCTACATAATGATTAATTCCATCACCAAGTATTACTTATTTCATGTTAATTTACTAACTTACTAATTTATCTTAATTTATTTCACCATTCCCTTCATTTATTCTTTCACATTCCTATACTTTACCATTCAGTTATCATTAGCTCATATGCATTTAAGTTTGCTTAATTCACCAATACATTTCTACCATATTTCTTTTCCATATTAAGCATAATTCTAACCATAGATTCATTTAATTCTTTTCCTAACTTTAATTTCGCTTACTTACATATTAGGTTCCATAACTAATGTACCTTTTCTTGTCACATTTTCCTGCATGTAACATCATATATCTCATCATTTTTGTCCTAATTACATTCATCTACCATTAATTTGAATTAGAACCTACATTACTTAATGTATTCTTAAGGACATAATAGGTTGCATAACTAACATATTATCTGTAATTATATTTTCATACAATTGACATCAAACATTCTATTATCTATCATCTAATTTTATTAATTTACCATTTATTTAAATTAAAACTCACATTATATAATTTTTCTTTAAGTGACATAATGCCTCCCTACACCATTTTCTCACATTTAAATATAATTTCGTGTAATTTTTTGTACTAATCTCATTAATTAACTTCCAATTTTATTTATGCATAATTAATTGAATGTTTTTTACTCAACTCATTACAAAATTTGTAATTTGCATAATCCTAAACAAATTAAATAAATTTGTTTCGATATCCACATACCTATTTTTAAAGCTCTTTCTGTGATTTCTCTTCCTTTTCCATCTTTTTTTCCTTTTTTTTCATCAACTTGATTTCCCTTGAAAATCCACCTTGATTTTCCTTGGCCGAATTCTCCATGAATTATTTTCTCAATTTTTCTCAATTATTTTCTACCTAAAAATCCATTAATGAGCTATTATATGGTGTCTTTGAGTGTACCAAGGAGGGGCCAAGATTCATTCATTTCCATTAGATCTAAGGGCCCTAATTTTTGTCACCTATTTCCCATACATCAAGTTAGGCTCGTCCTACTGGTCTAGGATCACTCACACTTGATCATGGCTTTAAATTAATGACTTATGTATCTTTTTATTGTCAAATTCTCAGGTTTGACCCTCTAAATGACCCGATGTCGGTCTTCAACCCTAAAATATGAATTTTCGTTCCCAATATCATATTGCCCTTAAATTTTGCACTGAGTGTCCCTATATATTCTCGAACATGTGGTTAAAATTTCAGTTCATTATGACATCATTTCAATACACTTTCAGCCCCAACAACTTGAATAGCCGGTTCGAAACCTGAAATTCTAGAATTGTCAGAATTACTTTTTTTTTTTCAGTTCTTGGGGTGTCTTTCCACTATCCAAATGATGTATATGAAACATGGGAGCAATTAGAGATCTCTAAGTCCCTCAATCGCTCAGTTAGAGTTTTGGTCAACCCTGGTAGACCCCTGAAATTTTTCTTTATTTACCCATTTAAAGACCTACTTAACCTCAGTTTCTCCTCAAATTATGCCACTAGACTCCGTTCAACATGTGCTTTCATTTCTTAGTCTCAGGTCACATTGTCCACAGGGTCCCTTATCTCGGGTTTTTCGGTCCTAATACAATTACCCCTTCATACATGTTATCGAGTTTCCTCGCCTTATTCAACTTTGATTTTTTCAAAATTTAACCTAGGGTAATTTTTCACATTCTGTAACTTAATATGTATGACAGATGCAAAAATTGGGATATTATAGTACTCCACCCTTAAATAAAATTTCATCCTTAAAATTTACCTGGATCGAAGAGGTAGGGGTACTGTTGTTCCTTGTCTCCTCAAGTTCCCAGGTAGCTTCTTTCACATTGTGGCATGTCCAAAGCACTTTGACTAATGGGATCTGTTTATTTTGCAATTGCTTGGTTTCTCGTGCTAAAATCCTCATTGGTTCTTTATCATAAGACAAGTCGGGCCTCAACTGTATTTCTTCTGATTTAATGACATGGGAAGGATCCGAATGATATTTTCTTAACATAGAAACATGGAATACATCATGGATCCTCTCTAACTCAGAGGGTAGCTTTAGCTTGTTTGCCATTGGTCCCACACGCTGTGTTATCTCATAAGGTCTGATAAATCTAGGGCTAAGCTAGCCCTTTTCACCAAATTGGAGAACCTTTCGCAATGGCGAAACGTTTTGAAATACTTTATCTCCCACGTTAAATTCTATTTCTTTTCTCTTCAAATCTACATACAACTTCTATCGGCCTATCACTGCTTTCAAGTTATCTCTGATCAGTTTCACCTTTTCCTCTATTTCTTTGATCAAGTTGGATCCCACTAACTTGCTTTCACTCAATTCTGTCCAACATAAAGGTGTTCTACATTTTCTCCTATACAATGCTTCATACAGTGCCATTTTAATGTTGGACTGGTAGTTGTTGTTATAGGCGAATTCAGCTAATGGGAGGTACCTTTCCTAGCTACCTCTAAATTCTAACACACAACACTACAACATATCTTCCAATATCTATATCACCCGCTCGGATTGGCCATTTATTTGTGGGTGGAAGGCCGTACTATAATCTAAGTGGGTTCCTAGTGCTTCTTGAAGTTTCTACCAGAATCTGAAAGTAAACCGTGGGTCCCTATCAGAAATTATAGATATTGGAACAACGTGAAGCCTCAAAACCTCATTTACATAAATTTTTGCAAGTCAGGATAAAGAGAAATCTGATTCACTAGGAGAAAGTGAGCTGATTTAGTCATCCTATCCATAATCACTCAGATGGAGTCATGTTGTTTGATTGTGACTTTATTCAGTTGCCTATAGTCTATGCATAGTTTGAGAGACCCATCTTTCTTCTTTACAAATAACATTGGGGCTCCCCAAGGGGAAAACTCGAATGGATGAATCCTTTTTCTAACAATTCCTGCAGTTGAATCTTCAGTTCTTTCAATTATACTGGTGCCATATAGTAAGGGGCTATAGCAATAGGTGTTGTACCATGTAACACATCAATGCTAAATTCATCCTCCCTCGCAGGGGGTAATCCTAGTAATTCATCAAGAAAAACATCAGGGAAGTCTCTAACCATAGGTACATCACTAACCTACGGCTTCTGAGCCTCAGATTCAGTAACAAAAGCCAAATAAGCCACACATCCTTTTCTAATACATCTATGAGCCGTAGTGCCTTGGATGACATTAGATAAGAAGTTAGATCATTCCCCTATAGCCATAATTTCTTGACCTTCCAGGGTTTTCAAGGTGATCCTTTTCAAATGACAGTCAACAATTGCTTGGTGTTTATGGAGCCAATCCATCCCTAGGATAATATCATACTCACGGAATGGAAGTTCAATAAGATTTGTAGGGAAGGTACTCTATTGTATCTGGATGGGACAATCCCTATATACCTTGTTCACAACCACACTATACCCCAAAGGGTTACTTACCAAAATATCTTTGTCTAACTATGCTTTTTCTAATCCCTTTCCCTATGCTACTCTAGTGCTAAAATATGAATGTGTAGACCCAGGATCTATCAATGCACAAATAGCATCATCAAATAGGTAAAACTTGCCTATAATCACATCTGGAGCATCCTGTTCTTCTCAGGCTCTAACTGTATAAGCCTTGGCCAAAGATGGCCTACCTGTAGCTGGGGGAGCTGAGGTATTACCTCAAGCAAATGCAGTCCCACTGGGTCTACCTCTACCTCGACCTCTAGTCAAAGGAGCACCTTGTTTGCCAGTAGTATTCTGTATAGCTGATGCAGTAGTCTATATCTATGTTCTAGGTCAATTCTTCACCAGATGATCTTGAGATCCACACCTTAGACATGCTCCTATCAGTCTCCAGTACTCCCCTGCATGTTGTCTCCCACAATGCTCACAAACTGGCACCTTTGGTTTACTAGAACTCTGGGCTTGTGGGGTACTACCCACTGATACAATGGAGGGAGGTGCCCATGCTGTGATATGCTGGCTCACTGTTGGCATGGCTGAGGAATCCTGTGGGAGAGCTACTGTAAGACCCCTGGTTCTCTTGCTGGACCCACTGCCCAATGCTCTTAGGTCTGGCCTTCTTCTCTGCTGGAATCTAACCTGCCTACTCACTTCTTCTTACTGAACCATCTCCATCTTGATAGCTGCATCTACTAGCTCCTTCCTATTTGTGTATTCTCATACCACAAAGATCTTTCTCAAATCAGTATGGAGGCCTCTCTCAAAAAGCTGACACATCTTCTCTGAAGGGAATTTATAATCCTTCATATAGAAACTCAGCCTCTCAAATTCCCTATCATACTCCTGAACTTTTCATGTACCTTGGCGTAGTTGCCAAAAAGCCTCCTCCATGGCTCTTAGATACTCTCTGCCCACATATTTATCTTGAAACTACTGGTAGAAATAATCCCAGGTAACCTGCTCTGGTGGTGTATGGCATCTCATTGTGTCCCACCATATGTATGTCGGTCCCTAGAATAGTGCTACTGCTCCCTCAAGCTTCTCTACTGGTGGACTATGTGTGATTTGGAACAACCTTTCCATCTTGTTAAGCCATTCTTTTTCTTGGGTAGTTGTGATCAGCTCTCGGCCATAAAAGTCCTCTACACCCAATCTCTTTAATTGCTCTAGTATAGATTTGTTAGATGGCTGAGGTGGTGCCTATTGCTGAGGTTGAAATCTTTGAAAGAACTCCGCCATCATCCGCATAACATCAACTGGTGTAGGAGGCGGAGGAGTCTGTGGCACTGGTGCAGGAGTGTGCTGGGAAGGCTGCTATAATCTAGTACTCGGTATTGATTCTTATGTTTCTGGTCTCACAGGAGCCTCACTCTCAGCATCACTCACTATCTTAGCAATTTGTTTGCTGCCAGAAGCCATAGTCGATATTGAAATGCACAAGGGACATGTAAGATTCAATTCCAGCACTTATATCACAATATAGTGGCATGTACTTGTATCATTATTATATTTCCACCCATTCTCCAAGTTAACATCACATTTTATGCATTGACTCCGATCTAAGGACTGCCTAAACCATGCTTTGATACCATTAAATATAACGCCCTTTATACAATTCCAAGTCTATATTATTTTATTAACATTTCTACTGCTGTCAATTTATTATTTAAATTTGAGAAAATCCGATAGTATGACGGCTTAATATTCATACTGTCCAAACCTGCAATATCCAAATTACACTCCCAAATATCATTCCTCCAACTCCCAAACTTTAATCAATCAACACAGCACTTCAATATAACTCATCATGCAGTCAAATAAAAGTATCGTTTCAACACACCAACTGTGAATTTCACTACACTCATAAGTTATTACAAATAAATGCATAAGGTACTTGAAAATTATGCAAATTCTTTTACAACCCAAAACATAATAAAAAGTTCCTCTACTCTGTACATGCCACTATCGATCCTTGGTGTTGGTTGGCTACACCTGTCCCTGCGCACAGTTAAAGTAAACTACACGCTAAGCAACATAGTCGCTTAGTGATTGATACATTTACATAAAATTTCACTTACTATATTCTAAGTATTTAAATCAATAAATTCATTAATAATTTAATGAAATTTTCAGATTTCATAAATTTCAAATTTATTCTCCTTATATTAAAATTTTCTCCTAATTGGCTAAAAAATGTTCTTTTATATCTAATTTCACAATTTCATTATTTTAAGTGAAAAATTTCAATTATACCTCTGAAGTTTGACTTTTTCAATTTGGACTAAATTTTGACTTTCTCGTTGACTTTTCTCCAATTTAAGTGTTTTAACTCCGATTTTGATCCGGTCGACTTCCTTTGATTTTTATTTGCTTTAATTATATAAATTATATTTTGGTCCTCAAAATTTTTTTCCTTAGATGGAAAATTACCATTTGGTCCCCTATAACTTTTCTTAATTATCGTTTTACCCTTTTTAGTCAAATTACCCATCTTGACCATTTTAACCACATTTTTATCACAAGTTAACTATTTTGCCCTTTGTTAATAGCGTAATTATGTTTTTTTTACCCCTATTGAGCATATATACCACATTTCCACCTTATTTCATTCTCATTCAAATTTTTAATATTTTAAAGGCCATAATACCCCTTTTTCACATTTTCATGTAAAATTACCATTTTGCCCCTAGTTGAAGGCAATAGGAAAACCATAAATCGGATAAGTAGATGAGCAAATTTAGTGGTCGAGAGTAGTCATACCACTAAGACCGAATGCTACTCCCAGTATATCAATATAATGAGCTGATTAATAGTGCAATTTTACTATTTCAGTACAGTAACAGTAGAGTGACAGTAAAGCAACAATACAATATACAAAATATTGCGGGGTAAGTGCTCTTATGGCTAGCCATACTATCCTAGGGTCCTGGGTTCCCACTAAGCACTAAAGGCATAATAAATTATTGCATTTCCTTACTTCATATTATTTTTACACCATTTTACATACTAAACACATTATGTTAACATTGTTATAATTTCATTTCCATTCAGTCAAGCTCACTACTTGTACATTCCACAATTATACACACCTTAATACAAAAATAATCAAAATATACCATTACCCACACATGTACCATTCGACCACTCAAAGGCCTCACACTTATACATTGTTTTATCCTTCCATTTTATGGCATACACATTTCTATATGTCCTTCAAGCATCATTATGGTGTAACACAGTTAGTTTGCCTTAAAATTCTTAAGGTTAACCAACTTCCATTATTATGTACACTTACATACATTAATGTACATTCATTATTTTTCACTCTAATCACCTCCATTATATTTCTCATACCTTAATTTATTTAATTATCATCAATCATTTTGTTAAAAAGTAAGATTACATTAAGGTACCCTAAGGTACCATATTCGATCATCATATGAAGTTTCACTTCCACCTTGTTTTATTTTCCCAATTTATATCATATCTATTTTTATGCTAATTTTAAATCATAATATAATGATATATGCTAATATTACATGAAAATTCCCAAGTTTCATTAACTTTACCCATTATATAACTATTACATAATAGGTACACATATTAATTTTTTTTATTTTAATAAATGCTATCACCTCTCTTACACCTTATTGCACTTAATTGTCATTAATTATTCAATTAAACATCAAGACATAATGGGTTACCTAAGGTATTCCATTCAGCCATCAAAGTCTCATTAGCTTCCACTTTGATTCCACCTTTAATTAATGTTCCTAATAACTTAATTCACCTTTATGTAATTTCCCATAGTTGCATGATGTAAAAATGATAAAAAAATTCAAATAAATTGGTGAAATTAAATGTAGATTGTATCCACTAATCTCAATTAGGTTGATTTCCACCTAATCTTCCTTTTCCTTTCCTTTCCTTCTTTGATTCCTTCCATCCTCTTTGTTTTCCTATTTGGGCCGAATTTGAATGGGAGAAAAACACAACATTAATGCTTGTTTTCCAGTAATTTAAAATCACCACTATAATTCTCTAGTCCAATTTTATATGCCCATGAAATTTCCCCTTCAAATTCTACCTAAAACTCAAGAAATCACAAAATCTTACCTTAGGGTTCTTACCTTAAATCCATAATTGTTTGGCCTCCTTTTGATAAAAATACTTGTCCAGGTTAAAGAAAATGAATTTCTGAGATTTAGGTTGTGATTAGAGCTTGTGATTTAAAGAAATAAGGCGTGAGATGAAGAAAAATGGAGGAGAGGCAAGTAAAAGTGGGGTTCGGATTTTGAAGAAAAGAAGAGGGAAGTTTCAAAAATTCTAGGGTTTTTTTATAGATATTAATGAGCTATTATAGGGTTTCTTTCAATGTACCAAAGGAGGGGCCAAGATTCATTCATTTCCATTAGATCCAAGGGCCCTAATTTTTGTCACCTATTGTCCATACATCAAGTTAGACTCATCCTATTGGTCTAGAATCACTCACACTTGATAATGGTTTTATATTAATGACTTATGTATCTTTTATGGTCTAATTCTTGGGTTTGACCCTCCAAATAACCCGATGTCGATTTTGCACCCTAAAATATGAATTTTTGTTCCCAATATTAGATTGCCCTAAAATTTTGTATTAAGTGTCCCTACATATGCAAGAACATTTGGTTAAAATTTTAGCTCATTCCAATATCGTTTCGATACACTTTCAGCCCCGATAGCCTGAATAGTTGGTCTAAAACTCAAAATTTTAGAATTGTCAAAATTACTATTTTTCAGTTACTGGGGTGTATTTTCACTAACCAAATGATGTATATGAAATATGGGAGAAATCAAAGATCTCTAGGTCCATCAATCACTCGGTCAAAGTTTTGGTGAACTTTAGGTAAACTCGTGAAATTTTTGTTTATTTCCTCGTTTAGAGATATACTTAACCTCAGTTTCTCCTCAAATTATACCATTAGACTCTGCTCAACATGTGCATTCATTTATTAGTCTCAAGTCACACTGTTCGCTGAGTCCCCTGTCTTGGGTTTTTCGATCTTGATACAATTACCTCTTTATTCTTGTTATCAAGTTTTCTCACCTTATTCAACTATGATTTTTCCAAAATTTAACCTAGGGTCATTTTTCATGTTCTGAAACTTAATATGTATGACAGATGCAAAAATTGGGGTGTTACATTATTACTATATTATTGTATGCTTAATGGCATGCTTATATGTGTGTGTGTTATTAATGACTTCTATGAGAGGTAATCCTCATGCTTTTGTATTCACTAGTAAGCTTGTAAGCTTAACATAGGTTTTTAATCCATGGAGGTTCTGGTCAAGGGAGTTGAGCATAGAGATTATCAGTAGTATTGAATGCCAACACAAAAGGCGGATATTAGGACTTTAAAGTTTAAACTTTTTCAATAGTGTCAATGTATTTGTAATAGCCGAAAACCATAATTCTCATAAATAGTACTTTTTGGGCCATGACTAGTGGCACCAGTGTAATATCGGGTGAGATCATACCAACATTATTATACCAAATCCCATAAGAACATTGAAGTTAAACATGCTCGGGCAAAAATAGTACTAAGATGGGTGACCTCTTCAAAAGTTTTTTTTGTTACATTATTAGAAAGTATATGTGCTTCACTAATAGAAACTATAAATTAAACCGAGTCTGATGGTATAAATTGAGGTAAAATTTAGATTGGATAGGTCCTCAAATAAATAGAGAAAAAAAAAGTTTTTTGGACCATAATAGGATTTGGCCAAACTTTGACCGGCCTGCAAATGTTGCATAGATCTCCAAAAATTATTCAGTTTAATGGTTCTACTTGAAATAATCACAATTCATATTTCGGAGCTAAAAATATTTTTTCTGACAATTTTGAATTTTCAAGTTTCAAACTGGTAAAATTGGTCTATAGGCTTAAAAATAGTGCTAGAGTCCTTTGAAAAGTTATTTGAACATATATATTTACTAGAAATATTATGGAGGATTATTAGATAGTGAAAAATCAATTTTACGGTGAGTTTGAAAAATGAGTTTTCGGATCGATGATAATTTACTAGATCGGGAAACAATGTCCAACCAAAAATATTTGTGTAGCCTAATAAATATTTTTCTAGTATCATAGAACTATTTTTTATGAGAAATCAATCAAGAGAAGTGGTAGAAAATTAATTAAGCCAAAATATTGGTTGATTATGTTAATTTAGCCTAATTGGTTGGACTTCATTTGGCCCAATTAGGATGAGTACATAAGCAAAAAGAATAAGAAAATTTCAGCATTCTCTCTACCTTTCTCCCCCTTCATTGCCGCCCCACACAATTCTTGAATTCTCTATTTTCTTCCAAACTAGGGATGATCACGGGGCGAGGCGAGAGCGGGGAATGCACCCCTACTCACTGCCTCATCAGAATGAATAATAAGGAGAGAATTTCCCCCATCCCCACCCCCCATAAAAATATATATATATTTTTAATTTTCAAATATATTATTTCATAATTAATTATAATTAAAATATAACATTTAATAAATAAAAAATCTAAAATCAATCACAAATCATCATCCAAGGCAAAAACATTAACCAACAGCTCATAATCTCGACTTGTAGCAACATTATCATCCTTTTCAACTTGACTAAGCTTAGGCTGACATGTATATTCATCATCAATTTCTCAGAGAAAACTAGCATATGCTTCTGTCAAAACAAAATAGAATTTAAAATAATATAAAAAGAAGAAGAATAGAGTGGTGTAAAGTTATTGGCATCATTATGAAGTATCTGAAAAATCTATGTTAGGAATGTAGTGCATTTTTGGATGTAAGAAATCCGTGATAAATAACATCTTCTACTAGCAAATAATTAACTCCCAATAAAAATGAAGAGAGTGAGCAAACCAAGCTGTATAAAAAAGAGTGAGTTGTCAGTAGATCCAAGCTGTATATTCAATAAATTAGATGGAAAATCATAAAGGAAGTGTTTTCAATTTTTTGTATGTAATATTTGTAGATATGAAACACATAATACAAAACACATAACAACTCTTTAAAAAAAATTAAAAACTCTATTTATACAAAAAGATTAGAAGGTCTAATTTGATTCTCATATCCTTCCAAACTATTCATATATTCATCTTAATAATATAATATATTAATAGCATAATATTTATTTATTATTTTTTAAAAGAAATTGTAAGATAAATTGTGATTTACTTTTAAGGTAAAATCAACAATATCTTTCTACTAGTACACTTACGGAAGGTGAGCTACTTTGATTATTATCCTTAAAAGTTTTTAGGCTTTGACAATTATATGGTTAGAGAAAATGATTAATCTTTTTGAAAGAATTATGTCTTAAAATCAATTATGTGTTTATATTTAGTGTACAAGCTCAATTCAAGAAGTCCCTCCCTTACCCAATAAAAAATTAAAAGAAAAAGGAAACAATAAATCCTACGCAAATTGAATTGAATGTTCATCTTTTATATGACCATCACAAAGTTCATAGAGGTTGAGCGACTTTGTTATTTATTTTATAGGCTCGAGTAGCTCTGCCCTTATATAATCCAATAACAATATATGAAGCTTTTATTTTGAGCTAAAATAACTAAGTTGTTAATACACATGCACAACTACCTTAGTCAACTCTAATATAATTAAACAGACTAAGAACAAAACATTTTAGGAGAGCATTAGATAATCACTTTGATAAGTTGCTTTCTTGTTTATTGCTTAACTGAGTGAAAAATCATTGAATTATTCACACAATTCATGACACAATTCCTAAAAATTTAATCTTGTGACATCTTTCCTAACCTCCAATATCCCTCTTATGGGATTGCCATTAGAAATCAAATAAAATCATGAAAATAGGACTAGTTGGCTATCAACATTAACTTCAATTTCAAACACATGGTGTTAACAAAGTTCAGTAATTTTGCATTATTCTGACAATCAAGAAATGAAGATTATATCATTGAGAAACATTACAACTCCTTTACTCTTGTAAGCTTTTTCATACTAAATTTTATACCCATTTCTCAAGATTGCAGGTGACATCCATATCTCCATACCAATTTAATTTAAAATTCTCACTAAATAAGCATACTAGACTTATCGGTTTACAACCAATCGAAAATAGCATCCCCAAAACATGGAGAAGAAACAAAATCTCTCTACCCTATGTAAATATTTGGGCCAGAGGTTAATAGGTTTGCTTTAATTTTCATGATTGAAGAGAAATCACAAGTATTTTAATAGAATTAATATAAAAAACAATTAAAAAAAGAAAGTAATTAAAAATAACACCTACCAAAAGGAGTCCTATTTGCCTTTATGGACCACCTTTGGCTTTAACTCTTTCATCGACAACTAACAGAGGCAAGAAGGTGGTGAGAGGATAACAGAGATTGGAAAGACGGAAAGAGAATTAACTCTATGAAAAAACTATAAAAGATGGAAGAAGGCCCAAAAGATAAAAAAGATAGAGATTCACTAATAATCGAAAGGAGGCAGATTTGGAGGATACCAGACAATGATGTTTGTAGTGATCACCAATCTTGGTAGATGGATGACCAAAGAGAGAAAACGACAAAGTGATGTTTGAATAGATAAGGAAAATGTTAAGGTTAGGGTTTTACCTATTTATATATAATGGCACATATATGTAAATAACTTAAAATTCAAGGTCCTTTATGATATATTCTTCGTTGTTTAGGATCCCTGTGGGCAGAATACCCCATTCCCTACCCTGCCTAGAAATCTAAATCAAGGATTTTTTTATCCACATCCTAGTAGGGGAAAAAATTAGGGATTCCCTACCCTGTTGGGTCGAGTCCCTACTAGGGTTGGGTATTTTTCACTTTGTGATCATCCCTATTCCAAACTCTATCAACCTAATTCCACCAAACTTCATGTTCCCCACAATTCTAAGGCCCTAATTTCATCTCTAACTACCTCTAGAACCTATTTCAACTAGTGGAAGTGGATAAAATTATGAAGAAAATATTTGGAGCAAAAATTCAAGTAAGTTAATTTAGTGATATTTTAGTGAGTTTAATGGATGTTTAGCTAGTTTTTAATGTGAAAATTTATATTTTGGGTTTATTTTGAATTATTGTGGAAGAAACTTGAGGAAAAGATACATGGAAGTATTCAACCAAAGTGAAAGTTCATGAAAAATCTGTAAAGCCCCAAACTATACCCTACTAGGAATATGACGTGCTCATGGATATATATAAAGTGAATAATAATGGTTACGTAGGTTGGTGATTGGTTCAGGATATAACTGGTATTAATGAAATTATCAAAGGGTAATTTTGTAAATTATTTTACATATGATATATTGGTATAAATACATGAAATCATAAACTTATAAGTCAAGTGAGTTGAGAATTCCATGCAATTAAGGAATTAAGGGAAGTTTAGGGGCCAAATTGCAAAAAATGAAAGTAAAAAAGGTGTAACTAATGGGAAGTTAGCTAGTGTCCTTCTAGAAGGTTGTAATATAAAGTAAGAAAATGAATAAGTAAGGGAGCAACTTGGCCGGGCACTTTAAAAGAAAAAATATAGATTTTCTTGGGCTTTATCTCTCCAATAAGCACATAAAAATCTACTTCTAAAGGGTTTAATAGATGGAGGGAAAATTAAGTTGGGTTTTAAAATTTAAAGAGGTAAGTTTATTTGAACTCCTAATTCATCCTTCTTCTCTGTATTTTGTCCTTAAGGAAATGGAATTTATCAATTGAAATTGACACATATACATGTGTATAATGGAGATCTAGGAGAAAGACTTAGCAAAGTGAAGGAAAAAGGCAGAGCTAGAGCATGAAAAGAGGATTTCGGATTGACTATGGTATGGGAAAGCTTAATCTTGTTATGTATATGTTTATGGTGCATAAATTGAATAAAATGCTATGTTAACTTATTAATTAATGTGGAAGTGTGTTAAAGAGGTTTAGCCATGCATATGAGTTGAATTGTAGAGAAAGGAAGTTAAAGCTCAAAAGCTGTCATAGGATCTACTAGACATGTCAAGCTTGGTTAGGGTATAACTAGAGTTTTATACCTCTAATTGGAGAAAATCCAATGGAATAAGAAGTTCAAACTTGATTTAGTCTCTAGAGTTCTTAAAATTTTGTTTGAATTATAGTGATAGCTGCTGGTCTATGAACTAGGATTGTAAGGACCCAATCATGAACCTAATTGAATTATTGTTAATTAATGAGGATTACCATTGATTAAGGCAAAATTGGATTATTTTGCAGTTATCGAGGTTAAGTCCCAAGAAGGGTGTTTTGGTAATTTTATCATGCATATAATTGAATATGGGTAAGCTATAAATTTAAGGAAGTGTGCAATTGAATTTAATTAGAAGTCTTGCGGTTAAGTTGAAAGGAATCAAATTAATGGGGGTTTATTTGTGCTTAGGGGCATTATGGGAATTTCTTTGGAAAGATATTTTCCCTACTCATTTATTTGGATTCCTGGAGATGGAAGAGATCGACATTCTCTCTTTCACTCTCTTTTTGTGTGGTTATGGGATGAAGAAGAGGAAGCTTAAGGTTTTGTTGTTTAAGCATCATGAAGAAGAAGAAGGGAGTCATGAGCAGGGAAGTTGGATAAATGAAGATTTAAAGCTTCAATGTCAGGTACGAGAATTAAGTTTTTGATACTGTTCAAGTGAATGATTTAGGGTTTTTCACCCTTTTTGGTATGTGTCCTTCTTGATGAGTTTAAAGGATAAATCTAGTAAGCTTTGATGAGTATAGTATGATTTGAAAACATAAATGATCATTTAAGTAAGTGGGAAGGTGAGATTTGTGATTCAACTTCATGTCTCAATAATCAGGATTTTGGTTTCAAGTTTTTCTTCTCATACACGGGCACTTATCAATTTCTTCATGAGCATACACGACCACTTATCACTTTCTTTATGAGAATACACGTGCACTCATCACTTTCTTCATAAGAATACACGACCACTTATCACTTTCTTCATGAGAATACATGGCCACTCATCACTTTCTTCATGAGAATACACAACCACTCATAACTTTCTTTATGAGAATGCATGGCCACTCATTCTTTTATTCTTAAGTATGCACGACCATTTATTATTCTTCTTCTTAATGCACGACCAAGCATGCATTTGTTCTTGATATTGCATGGCCAATCACTTATTTTCTTCATGCAATGCATGGCCAATTATGGATCTCCTTCATGCCATGCACAACCACTTGTTGTTGTTCCTTCCCCCATGCACGACCACTTGCATTTGTTCTTCTTCTCATGCACGACCAATCATGGGTTTTATCCCTTGAAATACACGGCCAATCATGCTTTGTTTCTAACTCTCTTGCACGACCATTCATGGCCTTTCTTCTTTAACATACTTTTTTTACTCTATTGAGTATACTCGTATCCCAAGATTAGATGTTGATCATAGTGTTATATGGTCCATGAGATTATTAAGAACATGAGTGGAGGTGAATTGCCTAATGGTAAGTTTTTAATATACTCTAATTATAAGGGATTATCCATAGAGTTTTGTTTCCCCACTAAGCTTTATAGCTTAGCATGAGTTTGTTTATCCATGTAGGTTTCAAGATAAACTCCAGTGGATCGATAGCTCTAGTAGCTCGGCTACCATTAAAGATAGGATTTGCCAGAGTGCAGTTATCCTTAAGGACACCAAGTTATTGAAGGCCATTTATGTTATGATCTCTATTATTATAAGTTTGATTTAATTTATTATGGCATGTAAGTATGGCCTGTATTATTAATTATTATTTCTGCCTGATCTCTGCTAGAATTATAATGATGATTGATGATTATCCATGGTTTGTAGATTAGGTGTTACAGTTAGTGGTATCAGAGCCCAGGTTCAGTCTTTTATGGGCAATAAGGAATTAAGAAATTATTCTTGAAGGATTGAGCTGATATTGGTCTAGACCAAATAGCCATATTCGGTGTCATTGTTCTTGAAATGCAAAATTTGAGGATTTTGAGTGATGATTGACTTGAAGTAGATGGATATTGGAGTACTAGTAGGATTTTGATTCAAAAATTGTTAGATGACAACTAAGGAATTATTGGTAATTGTCGCTTCCTAGTATTGGAAGTGCTTAAAAGCCTTGATGCTCTATGATTGAAGTATAGCATAAGTTTGATTATAAGTATGTATAGATGGTTTATTAAGATGTTTGAGGAAAATTTTATATAATAAGGAGAGAATTTGAGTTTGGCATTGCTGAGCATGCAAGATGTTGAGTTTATTAAAATGCTCTATATATGATTGTCAGGATTTTCTTAATCAGCTTGGGCAATTGAGCATGTTTCATTGTTTCGAGATGGGATAAGATATGAACGGTATATTTGAATACGCATGGGTATTCATTGCATACATGAAGTTATTAACACATTTCATAGCATCCCATATCACATGAAAAGCATTGCATCAGTTATCTAGCCCAACTGAAAGGGAAAAACTAATGGGAAATATAGCAAGCATAGGAGTATCTGGAGGTTAAGAATAGGTACTAATGTTATCAGTGGATGAGGTTGTTATGGTTATAGTTGATGGAATATGACATGGTATGCACATAAAGATCACGCAGCGAAAAACAATAAAATATGATCATACATGTCATGCAATTTCATGACAAGAATCGAAATATGCAATTTTAGGGTTTTTAAAACTTACAACTTTAGATCCCTTTAAAACTTGATTTTGATGATGACCAACAACCAAGGAGGATATCTTAGACTTAGACCTTCACCACCAATGCCAAGGAAAAGCCTTTACGCCACTCCTCTCTATTCTCACACACACACTTGCAAATATAGCTTAAAATCGAGATTGTTAGCTCTCAAAATAAGTATTGTGTAATGGCTATAGATTGAAGCTACAAGACATGATCTTGTACTTTTTTTAGGTGCTATTAATGCCTAAGAACACAAGAGAATGAAGAATAATATTTCTCCTTGTGAATTTGGCCAAGAGAAATTCTTGTGAGAGAGAGATGTAATTCACGCCACAACCAAAGAAAAACTCTAGGGTTTTATCTTTTTCTCATTCAATATATATAATTTAATTTTTTTAAGTGATAAATCTAAAATCCACTACCTAAAGATAATTAATTTTAGCCTTTATCACTTCTTTAAAATAAGAAATATATATTGACTCAAATTCTTTTGATTTAATCCAAGATAAAAGTAAGACATTTAATCAAACAATATCACTTAATTAAACTCATGCATGTGCCGAAATTCCTTGGCATTTCTCTAGGAATTTCGGCCACTTCTACATCTAATTAAGTGATTTAATTTGATTATAACTCTTTTAGGCTTTAATACTCAATTAATTAAATTAATACAAGATAATTAATTAATTGAAATTAAACCATGTGGGTTGAATTTCTCTCTCTCATGGGACAAGGTCCAATAGCATGTATAATGCCCATTACATATATTAATTTGACTTTAATTAAAAGCCCAAATTAATGCCCAATACATTATTTAAATATTTTAAGCCCAATGCTTTGTGTGCGATCCTATAGGTCCATTTAATGTTGGCAATGAATTAATAAATTAATTCAAAGGCTATATATATTCTCTAGCAAGATATTATAGCATTCCAAATTAAATGAAAATGCATATGGCATTTAGTGACCTAATGCAACTTTGCATAGTCCCTTACCCATAAATATCAAAATTAATATAAGCCATTGAACTAGTCATCCTTATATATATTAATTCCTTTCTTGATATTCCAGTGACACTGAACTCTCAGATAAATAATGATTACTCATTATTTCATCTTGGTATGGCCATACACTTTTCAGTTCACTAATCAAGTGGCCGATGATATTTTCTCTCTTATAGAGAGGGGTAATCCCTTCACTTCTCTCATGCTCTCTCACATGAATCAATGCATACCCAAGCATACCCATACTCGTCACTCTGTTATGAGCATGTTAGGTATATGTCAAAGTACACAGTAATTCATAAAGAGTTTTATAGAGATTTTAGGTCTAAGAACTCCGATACAAAACTTGCATATGAAAAACACTTATGACTTGTACGATGTAGTGTTCTCATGAGTGGATCGAATCCAGATACCATGTTCTAAACATGTATCTATGATATCTGATTGACACTCTTGTCCTTATGATCCTTAAGACAGAACTCAACTTATCAAAGAGAGCATACTAGTCTTAATTCATTTGTTATTCCCATAACAATGACTGACTAGGGATATTTTGAATGAAGTCTCATTTGTTTCAAGGTCTTACAACCATGTGCCTCACACATGATAACTTAAACCGAAACAACATTCTTGGATAGTTCTATCAATTGATATGCACAGGAATACAATAGATAAAATAAATGCCTCATTTATTAACTAAAGTTTTTTATTACAATGTATTGGGGCTAGGGCTTACACTAACAATCTCCCACTAGCACTAGTCCCATTTGGGCATAGCCCTAAGACCGAATACTCTCAAATGAGCTTCGTACAGATTTGGACGCAACTATTTCGTCAAAGGATATGCTACATTGTCTTCACTTGCTATCTTACTAACCTTGACATCCCCACGATCAATGATTTCTCTGATCAGGTGGTACCTCCTGAGTATGTGTTTGGATTTCTGGTGTGACCGGGGTTCCTTGGCTTGTGCGATTGCACCATTGTTGTCACAAAAAATTTCTAATTGATCTAGGATGCTTGGGACCACTCCTAATCCAGAAATGAAATTTTTAATCCAAACAGCCTCTTTTGCAGCCTCACTCGCTGTAATATACTCAAATTCTATAGTTGAGTCGGCAATGGTCTCTTGCTTTGAGTTTCTCCAGCTGACAGCACCACCGTTAAAAAAAAAAAACCCAGATTGCAATCTAGAATCCTAAGTGCTGGTCTAAAAAGCAACATCAGCATAACCTTCTATGACGAGCTCTTCTTAACCACCATACACCAAGAAGTGATCCTTAGTCCTTCACAGGTACTTTAGAATCCCTTTTACAGCAGACCAGTGAAACCTACTTGTTATACTCAGTGCATGAGCAACATCCAACCTAGTACATAACATAGCGTACATGATAGATCCAATAGCAGATGCATATGTGATTCTACTCATGTTGTCCCTTTCCTCTTTGGTTTTAGGGCACTATTCTTTAGTCAAAGGAACTCCCAAAGCCAAAGGTATGTACCCTTTCTTTGAGTCTCCCATACTAAAATGCTTTAGTACTTTGTCTATGTACTTTTCTTGACTTAGTCCCCAAAGCTGATTCAATCTATCTCTATAGATTTGAATACCAAGTATTATCTCGGCTTCACCTAAGTCTTTCATTGAGAAACATTTTCCCAACCATTGCTTAACCTTTTGCAATGTTGGAATGTCATTCCCAATGAGAAGGATGTTGTCCACATATAGGACCAGAAATACTACTATGCTCCCACTAACCTTCTTGTACACACAAGGCTCATCTTCATTTTTGATGAAGTCAAATTCTTTGACAGCCTCATCAAAATGAAGATTCCAACTTCAGGATGCTTGCTTTTATCCATAAATAGATTTTTGAAACTTGCAAACCTTCTTAGGATGCTTGGGATTGACAAAACCCTTAGGCTGTGTCATATACACATCCTCAAGTAAATTTTCGTTGAGGAAAGCAGTTTTGACATCCATTTGCCATATCTCATAATCATGATATGTAACTATGGCAAGCAAGATCCTAATGGACTTGAGCATGACTACAGGTGAAAAGGTCTCGTCATAGTCTACACCATGAGTTTGTCGAAAACCTTTTGCTACTAGTCTACCTTTGTAGGCCTTATTAACTTTGAGTTTAAATAGCCACTTGCATTCAATTACCTTAGCACCTTCCGGTGAATCAACCAAGGTCCAAACCTGGTTATCGTACATTGATTGCATCTCGAATTTCATGGCTTTAAGCCAATTTTTTGAGTCTTGGCTCTCAATAGCTTCTCGGTAGGTAGTAGGATCCTCGCGATCTACTAACTCAATAGTGTCACTGTAGGTGATTAGAAATCCATATCTCTCAATCTCCTAACGTAACCTATCGGACCTTCTAGGTATTTGTGTAATGGGTTCTTGTTCCACAACTGGTTGTGAACTTGATCCCACTTCCAACTCATCCTCTATAGGAGTTTGTGGCGTTTTGAATTTCTTCAAGTTCTACTTTACTCCCACTGTCTTTCATGAGAACGAACTCTTTTTCGAAGAAAACAACCTTGCGAGCAACAAATACTTTGTTCTCGGCTTGTGAGTATAAGTAGTATCCCTTTGTTTCTTTGGAATAACCAACAAACAAGCAGACAATGGATTTGGACTCTAGTTTTTCAGATGTTAATTTCTTAACATGTGCTTCACAGCCCCAAATCCTGAGAAATGACATATTGGGTTCTTTCCAAGTCCATACCTCGTATGGTGTCTTCTCAACTGCTTTAGTTGGAGTACGGTTTAGTAAAAACACAGTAGTTTCTAATGCATAACCCTAAAAAGAGATAGAAAGATTTTCTTGACTCATCATAATCGAACCATGTCCAACAGAGTTCGATTTCTCCTTTCGGACACACCATTCCATTGTGGTGTTCTAGGAGGAGTGAGCTGTGAAATAATACCACACTCTTTTAGATGACTGTCAAACTCTTGGCTTAAGTATTCGCCATCTCGATCTGATCGAATGGCTTTTTTACTTTTGCCAAGTTATTTTTCTACTTCGTTCTTAAACTCTTTGAATTTCTCAAAAGTTTCAGATTTGTATTCCATTAGATAGACATAGCCATATCTACTGAAGTCATCTGTGAATGTCACGAAGTAGCTAAAACTACCTCTAGCTTGTGAACTTAATGGTCCACATACATTGGTATGTATTAGTTCCAATAAGCCATTAGTCCTTTCACCTTTCTTGTTAAAAGGACTATTTTTCATTTTTCCATTCAAACATGGCTCGCATGTATCATAAGACTCTGAGTCGAATGACCCAAGCACTCCAGTTTTGTGGAGTCTTGAAATGCATTTTTCGTTTGCATGTCCTAAACGACAATGCCAGAAGTAAGTAGGGTTCAATTCGTTTGATTTAACCCTCTTTGTATTAATGTTGTATATGGACTCTTTGTTTTGTAGATCAAGGATATAAAGGCCATTTTATAACATGGCATTGCCATAAGAAATGCCTTAGCGACGAATTTGAGCATTGCCATTTTTAATAACAAAATCAAATTCATCCAAATCCAAACATGAAACTGAAATAATGTTTCTACTCATAGCAGGCACATAATAACAATTTTTTAAAATTAATCAAAGTCCGGAAGGTAAAGTGAGTTGATAGTCGCCTATCTCTATGGCAGTAACTCATGCTCCATTCCCCACACGGAGGTCCACTTCATTCTTCCCAAGTAACCGCCTATTTCTTAGCCCCTGCACATTTGAACAAATGTGAGAACCACAATCGATATCCAATACCCAAGTGATAGAAATAGAGAGGTTAATCTCAACAAAAAAATACCAGAATTGGATGCCTTGGCTCCATTCTTCTTTTGTTCTTCCTTGGAGAGAGCGCAATTCTTCCTCCAATGCCCTATCTTGTTGCAATGGAAGTAAGTGCTCTCACTCTCTTTGAGCTTTTGTGCCTTGGGCTTGGATTGGGCCTGAGGTGCACTCCCACTTGACTTAAATCAAGCCAGTTCATTCTTGGGTTTTGCCTTTCCCTTTCCCTTTCCCTTTCCCTTTCCCTTAGCGGGTCCCTTCTTAATGCCCCCTCTAACCATCAATATGGGATTGGTCTTTTGAATGTTCTTTTCAGCACTCTTAAGCATCCCATGAAGCTCAATGACTAACTTGTTCATTGCATGCATGTTATATGGATCGTAATCATCAGTCAATGATCCTAAGATCAAGTCAGTGGCCAATTCCTTTGGCACTTGTACCTCAAGCTTCTCAAGAGTATCAAGATACCCTTTCATCTTGAGTACATGGGTAATAACAGGAGTACAAGAAATTAAGGCCTTTATTGTCTCGAACCTCTCGTGATGAGCTTGCTCTTGGAACATCTCCTTGAGGTGCACCATGATCGCATAAGCCTCTTGGTCCATGAATTGTTTTTGCAAATTAGGCACTATAGTGGCTAGCATCAGACAGGTCACATCATTGGAGTGGCTCTTCTTGGTCTCAAAAGTTTCCTTTTGAACCACAGAGGCGTTCCTAGCAGGTTCTTCAGGCAAGGGTGCATCCAAAATATACGACTTTTTCTCTTGCTTAAGAACTATTCTTAAGTTTCGAGACCAGTCTATGAAATTGGTGCCATTCAATTTGTCCTTTTCAAGGACCGATCACAATGAGAAATTGTTGTTTGATGATGCCATTTTCAATCTACAATAAAATTTTGCAAGATTAAATGAGGTCTTATTTATAATCTCATAAACCGAATTAATATCCCTTTAAATAATTCGCGTTAGTGATTTAATGTGGGCCAAGATCTACTTTTCACAACAACTTATTAGTCAAGCTAAGCTTGTACACCTAACAAGTTAAGTTACTTAGGTAGGAAAAACTCCAATCATGTCTCGTACATGACTCTTGGATCAAATGGGCTAACATCTTAAGATGTTATAGCACAAACCCATTTATTTATTGCCTTGGTTCGGGCATCCCTTTCCATGTTAAGTCCAACCTACATTCACAACCCATGCCTCACAAAGATAATCGGGCGCATCTAGGACTCTTAGTCTACGTGACCGATGATCGATGCCTTGACATGTTTCGAATTAGGGAGGCAACTTTGTGACTTACTATTTTTAGGGATTCATTTTATTACGGCTTACATGGCATATGCTTTGTCATCCATACATAGCATGCATATATAAATAATTGTATAAAGTAAAGCATGACAAACATGGGCCCAAAAACCTACAACTAAGATTCTATGCTATTACATAAGAATCTTCGAGTTGGGCTTCTCCACTCCGGTGGGCTTCGTCTTGATTTACAAAGTCATCAAGTAAATTCTATTCTAAGAAATAAATGAAACTTTTACAATAATACATAATAGCTTGCAGGCCATATTTAATTACAAAAACCCAGGGCTCATGAATGCACCATGCATATCCATTCATCACACCAAACAAACAAATAAATATACATAATATTCATTGATCAAACAAAGTCCAATTTTAATTAAATTAGCCAAGCCCATTAATGGAAAATGTGTACTTGAACCTTTAAGAGATGACCCCGTGATGGGCCTGGGCTGAAGCCCAATGGACTAAATCCTTTTATTGAATAAGTTCTCTTAAAAGCCCAAAACACAAACTAGTTAGATTTGTGTTATAAATCAACTCTAGTATAATTTCCAATTTTGCCATTTTTTAATTTTATGTTATACAGCCCATAAACATTAAAAATACATATAATATGTACCAACATGAATTAAAACAAAAAATCATGAAGAACATATATATGATACACGGCATGCATATAAAAACAAACAAACAACAAAACTAGTTGTTTAGTGCTTATGTGATGCCACAAAAATGTACAAATATTTAAATCAATTTTATGAGTCATTTAATAATTTAAATATGGTCATAAATATTGATTTAATATTCTGTACCAATCTGATCTAAATGTTTTTTTATCATTTTAATCAAAGCAAAACAAACAATGTTGATTAAACATGTAACAAACACAAACTAGTCATAGTTTTAAGTGATTTTAAAATTAATCAATTAAATTGTCATGGACCAGAATTAAAACCAAATTTAAAAAATGTCCAGACCTGATATTTAATCTTTAAAAATCACTTAAAAACATGCCAAAATCGTTTTCACATTTAATATTTAAAACTAGTTGTTAAACTAACAATTAACATGCCAAATAGCACCTAGTTTTAATATTAACATGTACCATCAGGTATTATCAATTAAATCCGACCATTAACAGCTCCTAGAACATCTTAGGATAGTATATTAACATGTCATATTAATTATAATACCTATCTAATCATTTAAAATCGTTTTTACACCAAAACAATGCAAAAAACTCAAAACGGAAAATTTCAGCATTGCATGTATTTAAAATAACGATTTTTGATTAATTATTTCATGCATCTAAAGCACTAAAATAAGCATGTTTAGGCTCTGATACCACTGATGGAATATGACATGGTATGCACATAAAGATCATGCAGCGGAAAACAATAAAATTTGATCATACATGCCATACAATTCCATGACAAGAATCGAAACATGCAATTTTAGGGTTTTTAAAACTTACAACTTTAGATGCCTTTAAAACATGATTTTGATGATGACCAACAACCAAAGAGGATATCTTAGCCTTAGACCTTCACCACCAATGCCAAGGAACAACCTTTATGCCACTCCTCTCTGTTTTCACATACACACTTGCAAAGATAGCTTAAAACCGAGATTGCTAGCTCTCAAAATAAGTATTGTGTAATGGCTATGGATTGAAGCTACAAGACTTGATCTTGTACTTCTTTTAGGTGCTATTAATGCCCAAGAACACAAGAGAATGAAGAATAATATTTCTCCTTGTGCATTCGGCCAAGAGAAATTCTTGTCAGAGAGAGATGTAATTCACGCCACAACCAAAGAAAAACTCTAGGGTTTTATCATTTTCTCATTCAATATATATCATTTAATTTTTTTAAGTGATAAATCTAAAATCCACTACCTAAAGATAATTAATCTTAGCCTTTATCACTTCTTTAAAATAAGAAATGTATATTGATTCAAATTCTTTTGATTTAATCCAAGATAAAAGTAAGACATTTAATCAAACAATATCACTTAATTAAACTCATACATGTGCCGAAATTCCTTGGCATTTCTCTAGGAATTTTGGCCACTTCTACATCTAATTAAGTGATTTAATTTGATTATAACTCTTTTAGGCTTTAATACTCAATTAATTAAATTAATACAAGATAATTAATTAATTGAAATTAAACCATGTGGGCTGAATTTCTCTCTCTCATGGGCCAAGGTCCAATAGCATTTATAATGCCCATTACATATATTAATTTGACTTTAATTAAAAGCCCAAATTAATGCCCAATACATTATTTAAATATTTTAAGTCCAATGCTTTGTGTGCGATCCTATAGGTCCATTTAATGTTGGCAATGAATTAATAAATTAATTCAAAGGCTATATACATTCTTTAGCAAGATATTATAGCATTCCAAATTAAATGAAAATGCATATGGCATTTAGTGACCTAATGCAATTTTTCATAGTTTCTTACCCATAAATATCAAAATTAATATAAGCCATTGAACTAGTCATCCTTATATATATTAATTCCTTTCTTGATATTTCAGTGACACTGAACTCTCAGATAAATAATGATTACTCATTATTTCATCTTGGTATGGCCATACACTTCTCAGTTCACTAATCAAGTGGCCGATGATATTTTCTCTCTTATAGAGAGGGGTAATCCCTTCACTTCTCTCATGCTCTCTCACATGAATCAATGCATACCCAAGCATACCCATACTTGTCACTCTGTTATGAGCATGTTAGGTGTATGTCAAAGTACACAGTAATTCATAAAGAGTTTTATAGAGATTTTAGGTCTAAGAACTCCGATACAAAACTTGCATATGAAAAACACTTATGACTTGTACGATGTAGTGTTCTCATGAGTGGATCGAATCCAGATACCATGTTCTAAACATGTATCTATGATCTCTGATTGACACTCTTGTCCTTATGATCCGTAAGACGGAACTCAACTTATCAAAGAGAGCATACTAGTCTTAATTCATTTATTATTCCCATAACAATGACTGACTAGGGATATTTAGAATGAAGTCTCATTTGTTTCAAGGTCTTACAACCATATGCCTCACACATAATAACTTAAACTGAAACAACATTCTTGGATAGTTCTATCAATTGATATACACAGGAATACAATAGATAAAACAAATGCCTCATTTATTAACTAAAGTGTTTTATTACAATGTATTGGGGCTAGGGCTTACACTAACAATAGTTACATATAACTAAGGCAGAGTTTGTAATTGCTAGCAATAAGGATAAAGACTATAGGTTTGAATTTCGAGGACAAAATTCTTTTAAGGAGGAGAGATTTGTAAGGACCCAATCATAACCCTAATCGGATTATTGTTAATTAATGAGGATTACCATTGATTAAGGCAAAATTGGATTATTTTACATTTATCGAGGTTAAGTCCTAAGAGGGGTATTTTGGTAATTTCAGCATGTATGTAATTGAATATAGGTAAGTTGTAATTTTAAGGAAGTATGTAATTGAATTTAATTAGAAGTCTTGTGGTTAAGTTGAAAGGAATTGAATTAATAGGGGTTTATTTGTGCTTAGGGTCATTATGGGAATTTCTTTGGAAATATATTTTTCCCACTCATTTATTTGGATTTCTGGAGATGGAAGAGATCGACATTCTCTTTTCACTCTCTTTTTGTGTGGTTGTGGGATGAAGAAGAGGAAGCTTAGGGTTTTGTTGTTTAAGCATCATGAAGGAGAAGAAGGGAGTCATAAGTAGAGAAGTTGAATGAAGGAAGATTTAAAGCATCAATGTCAGGTATGGGAATTATGTTTTTGGTACTGTTCATGTGAATGATTTAAAGTTTTTCACCCTTTTTGGTATGTGTCCTTCTTGATAAGTTTAAAGGATAAAACTAGTAAGCTTTGATGAGTATAGTATGATTTGAAAACCTTAATGATCATTTAAGTAAGTGGGAAGGTGAGATTTGTGATTAAACTTCATGTCTGCATAATTGGGATTTCTGGTTTCTTGTTCTTCTTCTCATACACGGCCACTCATCACTTTCTTCATGAGAATACACGACCACTCATAACTTTCTTCATGAGAATACACGACAATTCATCATTTTATTCATGAGAATACATGACCACTCATCACTTTCTTTATGAGAATACACGACCACTCATCACTTTCTACATGATAATACACGGCCACTCATCATTTTCTTCAAGAGAATGCACGACCACTCACTCTTTTATTATTGAGTATGCATGGCCACTTGTTATTCATCTTCTCAATGCACAACCAAGCATGCATTTGTTCTTGATACTGCATGGCCAATCACTTCTTTTCTTCATGCAATGCACAACTAATTATAGATCTCCTTCATGCCATGCACGACCACTTGCTGTTGTTCCTTCCCCCATGCATGACCACTTGCATTTGTTCTTCTTCTCATGCACGGCCAATCATGGGTTTTCTCCCTTGAAATACACGGCCAATCATGCTTTGTTCCTTACTCTCATGCACAACCACTCATGGCCTTTCTTCTTTAACATACTTCTTTCACTCTATTGAGTATACTCTTATCCCACGATTAGATATTGATCATAGTGTTATATGGTCCATGAGATTATTAAGAACATTAGTGGAGGTAAATTTCCTAATGGTAAGTAAAATGAATGATAAATGGTTATTAAGTGTTGGTTGTTATGCTAGTTAATACCAATGGATTAATAGACTAAGAAACTCTCTCCTTAGTGTTAAACTCTATAAAGATATGGTTTAGAAAGACATGAAAATAAGATGAAGTATTATAGAAGTTTAAAGGATATAAATGCAATTAATTAGGTTGCTAATATGTTTTTATTGCCTAATAGCCCAAAACTAAGAAGAGTAAGAAGAAATATGGTAATCACAAGACGATATGCTATCTAATATGCCTTATATAGTATGTTATAAGGTATGTACTATTCCAAAGTAAATTGTCTTACCTCAAAAGCTATACATTGTTAATCCTTTTGTGACGGCATGAAAATACTATGATTTAGCCTAGTATTAATAAGAAGATAGTTGCAACAATACATGTTTAAATAAAAGAGATGGAATAATAGTTGACACTTAAATGTGACATTATAGAAGTTTGGTTATTCTTTAAGACATAATAGGAATTTACTGATGAGCTTTGATGTGAGGAAACCTACTTACTTATTTAATCATGCCCAATGACATAATATGAAAATCGCAAGTCTGCAAGTAGTGTGCTAACGACTAAGATGAAATAACCTCATACAACTTATCTAAGTATACAATGTTATAAGATGAAAGATGCAAGTAAGATGATTGAAGTATATACAACTATGTTAAAGTGTATAACTTGTTATTTCTAATCGGGTAAATCATAAAAGTGAATCAAGGGATTTAATATGAACAAGTGTTGACCTTAAGCTATAGGAGAACCTACTTATTTTATTATATGGATCATAAATGCTTGAGTGTTGCTATATATATGAGTTTTTGCCTTAATGTGAATAAGTGTAGGAATAGGGAAACTATTCCTAGCAAGCAGCAATAAGGTATGTCATCAAGAACTATCCATGAGTTATGTAAGTGCTATGTACTATATAGTTGATATAAGCATGCTATGATGAGTAGCTTAACTTAATATGTGAACAAGTATGAGTAATAAAAGTATGTATTGCTATGATTTAAGCTGCATAAAAATATGTATATAGGTATGTTGTTATGCTCAACATAAATTATGAAACATGTCATGTTATTATTGTTTGCATAATCATGTAACTATATGATTATATGATAGTATTCATGTGTATTGGAGCCTAGAGCTCAATATTGAACTATGATAGGAATAATGTGCATTTTTATAAGAATGATGGTCTTAAGTAAGAATGCTATATTAAGTAAAGAAAGATATGTTGAATTTAAATATGCTTAAGAATTCTAAAGCCTGCGGGTCTTAGTTCAGTTGTGGATTAGATAGGCATTCCTAGAGGGATGCAATCGCAACTACCATAGTTGACCTCATTTGGGTCTTATTTCTTAATGAAACCATTGTTCGACCCCATTTAGGTCCATAGTTTGTTCCTTACTGGAATCATTGTTTGACCTCGTTTAGGTCCATTATTTGATATCTTTCGATATGCATAGTTTGATAACTTCGGGTATCTATTTCTTCCGTTATCCACCTTTTGAACTAGTACTTAGGTAGGCTATTAATGATGATAAAATATATATGCAAGATAAAGTGAAACATGCATTAATTGCTCCACTTGTGTAATGTAAGCATGATGTATATCCTATTATTTGATTTTGTTAATTTCCTTTCTGCTATAAACTATTCTTATGAAATGAAATGTCATGTTTCGTAATGCATGATTAAGTGATCATATTAATTGAGGAAGGTTCCCTTGTGAGAACTGGTGTGAGTTGATTCCACCGGTGGGATTCTATGGAGAATATATGGACCCTAAAGCATACAATATTGTACTAGAAGTTATATGGATTATAACATGTGCACTAAGTTTCATGTACTGTGTTTATGAAATGTATGCAGGTGACATCGAGACTTTATCTTATAATCATGATATGAAATGCTTGTTCTTTATGATCACATGCAACTCCGCCGGTCGGTGGAATTATATACAAATGTTTACACACATGTAGGCATAAGGATAACATTCATTTAACCAAGTGCAATGAATGACATAGAATAATGATTGTAAGAGAATTAGGTTACCATGCTAAGATAACATGAAGGATGTAAAGTTTATGAATATATTATGAGAATTGTATGTCACATGTGAAGTAATTATGCCTACCAGGAATACTCGTAGATGTTATATGACTTAAGTTCGCCCTTATACTATAACTTAATGTTGAATGCCTATCTTATGTGAATAATGTGATTTACTGCATTAAGTAGAAATCCTATACCATGAATAACTATTATGTCTGGAATTATGAATAAAAGGATTATAAGATGCATGATTTATACTAATATAAGTAAAGAAAAGGGTAAGACAATGGCAAAAGTGATAAATGGCTAATCTTTCAAGAAAAGAGACAAGTCACATAACGCGTTAAATTATTGTAAACACGGTATTCATTAGTATGGTGTGAAGACTCCTCCTTGATTTTTTACTCGAATATAACCACTATGATAGACTCATATGTTTTTCTATGTTATGGTGAAAGTTTTTGATATACTCTAATTATAAGGAATTATCCATAGAGTCTTGTTTCCCCACTAAGCTTTATAGCTTAGCATGGGTTCGTTTTTCTGTGTAGGTTTTAAGATAAGCTCCATTGGATTGATAGCTCTAGTAGCTTGGCTACCATTGAAGATAGGATTTGCCAGAGTGCAGTTATCCTTAAGGATTCCAAGTGATTAAAGGCCATTTATGTTATGATCTCTATTATTATAATTTTGATTTAATTTATTATGGCATGTAAGTATAGCATGTATTATTAATTATTATTTCTGCCTGATCTCTGCTAGAATTATAATGATGATTGATGATTATCCACAGTTAGTGGATTAGGGTGTTACAAGGATAGCTTGGACTAAATTAGGGATATCTCTCTCTGCAGGTGTCAAAATGACCTAACTTTTAATGTTATAGAAACTAGAGACAGAAAAAAAATGTATAGATGGAATATTTCCCAAAAAGTAAATTTTTCTAGGTCAAAATTGGTGTTTAAGTTAAACCTGGGAATTTGCCCAAAAAATTCTAGGCAGATGTGTATAGACATCATAGACTATTTAGTCTCTACCATGTCCAAGCATTTGATTTTGGATAGAAGCAAGAGACCATTTAATCTTAGTCATGGCCCTCTCCTATTTGAACTTGCACTTGATTTTGAGGCCCCTAATTGTCATCGAAACTTACCAGAACTTTCTTGAACACTTCTAGAAAATTATGAACACATGTTTGAGGGTATAACATGATGATTTGTAAATGAAATTCCTAATGATACATTGAGATATAAATACCAATTAAACCTAAATACAAAAAATTCTTAGCATATAATGTAGTTTATATGACTACTTTTAACACTTTTAATGTTTTTAAAAGACTAATAGAGGATATGAAATATGAATCATATAGGTATATATATACAAGTTTAGAAATGTGAAGTTATGACTAATTAATGAAACATAATTGGAAAATTACATGAATAGGAGAAATAACTAATATGTGAATATTCTTAAGCTCTTAGTACCTGAGTGAACCATATGGTTATATTTATATGTATAATGAATAGAAGAGTATGTGTTTCACTATTTATATTGAAAGCATGCATGCATAGTTTCATGTTTGACTTCAATAATGCATTAAAAAACAAACAACTAAAAGTATGCAAGGATACATTTATGTTTTCATTGAAAATAAATATGAATGTATATTTATACTCGTACTAATACATGCATTGCTAAGGACTTCATGAATAAAGTAACATAAAGAAGGATAGAGATATATGGTTGATTTTGTGATAGTATAAATGGGTTTTTCTTGATATATATGTGTGTGTGTGTGTGTGTATGCACAATAATATGTGGATCTAAATACTAAAATGATATGTAAAAGAAAGTAATGCCGATGTATAGTACTTGGTAGTGGATGGATAGACATGCCTATAGGGTAATATTGCAGCTGCTGTAGTCTTGACCCCATTTAGGTCCCACAGTTAGTCCCGAATTGGGACCTATAGTTTTTACCCTATTTGGGTCCTACAGTTTTGATACCTTTGGGTATCCAATAGGATTGATATCTTCGGGTTCCACAACACCTATTATCCACACCTGTAAAAGTTAGGCAATAATTTATATTGACAATGTGAACAAGTAATGAAAAGTTACAAGACTGATCATATTAATAGTATGAAAGTATAAAGAACATCCATTTATGTAAACATGTAATTATATATATATATATATATATATATATATATATGAGTTGCTAATATTGAAAGCATTACTTTAATGTTAAATTGAAGGACTTGTTTCTATTAACCTTTGACATGAAATTATATTGAAAGAATTCTTTCTTCTGCATGTTTGTCTTACTCACATGCTTTGTTTAATATTAATTATTATTAGTACTTGTTTTTGGTGTAATCTTTCCCTTTCCTTACTAAGCCTTATAGCTTAGAATGAGTGTCTAACTGTGTAGGTATTCTGTTAGGATTGCTCAGGGATGAAGCCTACAGGTGGATAGGCAGCACAAAGGCTAGGACTAGAGTATCTCTAGTGTAATTTGATCTATTTACATATTTTATACAAATGTACATTTTGTATAAAAGTATTTAACATATTTAAACTAATTTTATTATTGCTTACAAGTTTTTATGTAATACATCCATGTAATAATTGAGTGAAACGAAGCTAAGCATTGTAATAGCGTGATAGTAATGCTAGTATGCTAGTATTTGAGGATGTTGATGTCAATGTGTGATAGCTTATGATGTGTATGGTAGGTTATTGACCCTTATGTAGTAAGGGCATTACAGAATCAAGTGGAATTAAGGAGAAAATTGAATGAAAAGGTGGAAAAGGAAGAGAAAGCATGATGAGAGCTTGGAAAATTGTTAAGTGAATACCTAAACTAACTAATTTCATATAAATCCTAATTTATGTCTTTTAGGGCTTTTGATGTAATTGATGCCTAAATTTTAAATTAAAGGTAGATTAGTGAAATTGAGTGTTAAATAAAAGAATTGGCATAAAAAATTGTATAAAATTATGAATAAAAGTGTAAAATTAGTTTAAAAACCTATTATGTCACTTAGGAAAAAAATTATCAAATGTGAACTATAATTTAAATTAATGGCAAATTAGTGTAATTAAATAATAAATAAATGAATATATAATGTTAATTGCGTGAAAATATGGTTGGGGATAATACATTAGTTATGTAACCTATTATGTAAGTATATGAATTTAAGGTTATAAAAGGAACTAAATTGATTTAAGGTTAAATTAATGCTTAATATGTATGAAAAACATAGTTAGGTTGAGTTTTGTGAGTTAAATGAAAATGTAGGTATGTGGACTTATGGAGGCCAAATGGAATGTTATGACATCTTGAAAGGAAAAGTGATGAAAATAATGAAATAATGTTAGATACATGTGATTTAAGCCTTAAGAACATAATGGGAATTATGAACACTACAAAAAATTGATTTTACTGACGGACACATATTCCATAGGTAAAATCAAGATATTACCAATGGATTACCGACCAAATTGAAAATGGGTAGGTAAAAAAATAAATTTGATAAAAGACAAAATTTTTACCGATGGAAATAAATATTCGCTGGTATATTTGGCAGGAAATGTTGGCACCAACTATTAGCAACTTACTTACCGACGGTCTAGTCCATCAGTAATTAATTTAGGAATTTACTTTGGTAGCAGCAGAATTTCCATTGGTAACACAAGCATGTACCGGATTTATATTTCATCGGTAAAAAAATACGGGAAAATTTTAGCGCTTAATAGCGCGATGGAATAGTGACAAAAAATTAAGGCAGTGAAATTATAGTTTTTGTGAAGGTTTTGGATCATCGGTAAATCCATCGGTAGTCTTTTAATAAATTTTTTTATATTTAATATAAATAAAAAATTATGGGGTTAAAATTTTAAGGTTCAAAAATATCCCAATGTCTCCCTCTTTCATTCAAACCTTAGTCACCCTTTTTCATTCAAACCCTCTCTTAGTCACATGGACGTCCCTCCTTCCTTACCATCTCGACGGTGAGGTTCCCTTCAATGTGATTTGACCACCTTTGCCATCTCGTCAGAGGTTCCCTTGCTTGCTTGCTTTTTTTTTCGTTTTCCTCTCTTTCTTGTTCAATCTATATCTGATTCTCCTTTGCTTAGTCTATCTTTTTCGCTTTGTTAGTAAATTAGCCCATGATATCCTGAGAAGGATAGTTTGATACCATAAAATTGTGATACTCCTGCTAATGCTCTATCAAGGTATGGTTTTTTATTTTTTTTTTGGTTAGTTTGATACCATAAAATCATGATGCTCTGACAAGGTTTTTTTTTGTTAGTTTGGTACCATAAAATCATGATACTCTATCAAGGTTTTTTTTGTTAGTTTTGTACCATAAAATTGTGATGATCAATTAAGGTATTTTTTTTAGTTTGTTACCATAAAATCATCATACTCTGTCGAGGTATTTTTTTTAGTTTGGTACCATAAAATTGTGATTTTGCTGATGCTTTGGTTTTTCTTGGGATTGAAGACAAGAAGTTTGGTTGATTTTACTTTTTAATTTTGAGATGTTGAAAGTAGTTTTGTTTTATGTTATTTATTGATTTTTCTGGTTTTTTTGCTCTCTTGATGTTGAAAATAGTCTTGAGAGAGAATTTTGTTTTGCCTTATTTTTGGGGATTACTTGGTGTTTGTTGTAGTAGGCACGAATTAGTTGCACAAGTCTACTAGTATCCCTTGTTTTGTAATGTTCTTGATTATTTTTAATACATTCCTAGCTTATAAAAAAAAAGATAATTAGCCAATCTTGAATTCTTCATGTCTTATTTTGTAGACAATTACTAGAGTAAATTCAAGGAACATTGTAGACACTAGCAGAGGATTGTCAACTTATAAAGGTAGTCTAGAATTTGGGAGGTCAGTAACTCATCATAGAGTTTAAATATATGAGAATCAATCTTGGTATTGTTTGATATAGTGTAGTAGCAAAGACCCTTATTACCAAAAATTACCATTACATTCGCGATTGTTTGCTATCTCTCTCTCTATTCCTAACCCCATTCCATGTTTCATCTGTGTGTATGCATGCGTGTATATACAAACATATGCAAATATTTAATTTTTTTTACAGTTGTTTGAGGACTTTTGATTCTTGTTTCAACTTTCTTTTCTTTTACATGAATGATGAGTTTAGTGGTTTCTTCTAATGTTTTTATGATATGTAAGGAACTTAATGCATCATTGATGGGTTTGGTAAATTTACTAAGATTTGTTGATGTTAGAATTTCCTAAAACTTCAAGCTGTAATCAAAATTTACAGTTCTAGTGAAAGGAAGCTGCAAGGTCACTGTTAGCATTTAAATGTACTTAAATAGTGTCCCTTTAGTATCATTTGAAGCAGATCAGTTGAATTCTATCTACTATTGATCAATTCACTTGTTTGGTTTTACAGTGGAAGCAAATATGCTATTGTAAACTATACAATTGTAGAGATTGTAGTTCTTGAAAGTGTTATTGGCTTTGTGTTTAGGGAGAATGGTAGCAAAATAGTTCGTGTGAAATAGGTAGCTTTTTACTTCCTAAAATTGTTTCGTAGTTTTTCTTTCAACTTTATTGTATTCATCAAGAAAGTTCAACATGGTAATAACTATGAGTTCATAAGTTTTCTCAACAAACTTGTAATTGTAAAAATTGTGTGTCAATTTTTTGACTTATTTTATTTGTGTTATTTTCTTTTAATTAGATGTCAAATTCTATCCCAAAACTAGGGAAACAAAACAATTTATTTGAGCAAAAATAAGAAAAGACAAAAATGCCCTTAAAGAGCCCCTAAAACTTAAAAATGAAAAACGAAAGCCCAAACATCATTTTGTGGGCTTAAAATATTTTGATAATTTGTATAGATGCATTATTATAACAATTAAATAGGGCAGTAAAGGCATGATCAACCTAATAACTAAAAAAATGTGTTCCAACATGATTGTTAGTTTCAAAATCAGATAATATTTTTAGTTTGTAACTTATTTTAATTAGTTTTTCTTTAACCAAATCATGTACACTATTTCTGCCTAATCTTTTTTTTTTGATCTTTTTCAACCCTAGCCTTCATAACATTGGCAATTTAGCCACTATTATCCATCTATATGTTCCAAAGTGACTAAATACTTTAGTTTCTAGTAAGTGAAATTTTTCATAGCTTGTACCCTAACTTTCTTTCTATTCCCTGCACCATTCCCCTAGTTTGGCAAAAGATGAAGTGTTAAAACAACATGATATTTTTCTCAAGCTTTTGATGAATTTCTTTGAGCAAACATTATATCGAAACTAATTCATACATGAATGGGAAGATGAAGTTTTGATTTGAACGAAAACTGATATGAATAAGTACTAAAATGTTTGGCATTTTGGAAGATAACCCAGCATTATCTGTACACTATTTACCAGTGGTGGAAAACTTTTGGAGTACTTTACAAGTAACATAATCAATTAAGTCAATAAACAACTCCTTTATTTAGTATTTTTCTATTAAACATGTGATAAGAAAGGTCAGAGAAACTAAACAAATAAAAAGAAATGCATTTTATATGTGATATCCTTAGAAACTTAATAGTTGAGCAAGTGTATTGCTAAGACAACAACCAAATCACACAGCATCATGGATAGTGTAATGTGATCTCATGGGATCAACATAGCCTTGCTTAAATTATGTTCAATTAAGATGGCTTAAATCATGTTTAATCCCTTTAATAGGTTATATTTGCTAGTATGCTTTTGGACATAACAAGCACTTGTATTTGTATTTTCCATATAGTTTAAATGCATATATTTACCAAGTTTTCATCATTATTTTATTCATTTTATGAATATTCTTTACATATTTGATGGGAAACTGCTGGATTCTTTTGTGGTTCTTTTAACAAGGCATTTTACATGGTATATAACTTATAGTCATTTTTGTTTAGCCATGCTTTTATGCCATTTTCTCCACCACTAAGGTGTTATGACATTCATAGAAGTTCAGCTTTGCAAATAAATCAAGTAGAAAGAGCTCAGTTGAAATATACGTCTTGTTCTGTTCTGTCCCTCTCTACAATTTATACTCTATTTTATCTAGTCTTTCTCCAAGTTGTGAAGTAGGATTTTTAGCTCTAGGGTGCACATCTTTAGAGCACCAATTTTATGCATTAAACTAATGACTTCAAAGTTATTTGCATAGAAATTCAGAGACATAAACATGTAAATTTGATTAAAAAAAGAATGAGCAGGAGGAAAAACTTTAAAAGAAAGAAAAATGTAATTAATGGGGAATCACCCTTCGTTTTTCTTTGTATTGACATGAAGGCTGTTATGCTACTATTTAAAGTCCCTTTTTCACATTGTCATGTCTGTTGTTTTGCGGTTCTTACTAGATGCTTAATATTTTTGTGAAGTTTTTTTTAATAACTCAGAAGAAGAAATTATTTTAGACTTCTTCTTGAAAAACTTTGCATATTCTTCCACACTAATTTTTCCATCTCTATCTCCTTCTATTTTTTGAAAATAACACCTGCTAGTTGCTTCTGTTTACATAGACTATTTTAGATAATTTTTTGTATAGCATTGCAAAACTTTGTGCACAATATTGATATTAGTATTGTTTGCATAACAGTTAGACTATTTTACATAATTTTTTGTATAGCATTGCAAAACATCATGCACAATACCAATAGCAGTTAGAAATATATAATTTTTTGCATATTTGTAAAATATTGTGCACAATACAAATATATTTACACAATAGTTATGATGTATTTATTATTTCTATTATATATTAAAATTATTAATTAGTATATATCTATATTTTAAATTTTAGACTATTTGTATTGAATTTATTATGTTTAAATTGAAATTTACAAATATAAAAAGTATAATTTTTTGCAAAAAATTATAAAAAAATTAAAAATAAAATTTATTTTATCGACAAATTACCAATGGAAAAATGCATCGCTGTCATTTGAATTGTATTATTATTTATACTAAATATATTTGTGATAACATTACTGACAAAAAAAATCCATCGCTGTTTATACTAAATTAAATCAATAATTTATTCATTATATTTATCGACAGTTTACTAATGAAATATTCGATTGGTAAATGGTCAACGTGACAAAAACAACCGATGGATTTTTAATTAAACTATTGACGAAATGTTTTTAATAAATCCATCGGTAAAATCCATTGGTAATATTACCGACGAAGGTTTTTCACCAATAAATTGGTTCCTACGTACGTTTTATGGACTAATTTATTCCATCGATATTAAAAAACCGTCGATAAGGCCATTTTTCTTTGGTAAAATGCAAAAATCCATGGGTAAAATCCGTCGATAAAATGCATTTTTTTAGTAAAATGGTATTAAAAAATCATGAAAGTATATGTAACCAATGTGGTCGAATGGTAGTAGATGGAAGAATGAAAGCATAATCCATGAAAATGATGGAATAAGTTAAATGTATGCAAATTATGCTTTAATAACATTGTATGAATGATATATGACATCAAATGAAATATCGATGGAATAACACTATTTGTGACCAAATACTTTCCTTAATTAGTTTGATATGATTATGATTATTCTGTACATGATAATGACACCACATGAGATTGATGCATGATGTGGAAAAGTGAAAATATGTGTAAAATTATACATGCTTTACATAAATGATATGGCAGTACTTTGCCTTTATTAATTTATAGCAAAGCCAGAGATATAGGTTGTATATGGCTAGTTATAGGGACATTCACCATGATAATGAGTCATGGTAACTCACAATAGTGGACCAAAGGCAGTTCCACACCATGAGCATGAGAAAAGATTATAGAAATGAGAAAAAGAGAAAAGAGAGAACATGATGTTAGTTGAGCCACATGATGATAGTTAAGCCACATGATATTAGTTGAGCTGTTAGTAAGGGTGATTTCGCAATTAAGCAAGAAAACATAGGTAAAAATGTTATTCTACACTAAAAATATAGTTAAGAAGGGAAAAGTGGTAAAAAGGATGGAAATGTAAGAAACTAAAGTCAGAAAGGACTAAATGGTAATTAACCATTGCATAAAGAAATATTAAGGATCAAAATGTAACTTGATAGGTAGAAATGAAATAAAGGATATAATGGAGTAAAAAGGAAAGAATAGTATTGTAGTTAGTGAATTGTGCGATGAAATGGAAGTTTAAGGACTTAAATGTAATTATAACCTAAAGTTAGAATATAAGTAAGTAAAGGATAGAACTAGTAATAAATGGAATAAAAAATAGAAATTTGAATCTATTAAGATGGAGAGTGAGCAAAGAATTGAGTAACAAGGACCAAACAATAATTTGTCATTATATGAAAATAGTAAGAGAATTAATGTAACACCCTAATCCACTTACCATGGACAATCATCAATCATCAATATAAACCTAGTAAAGACCAGGGCAAAATAATAATAAATAATAATACAGGCCATAATTACATGCCATAATAAATTAAATCAAATTTATAAATAAGAAGGCCTAACATAATTAGCCAACAATACAACATGAAATCCTTAAGGCAATCATAATATACCAGATCTTCTCTTCAATGGTTGTCTAGCAACTATAGCTATCGATTCACTGGAGCTTATCTTGAAACCTACACGGATAACAAACCCATGCTAAGTTATAAAGCTTAGCGGGAAAACAACTTTATGGACAAACCTTACCAAAAATATCATTAATACATTGCATCTATTGCAAATTAGGAGAAACATATGAGTCTTCAATAATATTAATCACACAATGTATATACTAAAGGAGTTTTCAACCTTAATAATAATTACTAACCTTACCGTTTTCTAGAGCATGAAGTGAACTTGCCTAGTTCTAACAGACTTTCAAATTTACTTTATAAATCAAACTCTTTACCTTAATTACTAGCATAATTCATTCCATTCAAAAAGCTTTCATTAATGACTCCAGAAATCACGTTTATTGGCGGTACATAATTCAATCATAGGCATTTATGCACATTATTATATAAGATATGCATTTGGTGTTCATTCGAAGCATAAAAAGAGCATGGGTCATGTAACATCTATAAAAGATATCGCTAGGTATAATTATTATAATTACTTAACACACATCATACAATTTTTATTAGAGAATATAATTATAGTTCATTAGCCTGATCATAACTATGTATTCCTTTAAGCCGTCTTAGCATGGCAACTAATGTCAAACCACATCATAATACGTCATACACGATCCCTTATCTTATGTTAGAGTTATTGATATGTACATTCATATGTATACATCTGTATGTATTAAATAACCAGCTGTGCATGTGATTACAGAGGAAGGTATTACTTATTATGATTACACGAGAAGGTCTCAATACTACATGCATACATTTCATAAATTTAAAAAGCATATGATAATCATTATATATGTTATAGTCAAAACAGTTTTATTCATAACATTGTACGCATTCTATCATAACATGGCAATTTGAAATCTCATAGATATACATTCCAATAATTCATTTCATTGAAATAGTTTATAACCAAAAGGAATCATGATAAGCAATGTAATAGGCCACTCATCATGCTGACATTACGTAAGTGAAGCGATTAATGCATGTTTCACTTTATCTTATGCACTTTATCATCTTTAATAGCCTGCCTAAGTACTAGTTCGAAGGGTGGATAATGGGAACAATGGATACCCGAAGGTATTGAACAATGGATATCCGAAGATATCAAACAATAAATCCAACCGGGGCCGACCGATGGTTCCAATAAGGAACAAATAATAGACCCAAACGAGGCCGAACAATGGTTCCAATAAGGAACAAGAACCAACCAGGGTCAACTATGACAGCTGCAACTGTATCCCTCTAGGCATGCCTATCTAATCCATAACTGAACTAAGACCTACAAGCTTTATCGTTCTTAAGCATTTTTCAATTCAACATATTATTCTTTACTTATTATAGAAACATGAAACACATCATGCACTATAGACACATGAAACACATCATGAAGCTTGGCTAATTCCATAGGAAGAGCCAACCTATATGCCACTGGTCCGAATCTTTGAAGAATTTCATATGGACCAATCAATCTCGGACTGAGTTTTCCCTTTTTTTCAAATCTAAGCACTTTTCTCCAGGGAGATACCTTCAGAAATACTTTGTCACCCACCTGGTATTCGATATCTTTTCTTTTCAAGTCAGTATATGATTTCTGCTTGTCACTAGCTTCTTTCGGCCTTTGCTTGATAACTTGAACTTTTTCCTCTGTATCTCTAACAAGGTCAGGACCAACTATCTTACATTCAGTAAACTCAGTCCAGTAGACTAGAGTTCTACATTTCCTGCCATACAAAGCCTCATATGGTTCCATTTGAATACTCTTATGATAACTGTTATTATAGGAAAATTCCATTAAGGCCATATATTTATCCCAACTTCCAGAAAACTCCAAAGCACATCCCCTTATCATATCTTCAAAAATCTGAATAACCCTTTCATATTGTCCATCCATTTGAGGATGAAAAGCTGTACTGTACTTGAGATATGTTCCCAATGCCTCCTATAGACTCAGCCAAAATCTCGATGTAAACCTTGGATCCCGATCCAAAATTATAGATACATGTATACCATGTAACCGTACAATCTCATTCACATATAATTCTGCAAGCTTATCCATGGAATAATCTTTTCAAACCAGTAAAAAGTGAGCTACGTTTGTTAACTTATCCACTATTACCCAGACAACACCATATTTTCTTTGAGAAAGAGGCGAACCAGTAACAAAATCCATAGTAATGTCTTCCCACTTCCACTATGGAATCGGAATAGGATTCAAGAGACCTGAAGGAAACTAATGTTCTACTTTCACTTGCTGACATGTTAGACATTTAGAAACATATTCAACAATATCCATTTTCATGCTAGGCCACCAGTAAAACCGTTTCAACTCTTGATACATCTTGTTCCCACCTGGATGCATAGTAAATGTAGTATTATATGCTTCATGCAACAATATTCTTTTTAATTCTTTGTCATTAGGAATACACAACCTATTAGGGTAGTATACACCACCATCTTTTTTCATTGAAAAATCTGATTGATCTCCTTTTCAAACTGCTTTGACAATCTGTTGTAACTTTTCATTATCATTCTGAGCATCTATCATTGTCTGGCTAACCATAGGCCTAGTTTTAAGCTGTGCTAATATTGTACCATTCGTAGAAAATTTCCATCTACACTATTTTAACATCAAAACTGCCATTGTCTTTCGACACAAGGCATCAACAATCACATTCGCTTTTCCTGGGTGGTAGTCAACTATACAATCATAATCTTTAAATAATTCCAGCCATCTTCTCTGCTTCAAATTAAGTTCTTTCTGAGTATGCAAGTACTTGAGGGTTTTATGGTCAGCATAAATCCTGCATTTTCCCCATACAAGTAATGTTGCCAAATCTTTAAAGCAAACACCATAACTGCCGGTTCTAGATCATGATTCAGGTAGTTCTGCTCATGCGATTTCAACTGTCTAGATACATAAGCTACAACTTTACCATTTTGCATTAATACACAACCCAAACCAACCTTAGAAGCATCACTGCACATTGCATAGTCTTTCCCTAACACAGGATGAGTTAACACTGGAGATTTAGTCAACATCTTCTTTAACCTTTCAAAACTTGCTTGACAACGTTCAGACCATTCAAACTTAATATTCTTACTTAACAACTTAGTGAGGGGTGAAGCAATGACAGAAAAACCCTTCACAAAATGATGATAGTAACCTGCCAACCCGAGAAAACTTCTAATTTCATGTACATTCCTAGGTGGTCTCCAGTTAACAATAGCTTCAATTTTATTTGGATCAACTCTAACACCTTTAGTAGATACAACATGCCCTAAGAAGGAAACTTCCTTAAGCCAAAAGTCACATTTACTCAATTTGGCATACAACTAATTTTCTTTCAAAGTTTGCAATACAATTCTTAGATGTTCAGCATGCTCAGCTTCATTTCTGGAGTAAATTAATATGTCATCAATAAACACTACAACAAATCGATCCAAGTAGGGTCTGAATACCCTATTCATAAGATCCATGAATGCAGCAGGTGCATTAGTCAACCTAAATGGCATAACTAAGAATTCATAATGCCCATAACGAGTTTTAAATGTAGTCTTGGAACATCCCCATCTTTAACTCTGAGCTGATAATATCCTGATCCCAAATTTATCTTTGAAAACACACCAGCACCATATAACTAATCAAATAAATCCTCAATTCGAGGTAAAGGATATTTGTTCTTCACTATCACTTTGTTCAACTGTCTATAATCGATACACATTCTCATAGACCCATCCTTCTTCTTAATAAATAAAATCGTAGCACCCAAAGGTGACACACTAGGTCTAATGAAGCCTTTGTCTAACAATTCCTGTAATTGAACCTTTAACTTTTTTAATTTAGATGGAGCCATTCTGTATGGTGCCCTAGAGATCAAGGCTGTACTAGGTAACAGATCAATAGACAACTCAACATCTCTTTCTGGAGGAAGACCAGGTAGTTCCTCAGGAAATACTTCTGGAAATTCTTTTTGAGTCAAAGACTAAAGCTAAAAATGCTTCACATCCTTTTCTTAGACAATGCCTAGCTTGCATTACTGATATAACATTAGTCAGTAGCTTAGAAAAATTGCCTTCTACTACCAGTTCCTTTCCTTCATCATCCCTGAAAGTTATTGCTTTCATTTCATAATTTATCATTGCATGATGCTTGGATAACCAATCCATTCCCAGAATTACATCAAACTCATGAATAGGAAACACAATCAAATTTGCTGAAAACTCTCTCCCTTGAACTACTATAAGACAATCTTTACACACCTTATTAACAATTACACTATGTCCCAATAGACTAGTTACACATACATCAAAATTTAACTGTTGTGTTTTAAACCTATCTCTACCCGAAACCCCAATACAAACATATGAATGAGTAGAGCCAGGATCAATGAGTGAATGTGTGTTACAATTATAAAGAGAAAAAGTACCAGCTATAACTTTCAGAGCATTCTGTTCCTCTTGAGCCTTCATTGCATAAGCCCATCTAGCAACCATTTGAGTAGAAGGTCTATCAACTATTTTTCACATATTCTGGGACTGAGATCCATGATGAGTTGATCCACCCCTTCCTCTGCCTCTACCTCTTCCAGATGGGGGTGCATTAGAAGCTCCCCTGCTATCCTATTGCTTAAAACCTTGATCCAATTTCAAAGGACAATTTTCCATAAAATGGTCAGCACTGCCACATCTAAAGCATTCTGCAGCTTGTTTCTTATAATTACCCCAATGGTGCTGGGAACAATGTGGACACTCAGGTGCTTGACCCCCACTCTATCTTCCTGAAGCTTTCTTCTCATTTTTAAACTTGGCAGAAGATTCTTGTTTCTTTCCGTTATTAGCAGAACTAAAAATAGACTTTATAGGCCGACCTCCTTGAGTTCCTCTAAATCTTTTTCCAGTTGATGATCCTCCCCTGGAACCACTTCTTTTATGCTCCCTCTCTCTTTTAGCTATCTCATACTTTTCAACTTTCATAGCAGTTGTAACCAGTTGATTAAAATCTACCACATTTAGAGATGTAAATCCGAACAATTTTTCTTTGATTTGATCATTCAGCCCATCTTCAAAGTGTTTTCATTTAAAGACTCCTGTCAACATCTCCTTAGGAACATACTTGCATAACTTGCTAAATTCTTTTTCATATTCCACCACAGATAGAGCTTTTTGTCTCAGACTCAGAAACTACAATTTCTCCTCTTTGTAAGCCTCAATAACATATTTCTTTCTGAACTCCCCCTCAAAGAATTCCCAGGTAAGTGGGTCAGGTAATTGAGGTTGTCTCAATATCAACTTCCACCAATCATAAGTCATGCCTTGAAGTAAGGACACAACACAAGATACCTTGTGATTTGCAGGGTAGTTAATATCATCAAATATCCTCTCTAGCCTTTCCAACCAGAACTCAGCTTATTTAGATTGTTCTAAATTAGTGCCCATAAATTCTTCTGCCCTATGCTTCCTAATTTTAGATATTGGAGCTTTTGGCATAGTCATTCTTTACAAAATTTGGGCCATATCCTGAGAAATTTTCAACAAGGCCTCTCCAGGAACTGTAGTAGGAATTTCATTTCGATGTGATGATGAAGTCACTGGATTAGGAGAATTTGAACTAACCAATAAATTACTGTCAGCCGATTCTTCTATAGTATCCCTAAAGGAATTCTCAATCTTTAGTCTATAAGGAAACAAGAACTTCTGCATTAGGACAAACCAACACTATCTCATATTAAAAGATCCTATACTCACATTGCCCAGAAAAGGCTAAACCATGCTCTGATACCAAGTTGAAACACCCCAACTAACATCTTAATTAAATATAATGCAATCTAATTAAATCATGTTATGTTAAACAATCAACTCGATTAACATATACAAGCATTCATATCATCTGATCCGTTTAATCATATAACTGGTATTCTAATTGAGCTTCTTACATCTTTCATGTTCATTTCATTTTGAATAAGCATAGTGACTCAATATGCAGCCTAATCTTAATAATACTAGATTCTACTATCTTAGTCATTTTACTATCTTGCATAGCATTCAACATTTCATCACATTTGAATAAAATCATTTTAGCTTCTAAATGCATGCATATACTAGCATTCTCACTATTAATTTATTACAACCTTAACCTCATACGACATACATATATATTACAAACCTTATACATATTAAACATGTAAGGAACTGAACAAAATTTATTAAAATTTCCTACATCAACTTCTACACACTGGTGTTGGCCTGTCTTGATGCAGAAAACATTCCTGTGCTAAAGCCTTGACTACCAAAACCTACACGGATCAAAATAACCTTTGCTAAGCTATACAATTTAGTGGTGATTCTAAACATGAAAGACAACCACTCATAGTGGTTGTCAAGAAAATAGGATATACAAAGAAAACAATTGTAAATAATAATATTTACATATTAGAAAAAGTATAAGATAAAGCACAATATCTTACACAAACAAGATAACCCTTCAATTAAATTTGGCATACTTGAATTCATACAATTCATAAGGAGATCTGTACATAATGTAAATAGATACCAATACATGCTTAAGGAACCACTGTTAAACATGATAAACCATATATCAGATGCATAATTCATACTGTGATTAACTGTGAAACAATAATGCTTTACTTTAGCCTGCTTAAGTTTTAAGAGTGAATAACTTGATCGGTGGATACCCGAGGGTATCAAACGGTCGATGTCTGAAGATATCAAAGCTATGAACCCAACCAGGGTTAGCTGTGCGGTGGATTGATCAAGAACCCAAACAGGGCTATGAATGATCCAATTGGATCAATTGTACTTTGGACCTAAAAGGTCGACGGTGGCCGCTGCAATATCCCTACAGGTGCCTATATATCCACAGTTAAACTCTAGTAGCAGGCAATACAGTTTTTCATGTTCATTTAAAATGTCATGCTTGTACTTATATCATACACCCTGTACATGCATATGTTCATATTATAGTACACAATTCTCCACTGTATAAACATGCATTCATGCACACATATGGAAATTCGAGTGTCGGTAATTGAACATATCTCTCATCATGAACTTATACCCGAACATGCTATTCTTTAGGAAACACATCATATCACCATCATGTAACATACATATATGATCAATGATAATTTCATAACTTTATACTTTCACATATTCATATACTTCAATGAGAGTTCCAATATATGGTGACAACATATCTTTACAACTTTGTTTTTCTTATAAATCATTAAATTAATATCATGTGTTGCTATTACATAATCCTCTCTTATTTATATTTTTAAAATGTTCTAAACTCACATATTAATGCCATATTTTAAGTTCAATCACATGTTTTAACATACTTTAGATGAGTCTTAAAATGTTAAGGTAAGTATTGATATTTGAGGAGGCTAAAAATCGTGTATGACTACTAAAGGAAAGGGCCATGGCTAAGACAATTGGTTGCAGCTGAGACTAAAGGCTGAAATTGATATCAGAATGTGTGCACGGCTAAGACAAATGGTCTCGGCCGTGCCTCCCAAAAATACCTTATGAAAATTATGCAAAATAGTTTTTCAACCTCAAATTGTACATCATTTTAGACCACCCAAACGGCATTACCAGCCAAAATGTTCTTCTACAACTTTGTTCCCCTATGTTTCTAGTTTCTAAAACATCAAAAATCTTTGCAATATCAATTCTAAAACTCAAGATAGATGGAATTTACTAAAGACTATGCATTATGGTAGGCAACATAGAATTCCGGTTTTCAAGTGAAAATTAGGCAATTTTATAGGTGTTATTAGACTTTGCTTTCTCATATAAATTGTAGGTTTTGAAGTCTGTTTTGAGTAGGAATTAACCTCATGTCATTCTGATCATTGTATAAGCAAATATTGAGATTTAACCACAAACTATTCAAAACCAGAATTAACATTACACCTAACATCCAATAAATATAAGGATAGTTTAGAGCCCAAATTAGTGCTAGGTTTCAACTACTCATTTATACATATAACTCTTGTGTAACTATAGAAATTAATGTGCTCTCAATTAAAGGTTCCTAACTCATTTTATGATTAAATTACAGCCACTAGTTTCATTAATTTTTCATGTAACACTTATTGTAACACATCCTAACTTCATACCTCATCCATTTAATCAATCCATCACACATATGCATCTTAATTATACAATTGATAGTCACATGCATGCAAGATAAACCCTATCCCATACCTTGGCCGAAACCAATAGATATTCCTACTCTTTCAAAACTCATTTGCCCTTATTATTCTTACTACAATCTTCCTCTTAGCAATTGAGTTCAAAGGTTATCTCATACAAAATCACATGCATCCGAATTCTTGAAAATAAAATTGAGGAAAAAGGTTTGATCTTTTGAAAGAAGGGAACAAGGAAGAAAGGGAAATGAAAAGAGAGAAGGTGCTGTCCAAGATGAATACCACTAGTAAAATGATTTTCTTTTCTCTCTCCCACTAACCTCTTTCCATTTATATGAGTGGCAAACTTCATTTTTACTCCTTCTAAAATTTGCACGTCACACAACTATCACACACGTTTTGCATACATTAGTTTCACTCCTCCTTTAAATCTATCTTTTAAATCAACCTCTCCATTTAATCCCTTTGATAAATCGACCTCTCAATTATTCATTTATTTACATTTACCCCTCAAGATGCCATATTCACAAATTGACCCCTAAATTAATACTTCATACTTCAATTATACCCTTGAGAAATTTAAACTATAACATTAAATTTTATTTTCATGTAATTAATATAATAACACAATAATTTATCACTTGTCTCATACTTTATATGAAATTTTCACTTTTAAAATAATCTTAATCAAATAAATCCTACTCAAATCATGAAAATTTCAATTAGGGTCATTTAGGGGCCTCACAAACCAACTACAAATATCAATCCTGAGAATGAGTCCTATCTTGACAACCTACACAAATAAAAACACATGCTAAGCTATAAAGCTTAGTGGGGAACATATAACATATAGGTGACCTCCTTTAAAAGTTGAGAAAATAATATATATATATATATATATATATATACATACACTAAACATATAACATATGACATATACACATAAAATATGAAACTAAACATATATGGTTGCTATATTTAATAAAAGTTTTGTGATAAAGTCATCAAAGAATATTGAATAATCACTTTTCATATTAAATTCTATCTCCTATTATTTATTATTTTCTTACTCGCCAAAATTTATGATTATATAGCATTAATTCATTTAGCTCCAAAAATCATATACTACTAGTTGACTTACCGAATTCAAATAATTCACTTTCTAATTATAGCACAAATTACTTGAATTCAACATAATTTTTAATCAAATTACACTCATAGAAGATTCATTCCAATTATCATAATATTTTAAGTTAATTTATTAGATCCACATATAAATAGAAATATTCTCATATATCAAGTTCTGTACATATAAAGATATGTATACACTACTATTCTAAGCATCCACTGCATTTTATTCATAGACTTAATGTTATTATAATTGATGTAACAAGATGTATAACAACAACCTTAATTAATTATTATCTTTATTATTCTATTTTGTTGTCTACTTGGGTACTATTCGGATTTCCTAATGCATTGCCATATTATCATTATACTTCTATCTCAACGACACATTGAATTCACATATGATGTTATATGCTATACATATACATATACAAATTATAATCTCCTTTAATATCATGTAATACATATGCTATATGATCTCATATATATAAATGAAGATATATTAAAAAAACTATCATATTACTTTATCTTTAATTGTTACTTAATGCTTTTGTTTTTCAAAATTGAGCCTGGATATTTCTACAGAAGTGGATAAAGGGTTATACGGTAGCGTCGGAAGGTACAAAAAAATACCCAAAAGTAATAAATGGTAGCCCCTTATGGGAAGGAAACTATATAATGGATCGATCGAGTGGACTCAAACGAAGTCGGCTAACAACCAAAATAGGGCTATTTATGATCCAAATGGGACCATCTATATATTTTAGACCTAAATGGAGTCAAGACTATACTATTTTAGCTGTAAAATTATCCTCATAGGCATGCCTATCTATATACATCTTAGACACAACGTAGGTAGTTAAAACCCTTTATTTTATCTTGCTGCACAATACTCATTTCTTATCATATACTTACTTATATGTGCAAGTATACTTATATATATATATATATGTAAAAACTTTCTACAAGAATGTTATTATGTATATGTATGAGTATTTTTATATTATACCCGTAATCAGTTTAAAGGCATGTAATTCCTTGACATATGTATTATGATAATACTTAAAATCATGTTATAATGAGTTCATTTAATCAAATGAAAAGTAGATTCAAACTCTGTTTCACTTTTCCTCAAGCATATACTTGGATTTAAAATGACATATTAAATATGCTTATATGGTATTTGTACATTTTATTTAAGCATACACTTTGCTATATGCTTATCATACTTATATGATATGTTCAAAGGACCCATAAATATAAGGAGATAAATACACACGCACACACAAATATATGTATATTATCATTAAGTTAATGTTAGGAATTATCGGTTACATGCATCTTATACATAAGCGAAATTTAAAATTTTTAACCAATAGATATGATCTTTCCATGAATTTACAATATACATATTAATGAGAATAAGAAAAATCACCTTTGATTTTTGTTGAACAGTTGATTTTCCTTCTCACCGGGTTATCACAAACCACAGTGTCCAAAATTGAACACCTTCAATGAGTAATCCACACTAGAGAAGGATTGAATGAACCAAAAAAGGAGGAGAACAAGGGCTGGATGAAATCCCTTTGATTCTAGCAAGGGATGGCGGCTAGGGTTGAGAGAGTGAGAGAAACTCTTTTCTCTTAATTGTTCACCTTAAACCTAATACCCTATCACTTGGATTTTTATAGTTACGTTAAAAATCCAACTTCATAATAGGATTGGGCTCTTTAAAATTATTAGAGAAATATTAAATGGACTTATGTAATTATTAATAATTTATTTGGGCTCAATTAAATCCAATTTAAGTCCTTTCACAAAAGACTATGCACAAAACCCACAAACTAGGCCCTTTGTGCATAAACTTGGATTTAATAACTCAAATGAATTCCAAATCTATCCAAATTAAATATGTAGGCTCCATAACACTTATGAAATATATTTAATTTATTTTGGTCCAAGAATTAGGCCTCTAATGCCTTCTACCAAGAGGTGGCTTAAAACCCTTCCTCTAGAGGGTTTCTGCGCTAACCTCAATTCTTTGGGCCCCTTTTAATTACTTCAATGGATCTATTAATTATTATATCATCCCTATAACACTTATAGTCCAATAATAATTAATTATGAAATACATTATTTCAATTATGTCCATTTTACATAACATTTCTAAAAAGTTATGCAAATAATTTTACTTGATCATAATTAATTAAACTCTTTAATTAATTATACTATTATTCATTTCTCTATTCCCATAATAATATCAAATATTATTATCCTTGTCATTTTACCATTTTATCCTTTGCTCTATATGTGTATGACTTAGTGGGTTCCTGTCCATATTGACAGTATAATACGTAATTGTGAGTTTTATTTAAAACTCACATGATTTAAACTCCTTTAAATCATTTTATCAATCCCTATTGATATTTATGATACATTATTATACAAGTCATGATTGGCCTCTAGCTAGGTATCATGACTATCCAAATGTCAGGAAAGACAAGTGGTTTGACTATACCCTTCCATTGAAACAGTTACTGTGCAATTATTCCTTTCACCACTCTTATCTCAATTAAATTCTGAGTATGGATTTCTGTCAACTCATATAAATCTAATTATGTATGTTCTATTAATTTAACCATCATTCCCAAAATGCCCTTCATGGATCTCTATCCATCCTGGCATATTACTCTGGCCAGAGATTCTCTAAACAATGTAATTATAAAATCATAGGAGATAACTTCCCTTAATAAATCTAGGATGGTGAATCCTTTGTCAATCACTCAACTATCTTTAAGTAGGTCATAATATACCCAAGCTCCTAACTATGTTCACCTCTAGTTGGAAGTAATCAATTATGGAGTCAAAGTATACCAATTGCTACTTAAGATAACTTTGGTGATCTAAAGTCTAAGGATACTTGCGCAACTACTATGTAGAGATTCCTCACTGACATAGATTTAATATCCATGTGAGGATTCTCTTTGAAGGTCTCTAATGAACTTGTTCTGCTAACAAGCATCCACATGTTAGCTTTGATTATCTTCCATAATCACAGTTATGAGAACCACTACTTGAACCATTCAAGAAGCATAACATGTGCTAGTCTATCCGAATTAATAATGTCATGTCTTGTTAATTCTATGACTAAGGATATTTAGATATTAACACATTTTCATACAATAAACATCTCATATCATGAACACTTTTATGATTGCCTTTGCACTATATTTATAATATTTAGGACTTCATTTATTAATTTAAGATTTACAAACTCATGTATTTAAACATAGTATTAATAAATGAATGATTCCTTTTATTAAGAATATGAATTTATACATATGAAATACATCCCTTTTACATGGGCTCTAGGGTATACTCTCTAACAGTTAATGCATATCTATTAAATTCACGATGAATTTATCCTTTATAACACTTCACTTAAGCTTATTTCTTCATGTCTAAATAGTTAGCATGACCAACTCATTCAACTAATATAATATACCTAAGTACAGGTAATCACCTATACATGCCACACACATTTCAAAGTTGATGTCAAATTAAGCATGATCATGCCATATTTATATTTATACATACTTATACATCCTACTAATCTCATTACACCTTTTGTATATATAAGATTGACATTTCATACTAGAGTATGCTAGTAAATTCATAAAATCGATATTAATCGTGTATATTATAATTATATAATCCTTCTACATACAAATACTATCTCATTATATTATATTAGTAATTTTAATACATAAAAGGTGTAGGCATTCAAGCATTTATAAACTATTTCATATAGATAATTAAGGGTTATTTATACATGTATTTTCAGTTTAATAATACACTATAGAGTTAGCATCCTTTTTTTTTAATTTATAATGCATGCCATAATCAATTTTCCTCATTAAATCACTCTAACATCAATCACTTACATCCATTAAACACCCATATTATAGTTGTATAACTCAAAATATGCTCAAAGTAACAAAATCAGTTCCTAGTGAACCAAGATAGATTTTTACTTCTTTAATGATCATCAATAAAACACATGCAAGGTATAAATCTTATAGATCTCATCTTAATAACTAAATTACTAACTCAATATACATCTATTGAAACTTTTAATCCATATATTTTCATCCATAAAAATCACATACAAGGTGAATAAAATTCCCTAACCTTTCTTGTAATACCAAATATTCATCAAACCCTATTTTCCCTCTATTTCTTCTTCTTTCCTTGCTTAGCTTGCTCATCTCCTTAAAAAAACCTTTAATCAAACCTCCTCATAAGCTAAAAATATAAAAAAAATTCTCTTTGATTGAAGGAACCAAAATCTTAAAAGGACTAGAAGAGAGAGAAATTACTAGATCATTAAGAGAGAGATAAGAGAGGGAGAATAGTGAGGGATAAAGATCCCTTAGAAAGAAATGATTTTCTTTTTCATTTCTATCCTTTTCCATCCCCCAAACCTCAAAAACCAAGAAAATAAGTCTTCTCTCTCCTTGATGCAGATTTTTTAAAATCAAATAAGATGTTAAAAATTCATTACAGTCCCTATTTTTTTGCATGTTAAAAAGCTATCCCTCTTTGTTTATTTCTTTTAATTTTTACCCTATTCTTACTTTCTTTCCTTTAATTACACCCCAACATCCTTTATTTTATTATAATTAACCCATAAAATCACTCTTATGTCTTAATTGACCACTTAACAATATTTTTGTTCTAATAATACTCATAGTAAAATAACTATTTTACCTTCTATTACTTAAAACAACAATTAACAATGCATTAACTTATGATACTTCAATTAATTAATCTTAATTAGATCTTAATGTCATATTAATTCTTATAAATCCTCCTAGGGTCAATATTAGGTCCTTACAAAGTGCTTGAAAACAAATAATCCATACAATGTTATTTAAATTTTGTGGAGACTATTACTCACCATTTTTCTTGGAGGCAAAGGAGGATGGATCACAAGGTTGATACATTCAATGCTCAAGCAGGCTACGTGGTAGATTCTCCTCCATCTTCTCCTTTGGATGATTAAGGAAAGTTATTCTTTTCCTTTCCTTTTTAAATTTTTAAGTTTAGATTGGGGACAATGTGAAGTTCTAAGTATGAAGGAAGGGATCTTTTTGTTTATGTTTTTGTTGTATGTTTAGAGTTGAAGTTTTTGTTTTGCATGCATGTTCTTTGCTAAGTTGATGCATATTTATTCATTTATATTCTTTATCTTTATTACAACTTTTCTCTAAGTTTGTCTTGATATGATTGAGTCCACATTAATGCTCTGTCAATAGAGTTTTTGATGCTCAATTGGTAAAATCTTAAGTTTCATCTAGTAGAGTCTTTAAGTTTTTCTTACTATTTCTTGTTGTTATTTCCAAAATCTATAAGATGTTTAGTCAATTTTCAAACTATAATTAAGATTAGAATGGCATGATTCAAGTTTAGTATTTAAGAACTTAGATGGTCTTAGGGAAACTATAGCCATAATACACATAGCTAACCTTTCAATAAAGAATGAAGACACAAAAAAAAGAAAGAAAAAAAATCGAAGTCCATTTATTGGATGGAGCATAAAATGCACCCATTGAGATTGATTAAATAAAAAGTGTGGCATGGAGCATAAAATGGATCCACAAAATTGCAAAGTATTTAGAAACTTTATAAGTGTCTGAAAATGCCATTAGAATTATGACTTGATTTGTGAGCTTAACTTTGTCACAATGGCTTCATTTGTTCTTAAACTTCTAAGTTTGAAGATTGTCCACCTTAGTTGAATAGTTTGGTTAGATTATTGACTCTGTATTCTTGATTTTGATTTTAATAAATTGACATAGTGGGTTAAATTTATTAACTATGCTAGGCAACTTGTCTATTTTATCATTGTTTATACATTGGAGCTAGTTGTTGGCTATTTTATTTAAAGTACTCATTCATATTAAAGATGATTTTAAGGAAGCTATTTTTTAACTTACAAGATAAATGCTTTTGTTAGCTCTTCCACTTGGATTTTTGTATTCATTCTTGAAGGCAAGTAATGTTCAAGTGTGAGGGAATTTGATGTCATGCAATTTAGCATAGCCATTTTGTTTAGTTATGCATCATTTTATGAGTTTAATACATTTTTTATGTTTATTTTATTTGGTTTTGAGTTACTTTTTATGTTTTCTTTTTTTTTTTTGTAGACTAAGTATGTCTAATTGGGTGAATTAAATCATAAATGAGGTATTTTTAATGAAGAATTAAAGAGGAAGAATTTATGGAGGTTTTAGAGTCTATGCTGACTCATTACAGTGACTCAGGATGCCGACTCATCCCTTGCTAAATTGAGTTATAAAGCAGTTACAAGTGTGCTGACTCGTGATTATGGTGCCAACTCATTACAAAGCTTATCCATGCCGACTCAACCAACTCGGCACTAGTGTACCGAGTCATCACCAAAGCTAACCAATACAACCTTTCACAAACCTCTTCAAGATTACACCCCACTTTGAAAAGACATCATTTGTGACACCTTTGGGCTTATAAATACATGAATATAGCTACATTTTAGATATAGAAAAACTACCAAACAACCCCTCTAAAAAATTAGAAAAGATTATGAGGAAAAAGAATACACCAAGGAAGAAAAGAGATCAAAAGAGGTCATTCAACATTTAAGTATTTTCGTGAAGAAGTATTAAGGAGTCACTGCTATTCTTTCTTCTCTTTCTCTTTAGATTTTTACTTGAAATCATTCTCTTCATTGTGTTTATTATTTTAACTATATGTATTTAGGCTAATTTTGTTTATTAGAATTGATCTATATTAATACAATTATCTTTTTTTTATGTATGAAACATTTAAGTTTAATTGGTTATGTAGCTTAATCACCATTTATAATGTGTTAATCAATTTGTTCACAATAAGAATTGGGGCATTTTGGTGGGAAAATAATTGAATTTTCTTAAAGTTTAGAAATCATTTAGGAGATAATGATTTAACTTTGAGTGATTAAAGAATAGGCATATAACTTTATGGTTTTCATCCATCTCCATAATGACATGAGAGTGCTTGTGGACTCTAGATGGGAATGCCTTTATTTGATAATGAGAGTTGTACTTAAGGATAGTGGGTCTCATTCTCCAATCATTGCATACATATATGTTTTCTTGAATCTTTATTGGATCAATTTATGACTTCTAATTCTAATGTCTTATTTGATTGTTTGGTTGTTATAAATTTAGCTAGAATATTAGTTTAATTTAGTAAAGAATTTAGTATAAACAAATTCATTCAAAGTTATTATTGCTTATCCATCTTAGTATCTATTCGGTTAATAGAAAACAACTCTTATATATATATATGTATATTGACTCCCAAAGATCGACACCCCACTCATCTATCTATGTCTTAGAGATTAGGGTAATAAAATTTACACCACAACACCTGTCATTATTACTATATTATTATATGCTTAATAGCATGCTCATATGCATGTGTTTTTGATAACTTCTATGAGAGGTCATCCTCATGGTTTTATGTTCCCCACTAAGCTAGTATGCTTAAAATGGGGTTTTAATCCGTTTAGGTTTAGGTTAAGGGAGTTGAGCTCAGGGATTATCTGTTTTACCGAAGGCCAACACAAAAGAAGGATATTAGGATTTTAAAGTTTTGTAATAGTGTCAATATATTAGTATGAAATTATGTTATCCAAAATGTATAATAATATTTATGTGAATGTATTCTAAACTCCTAAATTGATAGTAATTTTATGGATTGATGTATAAGTAATTTAGAACATGTTTAAAGGCAACATAACATGTGGTTGACTAATTAAGTTAATAGTGAATGTGTAATCTAATACAACAGTTACATATTAGAAACTAGATGGAGCTTTACACTTGCAATTTCTTTCTTTTGGTTTTTCTTTTTTTCATATGCAGGCTTACTATCATTACCATGTTAAAAAAAATTGTAAGTTGTGTCTATTTTGTAATTGTAATTGCTGATTTTTTCTTTTATCAAACTATGATAAGCTTAATTTGCTTAATATGGGTAGTTTGCCTTTCGCAATTTACATAGGAGATTAATGAAAAGATTTGCTTGATTTGGATGAGGTATCTCTTTTTAATATTATGTGTTTTAAGGGTAAATTCTTTGCTATATATATTGGAAAAAAATTATTTATGGTTGTGATATGATATTGTTACAATCCAAAAATTTTACTACTCATTTAGTGTTATATATATATTTAGATTTAAAATTAGGAGATTTGAGTTATAAAATAAATATGTTTTGAAAGTTTCATACATCTTATTTTTTATAATTTTTTTTGTTAATCCTAATTTTAAAAACAAGATCCTTAATGAGAATGGCACATAAATGCTCATTATTTATTTTTCTTATTGTCCTAATTAAGGCTTTCTTCTTTTGTAGTTTATTTTCTTTACACAAATTTTAAGCTCTAATTTTTTCTCTAATTTTTCATTAATTTTAACATTATTTTCTTAATCTTTCCCAATTTGATTTTTCAACTGTTTGATCTTTTTAATGTTGATTTTTAATTATACTACAAAATTAGTTTGTAGCCTTAATCTATTTTGTTTTGAATTCAATATTTACCTAGAACTGAAATCTCATGTTTTGGTAATGATGTGCAAAGGTGTTGTTGGTGGATACATTAAAAAGGGTATAAAATGAGAAAAAATAATAATGAAGTAGTACAAAATGTAAAGCCATTTCTAATTATAAAAAATATTAAAACTCAAAATGTTTAATAAAAAATAAAATAAATGAAAAATAATATACTTTTTTGGTGGGGAACCAAATCTTTGACTAATAGGGGTATTAGGTGGATGGCATGGGATAGCTTGTGCTGACTGAAGTATAAAGGTGGTCAAGGTTTTTCAGTCTTTTTGAGATTTTAATTTAGCTCTCTTTATGAAGCAATGTTGGCGCCTGCTTTCAGATGAAACATCTCTAATGGCTATGATTCTTAAAGCTAGGTATTATCAAAAGTGCAGTTTTTAGGAAGCTAGCCTTGGATCAAATCCCAATTTTACATGGTGAAGTATCATCTCAGTAAGGGATAAGATCAAGCTAGGGTGTAGATGGTGTGTTGGAAATGGCAATTCTATCAATGTCCTTACTGATCCTTGGTTACCAGATTCTTCTAATCTAAGTATTACTACCCATTTAGATCATACTTAGGACAACTTAAAGGTTACTAACTTGCTTCTTAATAGCCGTTAAAATTATTCTTTAGTCATATCTATTTTTACATCGAGATAGCAACCTTATTCTTCAAATCCCTTTAAGCTGGCGAGAGAAAAATGATAGATGGCATTTGAGTTTAGAGAATTCTAGTATGTATACTATTAAGAGCAGTTATCATTTAATCCATACTAGAGATCCACCTTTTTCTGGTGAAATTGTCTCCTTCGATTGGAAGCAAATCTAGAATTTTATGGTTGCTTATAACATTAAACAATTTTTTGAGTGCTCTATACTTTTGTATTCCAACTACAGTTAATCTTACCTTAAGGGTATTGACATAAACAAAGTCTATCTAATGTGTGTAGTTGTGAGGATGAATCTATCTTTTATGTTCTTGTGGATTGCTACTTTGCTAGAGAGGTTTAGTCTAAATCGGTGGTGGGTTTTATTAGAGGGACTGGTTCTTCTATTATTCATTGGTTTAAGTCTATTTCCTCCTGTCTTGATGATGAGAAATGTAGTATGGTGCTTGTGGTTTATTGGGCAATCTGGAAGGTTTGCAATGATCTTATTTGGAAGAATTCAAGACTTCCAACTCAAGCGGTGATCTCTAGGGCTACCTCAAATTTGCAGGAGTGGAAATTGGCGAGGGAAACTTTTGTTAGTTCAGACTAGAACTCAAGCACTTCATCAGCACTGGTCGCCTGCTCTTATGAAATTTTTAAAGATTAACATTGATGCAACACTATTTGCATCCACTTATCAGACGGGGTTAGCTTTTGTTCTTTGAAACCATTTTGATGGCTTTTTGGCTGTTAGTTGTCAATCTTTGGTGGGAACTTTTGATCTTATTATAGTTGTAGCTTTAAGCATTAGGGAAGCTCTTAGCTGTATATAATCTCAAAATCTCTCTTCGGTGGTGATTGAGACTGACTCTCAATTGGTTTATTAAGCTATTAGATCTAATTGCCCTGATTGTTCGGACTTGGGAATCATTATTAGTGATTGTAAGGTTTTAGTGGCTTCTTTAATTAATATTCAATTTGGATTTGTTAGGAGATTAGCGAACAAAGTTACTCACATTCTTACTAGAGCTTTTTATTCCTTATCTAATCTTATGTCTTGGGAATTATCCCCTCCTTCATGTATTACTTTTTCTCTTTTGGCATATTTTTCTTCTTACCAAAGTTCATCTTATTTCTGAAAAAAAAGTACACGAAACATATATAACATAATATATCAAATAAGAGAGAAACATATTTATCTGTCGAAGCGCATAAAATGAAATAACATAAGTGAAAGATCTCATTTTGTGTCACTAGCTAAGCTATTATCCGTAAGCTATAAAAGTAGGATAAAATCATGAAAGAATATAGTAAAAATCCTCTAGAGATAGAGAAAAAGAGAAAGGAATTTTTTGCAGAATGTTTTACTATAGATTTTTTCTAACAACCTTTAATATGATTTTCCATTATCTATTTACAGAGTCCTCAACTCCATAAAAATAGAACACTAACCCCATAAGGAAATTAATCAAAGAAGGTATGTCCTATCCCAAAATAGGAATAATATCAAATTAGGAATTAATATGAAACTCTTTCCATATTTATATAGTCTCCATTTTGATATAGATCCCTTTCCATATTTGAATGTTTCCATTTTGATGTGGATTTATTTCTATATATAGAGTTATGGCTGTATCGAGACTTCACCATCTCCCACTCGCACATGACGAAATAAAATCCAATCAATATCTCTAGTTATATAGGTAGATAGACTATGTGACCAACATATTATTGAGAACAATAATGCTGTACACTACTCGGGATATATAGCATCCCAAAAAAAATCATCTTATACATGTAAGCTTGACCTTAGATTGTCTTTTCACAATTGCTCTTTTAGCTTGTGATCTCATAAAGCAGTTTTCATGTTTATTATTATGTCTTTACTCATAAAAACTACAATAAGTATACTGATGAAGTAGAAGACCATTGAATGTAACCAAAAGGCTATCTTCCCCACATACTATATGCCATCCATCATGATTTACCTTGCACTACAAGAAAATTATTAAATAGCAACGAAAAATCAGTAATAGAATTTATTTTTCGTTGGTAATTAGCAACGAATATAAAATTCCATTGGCAATTAGCAACGAAAATAAAATTCCATCACTAATTTTAGTGGAGATTTTTTGCTTTAGCAACTGAAATGGAAAATCGTTTTCTTCCATTAAAAAAATTGACGAAACTATTAGTGCAAAAATTTTATGACAAAATTTGGCAACAGAATTGCATTTTCATTAGAAATTACCAATAAAATTCTACTTTCATAGCTAATTTAGCAACCGAAATAAAATTTGGTTGTTAATTTAGCAATCGAAATAGAATTTTGCTACTAAATTTCCATTAGCAACGAAAATAGAATTCCATTGCTAAATTTTTTATTTTTATTAATTAAAGTTAAATTTTTATGTTTTATTAGTTTTATTGTTTTGGGTTAATTTATTTTATTTTTTCTTTTGATCTCTCTAACCCTGTTTCTCTTTTCGTTTTTTATCCGATAAATGTTGTTCTCTAAATGCAAACCCTAGCAGCCACCTCTCCCCACCATCTACTTCCCTCCACTACTAAAGTGCCTTACCTCAACTCCTATGCACCAGCTAGATCTCTATGAGAGAGACCGCAAAGTGCTTATATTCTGGAACCCTATTTGAATATAATGTACACATGCCAAAGTGCTCTAACCCTCTCCTTTGCCCTTTTCCTCGATTTATATCTAAGGGCATTAATTAGCAAAACTTTCTATGGTTGGTTGAGGCATTGGACCTACCTAATTAAATTATCATATTAAAGATGATAATTGGTTGAAGGCAAAATTGAAAGAAGGAAGAGATAGCACAAGAATTGCTGGGATTGCTCACAACAAGTTCTCTTTTTTTTAAAAAAAATCTAGTGCTCTAGGTAATATCCAAATTTAGTTTATTTATCTTCTAAAATTATGATTATGACTAGTTTATTATTATAGGTACTGATAGCAGCAGGTGTATTAGCAGTGATTGGTCAACTCTCCAAGCCATTCACCTCCGTTCTCTTATATGGCAAAGATTTTGATTTTAAGTTTGCTTTTGAGCTGGTGGTTTCCCTTCTACCCATTCCTCTGTATGTTTTTTTTATTCAATTTATCTTTGTATCTTTTATTTTCTTTTTAATCTCTTTCTTCGTGTTATGTACATGTGCCAAAGTGCTCTATCCCTCTCTCTTACCCTTTTCCTTGATTTATATCTAAGGGCATTAATTAGCAAAAATTTCTATGGTTAGTTGAGGCATTGAACCTATGCAATTAAATTATCGTAGTAAAGATGACAATTGGTTGAAGGGAAAATTCAAAGAAGGAAGTGAGAGCACAAGAATTGCTGGGATTGCTCACAATAAAGTCTATTTTTTTAAAAAAAAAATATAGTGCTCTAGGTAATATCCAAATTTAATTTATTTATCTTCTAAAATTATGATTATGACTTGTTTGTTATTAGATGTATTGATAGCAACTGGTGTATCAACAGTGACTGGTCAACTTTCCAAGCCATTCACCTCTGTTCTCTTATATGGCAAAGATTTTGATTTTAAGTTTGCTTTTGCGGCTGGTGGTTTCCCTTTTACCCATTCCTCTATATGGTTTTTTTGGATTCAATTTATCTTTGTATCTTTTATTTTCTTTTTAATCTCTTTCTTCGCATTATGTATACATCTTTTTTATATTTTATAGTTGCTTACAGTTAATTGATTGATTGCAAATAGGTTGTCATGGCTTCTGCTACTTATCTTGCCCTAGAGAGGTAATATGCTTCTAATTTGTATTTGTTTCTACTTTTGCTTCATCCTTAGTTCTGAAATTTCACATTAGAAGCTATTATATCACTTCAGGGGTTTGTCGGATTTAATTTTTAGTCTTACATTGGTTTATGCAGGTCTTGTCATTTATGATTTAAGACTATTTAGATAGGAAAAAAATATCTATTATTTTCAAATTCTCTGTTTCTTTCCACTCCTATATATTAACTATTAAATAATTAAGTAAATTACTACATTGTGTTGTTTTTTAAAATTCTCACCATATAATGGTTGGAGGCGGATGCATGACATTTGGCTTGAAGTTTCATTCAAAACATGATAGCTTAAAAGTTATAATACATTAGAGGATATTACCTTAAGCATACACTGAATTTTTTTTCTTTTAATAGCAACAACTAGGAGTTTAATTTGTTGCTCCTTGCCCTTAAATTCCAAATGTCTCAATTGATTGGGCTGCAACTCAAAATGAAAGTAGGGGAGCTAGGCCTACTGTAGGTTAAGATGGATTTACTTTGCTAGAATTTTCTAATTGTCAACTGAATTTCCCTATTTCTTTTTTCTAGGCATGTGTGAATCAAAAGGGTAGCATATATATTTATGAATTTCTAAACATGCTGATGACTGAAACCTATCTCTAAGGGCATTGCTTAATAGTCAAATGCCACAGTCAATATGGGCATGTTCTCTGTCTTTTCCAGCTTTGTTCTCATATAACACATATGTTCAGTAAAATGTTTACCTCTACTAACATTTATTTGAATTTTAATCAATTTACTCTAGTAATCAAAAAGGAAAAGTAATTAAAAAAACTTGCATTTGTTGTGTTTAAAGTTTCTAAAAGCTATTTACATAAAATTTTATTTCTTTTTAAATGAAGTCACATAAATTTTTTGAGGTAAAAATTATGAAAAGCATACTTATACTGGTATGTTTAAAATGTGCTAATGGCTAATGTGAGTGAATTTGAATTCCATATCTCCGCAAAAGACAAAGAAGTTAATGTAAGGACAAGATGGGGGCCATATCTTAGTAGCCTTTGCTTTTAGATCAAAGACAAAAATAGATATATAGAAGAAAAACATAATATATACTTAATATTTCCAAAAAAATAAAAGATAATTAACAAATTTAAGGGATGTATAATAATAATTTTTTTGTAGAAATTATTTAGTATTTAGATTTTATTGGTTTGATTAATAATGGTTTTTCTTTTAAGTTTTTAGTGGGATTTTTATATCATCAAAGGTTTGATTTTTAAGTACAAAGGTCATCTTTTCTCTCTATTAGAAGATGTTAAATTAAGGCTAGTTTACTTATACAAGTGAGATCTAATCTCATTTTTAATGTCCTACTATCATTGATATTATGAATTGAAAACATCCTTTAATAGTGTAAATTTAGTTTTTGAGACTTGATTTTCCAAGTGCATAATGTCATGATGTTGTATCAAATGACATTAAGGAGATGGCCTATGACGAAGCTGTGCTTGTACCAGAAGAGTTTGCCGAGAAAATTCAAAATCAACAGAAATTATAGGAATAGGTACTGTCTAGTTACATTTCTAAGTACTTTCTCCTCAAATTATATTTGTTTGCTAGCTCTTCATTGTTTGGTTTTCATTGGCCTGGGTGGTTCGCCTATATTTACAACATGTTTTCTAGTGTTTGTTTTTACTTCAAATAGAGGCATGTGTATATTTGTATTTTGAACTTTTTGGACGCTTGGAACAATTTTAGATTTTATAATTAATTCGATATTTGTGTTCTTAGAATTGGAACTTCTCATTTGTATTTTTCAAATCTATATTAACTCGAAGTTTGTATTCATATTCATAAACCTAATCTCCATTGCTCATTTTGGACCAAATCTAACATTAGTTCATGAATTTAATTATCAAATAAAATCTAATAGCATCAATTTCAACTGTTGCATCTACTTGCATTGCCAGTGTTTATGATAGTTCTTATTTCATCAAATAAACTGCAAGCTATAACACTAATAGGGAAAAAAGAAGGAATAAAAGGTTATTGAAAAGGAAACCTACCTCAAGCCCTTTTCTTTATGGATTTATAAAAATTGATGAAGGAAATTGGACATTGCTCTAAATATTGAATTTAACTGCAGATGATGTGAAACTAGTTTGCATAAATATTGCTCTAACTTGCCTGCAAGGTAGAAATGTAATAAGCATGTAGCAATTCTAGTTTTGATGTATGATTAGGCTATAGAAAATAGAAAATTCAATTTTGTGGTTTATTTGATAGGTAAGCACTAATGGTCTAATGTGCATTTTATCTAGCCATTATGACATCGGGAGCTAGAAATCTAGTAATTTGTTGTACCTACATAAAGTCTGGTTAGCTTAGAATGCCCTTCATTGGTGGGTTATATGCATTTCAAGGTTAAATTATTGAACAAAATGTTCAGTTATGTATAATTTTTTTTAAAATGATACTGATCGGCAAGATTCTTAAATGCTTTGTTCTGTGGTTAATTTAAATTGTTTATGTTGCAAAAGCTCTAAACCTTTTGGTTATTTGCGATTAGCTTAATTTTTACACTTACCCTTTTCTCTATTGGGTGCTCCTGGTGTTGACTTTTAGAATACATAGACTGCAATGCCTTGGTTCTCTCAACATACTTTTATATATCTAAAGGTATTGTATCTTTGTCTACTGAGGTAGTTGTGCACTAAGAGGCTTCTTAATCACTTGATGAACAAGAAACTATCTGTTAGATCTTTGTCATAGTATTTTTTACTGGTTGACAATAAGTTTTTGTAATGAAATGTTGACATTGAAAATTAATAGTAATTTTTTGTAAAAATTTAATAATATTTTATTGACAGAATAGTGACAAAAAATCTATTGCAAATTTTTATATAATGGTGGCTGAATTTACAAATAGAATTACTAATTCCGTTGCTAAATTTACCAAGGGAACTTGTAATTTCCATTGTTAAAAATAGCAATGGAAATACTATTCCGTTGATAAATTTAGCAATGGAATTGGCAACTGGCAAATTTGCAACCACTCCTTCCATTACTAATTTTCATTTCTAATTTTGATTAGCAACGAAAAATCAACAATTTCCATTAGTAATTGAGTATTTTCTGATAGTTTTGCTTTTCAAGTTAGATCCGCCAAGCCAAATTATTCCATGCTTTTTGGAGACTAACTAAGATAGCCATACTGAAACATACTTTAGGTATAAGTTTAGGGTTTTAAGGGTTGAAATTCAACTAAGGTTGAGAGGTAAAGTTGATATTAATAACAATAAATTCCTTTCCCTTGCTCATTTTAAGTATATACGGTATGAAACATGTGTTATGGTACTCTTTCCTTTCCTTAAAGGTGTAACACCCTTATATATTGTAAGAGGGACATAAGAGTACTACCAAAGACTTATAAATTGATTATATATATATATATATATATACACCAAGCTATAAAACCATGCATTCTTACGCTTTAACATTATTTTTATTTAACACATAACTCTTTACTAAATATATTGTTCATTTTACAAGCAAAATCATACAATTTTTTTTTAGATTAATTAAAAGCATGATGCATATTTCACATCTTTATTGCTACAAATAAAAGAATTACATGTAATACCTAAACTAATGCCTTATCCTCATCCATTGTTCCCAGTCTTTCATTTAAGTTATCCTTCTAACACTCACCTAAGGAAAACCATATACTATGTTATACTTGGTTGAAATACTACATATTAGATATATAGATAAACAAATAGTAAAGATAATTTACACCCTTAGTTTGCTATAATCTCATTCATCTGTAGGTCTCATGCTAGTGTATTATCACACTTACCTTTCAATACTTTTTCATATATAATGACTATTGACAACTAGATATAACTATAGGTCATATACATGTAACCTATACTAGTTTCTATATGTCCAACTGTTATTGAAATTTGAGTACTTATTAGTTCAATGTAATTTGGTTCAAACTTGGAACATGTATTCCAAGCTTCCTCAATCACTTGGTAAAAGTTTTGGTCAACCCTAGGTAAACTGGTGAAATTTTTCTTTATTTGCCAGTTTAGAGACCTATTTGACATCAGTTTCTCTTCAAATTATACCATTAGACTCCACTCAACCTGTGATTTCAATTCTTAGTCTCAGGTTACACTGTCCATCAGGTCCTCTATCTCGGGTTTTTCGATCCCAATACAATTACCCCTGTATATTTGTTATTGAGTTTTCTCGCCCTATTCAACTCCGATTTCCCCAAATTTAACCTAGGATAATTTTTCGTGTTTTGTAACTTAATATGTATGACAGATGCAAAAATTATGGTGTTATAGTACTCTCCCCTAAATAAAATTTCATCCTCAAAATTTACCTGGATTGAAGTGGTGGGGGTAATATTATCTCATTGCCTCTTTAGGTTCCCAGGTATCTTCTTCCACATTTTGGCATGTCCAAATCACTTTGACTAATGGGATTTGTTTATTCCGTAGTTGCTTGGTTTCTCATGCTAAAATCCTCATTACTTCTTCATCTTAAGACAAGTCAGGCCTGAACTGTATTTCTTCTGATGTGATAACATGAGAAGGATCCGAACGATATCTCCTTAACTTAGAAACATGGAATACATCATAGATCCTTTCAAGTTCAGAAGGTAGCTTTAACCTATACGCCACTGGTCCCACACACTGTATTATCTTATAATGTCCGATGAATCTGGGGCTAAGCTTAACCTTTTTACCAAATCGGAAAACCTTCCGCCATGGAGAAACTTTTAGAAATACTTTATCCCCCACATTAAATTCTATGTCTTTTCTCTTCAAATCAGCATACGACTTCTATCGGTCTATCGCTGCTTTCAAGTCATCTTTGATCAATTTCACTTTTTCCTCTTTTTCTTTGATCAAGTCGAGTCCTACTAATTTGCTTTCACTCAATTCTATCCAGCATAAAGGTGTTCTACATTTTCTCGCGTACAGTGCTTCATATGGTGCCATTTTAATGTTGGACTAGTAGTTGTTAGTATAGGCAAATTCAGCTAATGGAATATATCTCTCCCAACTGCCTTTAAATTCTAGTACACAACACCATAACATATCTTCCAATATCTGTATCACCTGCTCAGACTGGCTATCTGTTTATGGGTGAAAGGCCATACTATAATCTAAGCAGGTTCCCAGTGCTTCTTAAAGTTTCTACCAGAATCTGGAAGTAAACTGTGGGTCTCTATTAGAAATTATGGATATTGGAACACTGTGAAGACTCACAACCTCATTCACATAAATTTTTGCAAGTTGGAATAAAGAGAAATCCAATCTCACTGGGAGAAAGTGAGTTGACTTAGTCATCCTGTCCACAATCACCTAGATGGAGTCATGCTATTTTCTTGTAAGTGGTAAACCAGACAAAAAATCCTCAGTGATCCATTCCCATTTCCATTTTGGTATAGTGATAGGGTGTAATAGTCCCAAAGGTACTCGATGTTCAGCCTTAACCTATTGACAGGTTAAATATTTTGTTATAAAATCCACTATCTCCTTCTACATCCCCGACCACCAGTATGATTTCCTCAGTTCTTGATAAATTTTATTATTGCTGGGATGCATAGCATAGGGACTACTATGAGCTTCTATCAAAATTTATTTCTTTAATTCTGCATCACTAGGTACACATATCTTACCTTTATAGTATAAGCAATCATCACGACCTAGGGAGAATTCAATGCTTTTACCCATCTGTGTTTGAGGATGGGAGATAATAAAGGATAGCCTTTGATCTTATCTCTGAGCAGCCTTTACTTGTTGAAGCCAATCTAGTTTCATTTGCATTTCAGCTAGAAGTGCTCCATCCTGTACTATATTTAATTTCACTTTCATGGCTCGTAGGGCCATAAAATACTTCATGCTTAGCGAATAAGCTACCATGTTTGCTTTGCCAAGATGGTAGTCAATCAAACAATCATAGTCTTTGATGAGTTCTAGCCACCGTCTTTGTCATAGGTTGAGCTCTTTCTGTGTAGGCATGTATTTCAGACTTTTATGGTCAGTATAAATGTGGCACTTCTCCACGTATAGATAGTGTCTCCATATCTTTAAGAAAAACACAATGGTTGTTAGTTCTAGATCATGGGTAGCGTAATTTCTTTCGTGTGGCTTTAACTATCTAGAGGCATATGCCACTACCTTTCCTTCCTATATAAGTACACACCCTAATCCACTCCTGGAGGCATCACTATGAATGACATAAGGTTTACCTGAAATGGGTTGGGTAAGAACAAGAGCTTCATTCAACATGCTTTTTAGCTTCTCAAAGCTTTGCTGGCATTTCTCAATCCATTTAAAATTGACATTTTTTTGTAATAACTTAGTGAGTGGAGAGCCTATCATAGAAAATCCTTTCACAAATCGCCTGTAATACCCAACTAACCTAAGAAAGCTTCAGACTTCTGAAATATTTTTAGGTGGCTTTTAATCAAGTGCGACTTCAATTTTTGTGGGGTTTACCTTGATGCCTTTAGCTGACACTATGTAACCAAGGAAAGCAACTTCATTCAACCAAAACTCACATTTACTAAATTTAGCATATAACTACTTATCTCTCAATGTCTGTAGTACAATTCTTAAATGTTGATCATGTTCTTTCGATGTATTAGAATAGACTAGGATGCCATCAATAAATACCACAATGAATTGATCTAGATAAGGATGAAAAATACGATTCATCAAATCCATAAAAGCAGCCAATGCATTAGTGAGACCAAAAGGCATAACTACAAATTCATAATGCCCATACCTCGTACGGAAGGTAGTTTTAGGAATGTCTACTTCCTTTACTCCAAGCTAGTAGTAGCCCGATCTCAAGTCAAATTTTGAAAATGTGTGGGCACCCTTTAGTTGATCAAATAAATTGTCAATTCTGGGTAATGGATATTTATTTTTGATGGTGACTTTATTCAGTTGCCTATAGTCAATGCATAGTCTAAGAGACCCACCTTTCTTCTTTACAAATAACATTGTGGCTCCCTAGGGGGAAACACTCAGATGGATGAACCCTTTTTCTAATAATTCTTGTAGCTGAATGTTTAGTTCTTTCAATTTTGCTGGTGCCATACGATAAGGGACCATGGTAATAGGTATTGTATAGGCAATACATCAATACTAAATTCAACCTCCTTTGCAGGGGGCAATCTTTATAATTCATCAGGAAAAACATTAGGAAAGTCTCTAATAATAGATACATCACCAACTTACGGCTTCTGAGCCTTAGATTCAGTAACAAAAGGCAAATAAGCTGCACACCCTTTTTTAATAAACCTGTGCACTGCAATGGTTGAGATGACGTTAGATAAAAAGTTAGATCATTCTCCTATAACCACAATTTCCTGACCTTTTGGGGTTTTCAAGGTGATCCTTTTCAAATGACAATCAACAATTGCCTGGTGTTCATAGAGCCAATCCATCCCCAGGATAATATCAAACTTATGGAATGGAAGTTTAATTAGATTTGTAAGGAAGGTAATTTGTTAGATTCAGATAGGACAACCCCTATATACTTTGTTCACAACCACACTATGCCCCAAAGGGTTACTTACCAGAATATCTTGTTCCAATTGTGCTTTTTCTAATCCCTTTCTCTATGCAACTCTAGTGCTCAAATATGAATGTGTAGATCTAGGATCTATCAATGCACAAACATTATCATCAAACAGATAAAACTTGATGGAATATGTCATAGTATGCACATAAAGATCACATAGCGAAAAACAATAAAATTTGATCATACATGCCATACAATTCCATGACAAGAATCGAAAACATGCAATTTTAGGGTTTTAAAACTTACAACTTTAGATGCCTTTAAAACTTGACTTTGATGATGACCAGCAACCAAGGAGGATATCTTAGCCTTAAACCTTCACCACCAATGCCAAGGAATAGCCTTTTACGCCACTCCTCTCTATGTTCACACACACAATTGCACCCACGGCTTAAAAACGAGATTACTAGCTCTCAAAATACGTATTGTGTAATGGCTATGGTTTGAAGCTACAAAATTTGATTTTCTACTTCTCTTAGGTTGCTATTACTACCCAAGAACACAAGAGAATGAGGAACAATCCTTTCTCCTTGTGAAAATTGGCCGAAATAATTAAGTGAGAGAGAGAGAGAAGTTCATGCCAAACCTAAAGCAAAAATTAGGGTTTTTCGTTTTTTTTTTCTTTTCAATATATATTATCTCATTATTTAAGTGATTAATCTAAAATCTACTACCTCAAGATAATTTATTTTAGCCTTAATCACTTCCTTAAAATAAGTAACATATATTGATTCAAACTCTTTTGATTTATTCCAAGATAAATACATAAGACATTTAATCAAATAATATCACTTAATAAAGAAATTCACATGTACCGAAATTCCTTCAATATTTATCTTGGGAATTTTGGCTAAGACATCCCTTAATTAAGTGTTTTAATTTGATTTAAATATCATTAGGATTTAATACTCAATTAACTTAATTAATAAAAGATAATTAATTAATTGAAATTAAACAATGTGGGCTGAATTTCTCTCTCTCATGGGCCAAGGTCCAATAGCATTTATAATGGCCATTACATACATTAATTTAACTTTAATTAAAAGCCCAAATTAATGCCCAATACTTTATTTAAATATTTTAAGCCCAATACTTTGTGTACGATCCTATAGGTCCATTTAATGTTGGCAATGAATTAATAATTTAATTCATAGGCTATATATATTCTCTAGCAAGATATTATAGCATTCTAAATTAAATGAAAATGCATATGGCATTTAGTCACCTAATGCAATTTTGTATAGTCCCTTACCCATAAATATCAGAATTAATATAAGGCATAGAACTAGTCATCCTTATATATATTAATTCCTTTCTTGATATTCCAGTAACACTTAACTCTCAGATAAATAATGATTACTCATTATTTCATCTCGGTATGGCCATAAACTTCTCAGTTCACTGATCAAGTGGCCGATGATATTTTCTCTCTTATAGAGAGGGGTAATCCCTTCACTTCCCTCATGCTCTCTAACATGAATGAATGCATACCCAAGCATACCCGTACTTGTCACTTTGTTACGAGCACGTTAGGTGTATGTCAAAGCACACAGTAATTCATAAAGAGTTTCATAGAGATTTTAGGTCTAAGAACTCCGATACAAAACTTGCATATGAGAAACACTTATGACTTGTACCATATAGTGTTCTCATGAGTGGATCGAATCTAGATTCCATGTTCTAAACATGTATCTATGATCTCTGATTGACACTCTTGTCCTTATGATCCGTAAGACAGAACTCAACTTATAAGAGAGAGAATACTAGTCTTAATTCATTTGTTATTCCCATAACAATGACTGACTAGGGATATTTAGAATGAAGTCTCATTTGTTTCAAGGTCTTACAACCATGTGCCTCACACATGATAACTTAAATTAAAACAACATTCTTGGATAGTTCTATCAATTGATATGTATAAGAATACAATAGATAAAATAAATGCCTCATTTTATTAATTAAAGTGTTTTATTACAATGCATTGGGGCTAGGGCTTACCCTAACAATCTCCCACTTGCACTAGTCCCAATTGGGCATAGCCCTAAGACCGAACGCTCTCAAATGAGCTTCATGCAGATTTGGACGCAACTGTTTCATCAAAAGATCTACTACATTGTCTTCACTTGCTATCTTGCTAACCTTGACGTTCCCATGATCAATGATTTCTCTGATAAGGTGGTACCTCCTGAGTATGTGTTTGGATTTCTGGTGTGACCGGGGCTCCTTAGCCCGTGCGATGGCCTCGTTGTTGTCACAGAAAATATTTAATGGATCTAGGATGCTTGGGACCACTCCTAATCTAGAAATGAAAATTTTAATCCAAACAGCCTCTTTTGCAGCCTCACTCGCTGCAATATACTCACATTCTGTAGTTGAGTCGGCAACGGTCTCTTACTTCGAGCTTCTCCAGCTGACAGCACCACCGTTCAAAACAAAAACAAACCTAGATTGCGATCTAGAATCCAGAGTGCTAGTCTGAAAAGCAGCATCGGCATAACCTTGTATGACGAGCTCTTTTTGACCACCATACACTAAGAAGTGATCCTTAGTCCTTTGCAGGTACTTCAAAATCCCTTTTACAGCAGACCAATGCTTCTCACCAGGGTTTTGCTGAAACCTACTGGTTATACTCAGTGCATGAGCAACATCTAACCTAGTACATAACATAGCATACATGATAAATCCAATAGCAGATGCATATGGGATTCTACTCATGTTGTCCCTTTCCTCTTTGGATTTAGGGCACTGTTCTTTAGTCAAAGGAACTCCCAAAGCCAAAGGTATGTACCCTTTCTTTGAGTCTCCTATACTAAAATGCTTTAGTACTTTGTCTATGTACTTTTCTTGACTTAGTCCCAAAAGCCTATTCGATCTATCTCTATAGATTCGAATACTAAGTATTGTCTCGGCTTTACCTAAGTCTTTCATTGAGAAAAATTTTCCCAACCATTGCTTAACCTTTTGTAATGTTGGAATGTCATTCCCAATGAGAAGGATGTCATCCACAAATAGGACCAGAAATACTACTATGCTCCTACTAACCTTCTTGTACACACAAGGCTCATCTTCGTTCTTGATGAAGTCAAATTCTTTGACTGCGTCATCAAAATGAAGATTCCAACATCGGGATGCTTGCTTTAATCCATAAATGGATTTTTGAAGCTTGCAAACCTTCTTAGGATGCTTGGGATTGACAAAACCCTCAGGTTGTGTCATATACACATCCTCAAGTAAATTTCCATTGAGGAAAGCAGTTTTGACATCCATTTGCCATATCTCATAATCATGATATGTAGCTATGGCAAGCAAGATCCTAATGGACTTGAGCATGACTACAGGCGAAAAGGTCTCGTCATAGTCTACACCATGAGTTTGTCGAAAACCTTTTGCTACTAGTCTACCTTTGTAGGTCTTATCAGCTTTGAGTTTGAATAGCCACTTGCATTCAATTACCTTAGCACCTTCCGGTGGATTAACCAAGGTCCAAACCTGGTTATCTTACATCGATTGCATCTCGAATTTCATGGCTTTAAGCCAATTCTCCGAGTCTAGGCTTTCAATAGCTTCTCGGTAGGTAGTAGGATCCTCACGATCTACTAACTCAATAGTGTCACTGTCAGTGATTAGAAATCCATATCTCTCAATCTCCTGACGTACCCTATCGGACCTTCTAGGTACTTGTGTAATGGGTTCTTGTTCCACAACTGGTTGTGAACTTGATCCCACTTCCAACTCATCCTCTATAGGAGCTTGTGGCACTTGCATTTCTCCAAGTTCTACTTTACTCCCACTGTCTTTCTTGAGAAGGAACTCCATTTCCAAGAAAATAGCCTTGCGAACAACAAATACTTTGTTCTCGGCTTGTGAGTAAAAGTAGTATCCCTTTGTTTCTTTGGGATAACCCATAAATAAGTAGACAGTGGATTTGGACTCTAGCTTGTCAGATGTTAATTTCTTAACATGTGCTTCACAGTCCCAAATCCTGAGAAATGACATATTGGGTTCTTTCCCAGTCCATACCTCGTATGGTGTCTTCTCAACTGCTTTAGTTGGAGTACGGTTTAGTAGAAACGCAGCAGTTTCTAATGCATAACCCCAAAAAGAGATAGAAAGATTAGCTTGACTCATCATAGATCGAACCATGTCCAACAGAGTTTGATTTCTCCTTTCAGAAACACCATTCCATTATGGAGTTCCGAGAGGAGTGAGCTGTGAAATAATACCACACTCTTTTAGATGACTATCAAATTCTTGGCTTAAGTATTCGCCACCTCGATCTGATCGAATGGCTTTTATACTTTTGCCAAGTTGTTTTTCTACTTTGTTCTTAAACTCTTTGAATTTCTCAAAAGTTTCAAATTTGTACTTCATTAGATAGACATAGCCATATCTACTGAAGTCATATGTGAACGTCACGAAGTAGCTAAAAATAGCTCTAGCTTATGTACTTAATGGTCCACATACATCGGTATGTATTAGTTCCAATAAGCCATTAGTCCTTTCACCTTTCTTATTAAAATGACTCTTTGTCATTTTTCCATACAAACATGGCTCGTATGTATCATAAGACTCTAAGTCGAATGACCCAAGCACTCCAGTTTTGTGGAGTCTTGAAATGCATTTTTCGTTTGCATGTCCTAAACGACAATGCCAGAAGTAAGTAGGGTTCAATTCATTTGATTTAACCCTCTTTGTATTAATGTTGTATATGGACTCTTTGTTTTGTAAATCAAGGATATAAAGGCCATTTTGCAACATGGGATTGCCATAAGAAATGCCTTGGTGACGAATATGAGCATTGCCATTTTTAATAACAAAATCAAATTCATCCAAATCAAAACATGAAACTGAAATAATGTTTCTACTCATAGCAGGCACATAATAACAATTTTTCAAAACTAAACAAAGTCCGAAAGGTAAAGTGAGTTGATAGTCGCCTATCTCCATGGCAGTAACTCGTGCTCTATCCCTCACACAGAGGTCCACTTCATTCTTCCCAAGTAACTGCCTATTTCTTAGCCCCTGCACATTTGAACAAATGTGAGAACCACAACCGGTATCCAATACCCAAGTGGTAGAAATAGAAAGGTTAATCTCAACAAAAAAAATACCAAAACTGGACGCCTTGGCTCCATTTTTCTTTTGTTCTTCCTTGAAGAGAGCGCAATTCTTCCTCCAAAGCCCTATCTTATTGCCATAGAAGCAAGTGCTCTCACTCTCTTTGAGCTTCTGCACCTTGGGCTTGGATTGGGCCTGAGGTGCACTCCCACTTGACTTGAATCGAGCCAGGTCATTCTTGGGTTTTTCCTTTCCCTTTCCCTTTCCCTTAGCGGGTCCCTTTTTAATGCCCCTTTAAACCATCAATACGGGATTGGTCTTTTGAATGTTCTCTTCAGTATACTTAAGCATCCCATGAAGCTCAGTGACTGACTTGTTCATTGCATGCATGTTATAATTCATCACAAATGGATCATAATCATCAGTCAATGATCCTATGATCAACTCAGTGGCCAATTTTTTTGGCACTTGTACCTCAAGCTTCTCAAGAGTATTAAGATATCCTTTCATCTTGAGTACATGGGTACTAACAGGAGTACCCACAGCCATCTTACAAGAAATCAAGGCCTTTGTTGTCATGAATCTTTCGTGACGAGCTTGCTCTTGGAACATATCTTTGAGGTGCACCATGATTGCATAAGCCTCTTGGTCCATAAATTGCTTTTGCAAGTCAGGCACCATAGTGGCCAGCATCAGACAGGTCACATCATTAGAATCACTCTTCTTGGTCTCAAAAGTTTCCTTTTGAACCGCAGAGGCGTTCCTAGTAGGTTCTTCAGGCAAGGGTGCATCCAAAACAAACGAATTTTTCTTTTGCTTAAGATCTATTCTTAAGTTTCGAGACCAGTCTATGAAATTGGTGCCATTCAATTTGTCCTTTTCAAGGACCGATCGTAATGAGAAATTGTTGTTTGAAGATGGCATTTTCAATCTATAATAAAATTTAGCAAGATTAAATGAGGTCTTATTTTTAATCCCACAAACCGAATTAATATCCCTTTAAATAATTCATGTTAGTGATTTAATGTCGGCCAAGATCCACTTTTCACAATAACTTATTAGTCAAGCTGAGCTTGTACACCTAACAAGTTAAGTTACTTAGGTAGGAAAAACTCCAATCATGTCTTGTACATGACTCTTGGATCAAATGGGCTAACATCTTAATATGTTATAGCACAAGTCCATTTATTAGTTGCCTAGGTCCAGGCATCCCTTTCCATGTTAAGTCCAACCTACATTCACAATCCATGCCTCACAAAGATAATCGGGAGCATCTAGGACTCCTAGTCTACGTGATCGATGATCGATGGCTTGACATGTTTCGAATTAGGAAGGCAACTTTGTGACTTACTATTTTTTAGGGATTCATTTTATTATGGCTTACATGGCATACGCTTTGTCATCCATACATAGCATGCATATATATATATAATTGCATAAAGTAAAGTGTGACAAACATGGGCCCAAAAACCTACAACTAAGATTCTATACTATTACATAAGAATCTTCAAGTTGGGCTTTTCCACTCCGGTGGGCTTCGTCTTGACTTACAAAGACTTAAAGTAAATTCTATTCTAAGAAATAAATGAAACTTTTACAATAATACATAATAGCTCGCAGGCCATATTTAATTATAAAAACCTAGGGCCCATGAATGCACCATGCATATCCATTCATCACACCAAATAAGCAAATAAATATACATAACATTCATGGATCAAACAAAGTCCAATTTTAATTAATTTAGCCAAGCCCATTAATGGAAATTGTGTACTTGAACCTTTAAGAGATGACCCCATGATGGGCCTGGATCGAAGCCCAATGGACTAAATCCTCTTATTGAATAAGTTCTCTTAAAAGCCCAAAACACAAACTAGTTAGATTTGTGCTATAAATCAACTATAGTATAATTTCCAATTTTGCCATTTTTAATTTTATGTCATACAGCCCATAAACATTAAAAATACATAAAATATGTACCAACATGAATTAAAACACAAAATCATGAAGAACATATATATGATACACGGCATGCATATAAAAATAAACAAACAACAAAACTAGTTGTTTAATGCTTATGTGATGCCACAAAATGCACAAATACTTAAATCAATTTTATGAGTCATTTAATAATTAAAATAAGGTCATAAATATTGATTTAATATTCTGTACCAATCTGATCTAAATGTGTTTTTACCATTTTAATCAAAACAAAACAAACAATGTTGATTAAACATATAACAAACACAAACTAGTCATAGTTTTAAGTGATTTTAAAATTAATCAATTAAATTGTCATGGACCAGAATTAAAACCAAATTTAAAATATGTCCAGACCTGATATTTAATCTTTAAAAATCACTTACAAACATGCCAAAATCGTTTTTACATTTAATATTTAAAACTAGTTGCTAAACTAACAATTAACATGCCAAATAGCACCTAGTTTTAATATTAACATGTACCATCAGGTATTATCAATTAAATCCAACCATTAACAGCTCCTAGAATATCTTAGGATAGTATATTAAGATGTCATATTAATTATAATAACTATCTAATCAATTAAGATCGTTTTTACACCAAAACAATGCAAAAAACTCAAAACAGAAAATTTCAGCATTGCATGTTTTCAAAATAATGATTTTTAATTAATTTTTTCATGCATCTAAATCACTAAAATAAGCATGTTTAGGCTCTGATACCACTGATGGAATATTCCATGGTATTCACATAAAGATCACGCAGCGGAAAACAATAAAATTTGATCATACAGGCCATACAATTCCATGACAAGAATCGAAAACATGCAATTTTAGGGTTTTAAAACTTACAACTTTAGATGCCTTTAAAACTTGACTTTGATGATGACCAGCAACCAAGGAGGATATCTTAGCCTTAGACCTTCACCACCAATGCCAAGGAACAGCCTTTTACGCCACTCCTCTCTATGTTCACACACACAATTGCACCGACGGCTTAAAATCGAGATTGCTAGCTCTCAAAATACGTATTGTGTAATGGCTATGGTTTGAAGCTACAAAATTTAATTTTGTACTTCTATTAGGTTGCTATTACTACCCAAGAACACAAGAGAATGACGAAAAATCCTTTCTCCTTGTGAAAATTGGCCGAAATAATTAAGTGAGAGAGAGAGAGAAGTTCATGCCAAACCGAAAGCAAAAATTAGGGTTTTTTCCTTTTTTTTTTCTTTTCAATATATATTATCTCATTATTTAAGTGATTAATCTAAAATCTACTACCTCAAGATAATTTATTTTAGCCTTAATCACTTCCTTAAAATAAGTAACATATATTGATTCAAACTCTTTTGATTTAATCCAAGATAAATACATAAGACATTTAATCAAATAATATCACTTAATAAAGAAATTCACATGTGCCAAAATTCCTTCAATATTTATCTTGGGAATTTCGGCTAAGACATCCCTTAATTAAGTGTTTTAATTTGATTTAAATATCATTAGGATTTAATACTCAATTAACTTAATTAATACAAGATAATTAATTAATTGAAATTAAACCATGTGGGCTGAATTTCTCTCTCTCATGGGCCAAGGTCCAATAGAATTTATAATGCCCATTACATACATTAATTTGACTTTCATTAAAAGCCTAAATTAATGCCCAATACTTTATTTAAATATTTTAATCCCAATGCTTTGTGTGCGATCCTATAGGTCCATTTAATGTTGGCAATGAATTAATAAATTAATTCAAAAGCTATATATATTCTCTAGCAAGATATTATAGCATTCCAAATTAAATGAAAATGCATATGGCATTTAATGACCTAATGCAATTTTGCATAGTCCCTTACCCATAAATATCAGAATTAATATAAGGTATGGAACTAGTCATCCTTATATATATTAATTCCTTTCTTGATATTCCAGTGACACTGAACTCTCAGATAAATAATGATTACTCATTATTTCATCTCTATATGGCCATACACTTCTTAGTTCACTAATCAAGTGGCCAATGATATTTTCTCTCTTATAGAGAGGGGTAATCCCTTCACTTTCGTCATGCTCTCTAACATGAATCAATGCATACCCAAGCATACCCGTACTTGTCACTCTGTTACGAGCACATTAGGTGTATGTCAAAGCATACAGTAATTCATAAAGAGTTTCATAGAGATTTTAGGTCTAAGAACTCCGATACAAAACTTGCATATGAGAAACACTTATGACTTGTACCATGTAGTGTTCTCATGAGTGGATCGAATCCAGATACCATGTTCTAAACATGTATCTATGATTTTTGATTGACACTCTTGTCCTTATGATCCGTAAGATAGAACTCAACTTATCAGAATGAGCATACTAGTCTTAATTCATTTGTTATTCGCATAATAATGACTGACTAGGGATATTTAGAATGAAGTCTCATTTGTTTCAAGGTCTTACAACCACGTGCCTCACACAAGATAACTTAAACTGAAACAACATTATTGGATAGTTCTATCAGTTGATATGCACAGGAATACAATAAATAAAACAAATGCCTCATTTTATTAATTAAAGTGTTTTATTACAATGCATTGGGGTTAGGGCTTACACTAACAAAACTTACCTATAATCACATCTGGAGCCTCATGTTCTTCCTAGGTTCTAACTGCATAAGCCTTGGCCAAAGATGGCCTACCTAAAGTTGGGGGAGCTGAGACAATGCCCTGGGTGAATGCAGCCCCACTAGGTCCACTTCTACCTCGACCTCGGGTTCAAAAAGCACCCTGTCTACCAGTAGTAGTCTGTACAACTGATGTAGTAGTTTGTGTCGATGTTTTCGGACAATTCTTCACCAGATGATCTCGAGATCCATACCTCAAACATGCTCTTGTCAGTCTCCAGCACTCCCCTGTATGTCATCTCCCACAATGCTCGAACACTGGCACCTTTGGTCCACTAGCACTTTAGGCCCATGGGGTACTACCCACTGATACAACAAAGAGACGTGCCCGTGTTGTGGCGTGCTAACTCACTGCTGGTATGGCTAAGGACTCCTATGGTGGAGCTGCTGTAGGATCTTTGGTTGGATTTTAATGGTTACATGCATCACATACATGAGCGGAATTTTAAAATTTTTTAACCATTAGATCTGATCTTGCCATGAATACACAATATAACTATATGAGAATAAGAAAAATCACCTTTGATTTTTGTTGAACAGTTGATTTTATTTCGCACCGGGTTGTCGCAAACCACAGTGTCCAAAATCGAAAACCTCCAATGAGTAATCCACACTAGAGAGGGATAAATTGAACCAACAAATTGGTGTAATACAAGGAGTGACCGAAATCCAAGAGGCTAGCAATGGAAATGGTGCAGAAGAGAGAGAGAGAATAAGAGAAAAGACTTTCTTTTTGTTTTAATCACTTAACCCTAATTCTCATTAGTTGGCCTTTTATAGTTAGGTTAAAATTCCAACTCCTTAATGAGATTGGGCTCTTTAAAATTGCTGGAGAATTATTAATTTGGCCTCTGGAATTAATTATAATCATTTGGGCTTAATTAAATCCAAATTAAATCTTTTCATAAAAGACCATGCACAAAATCCACAAACTAGGCCCTTTGTGCATCTAATTGGATTTAAATACCCAAATGGATTCCAAATCCAACCAAATTAAATATGTGGGTTCCATAACAATTATGTAACATATATAAATTAATTTGGTCCATTAAATAGGCCATTAAGGCCTTCTGTTCTGAGGTAGGCGTGTGGCCCTTACAGAAGGGCTTCTGCCAACTACTTCATTCCTCTGGCCCTTAATGGACTTATTAATTATTATACCAGTCCTATAACACTTATAGTAGTCCTAAAACACTTATAAGACAATAATAATTAATTATGAAATACATTATTTCAATTAAGTCAAATTTTACAGAACATTTCTCAAAAGTTCCGTGGACAATTTTATTTGATCATAATTAATTAAAATCTTTAATTAATTATTATCATATTCTCTTCTCTACCTTCATAATAATATCAAATATTATTATCCTTGTCATTTTACCATTTTACCCTTTTCTCTATATGTGTGTGACCTATTGGGTTCCTGTTCATGTTGGCAGTATAATATGTAATTGTAAGTTTTTCTCAAAACTCACATGATTCAAACTCCTTTAAATCATTTTATCAATCCAACTAACTGCTCCTCCTCCCATTATGAACACATAACCAGATTGTGATTTACAATCATCTTTATCAGATTGGAAGCTGGCATCTGTATACCCATTTACTTCCAAACTGCCCTCAACATATACCAAGAATATATCCTTAGTCCTTCTCAAGTACTTAAGAATATTCTTGACAGCTGCCCAGTGTTCCTCTACAAAATTGGATTGGAATCTGCTTGTGACACTCAAAGCAAATGCTACATCTGGACGTGTACATAACATAGCATACATGATAGAACCAATTGCAGATGCATATGGTATTCTATTCATACTCTCTCTATCCTCTAGTGTCTGTGGACATATAGACTTAGAAAGGTGTTTCCCATGCACCATGGGTATAAACCCTTTCTTAGAGAGATCCATATTGAACCTCTTTAATACTTTATCTATATATGTACTTTGAGAAAGACCTAGCAACCTATTGGATCTATCTCTATAGATCCTTATTCCCAGAATATAGGATGCTTCTCCAAGGTCTTTCATGGAGAATTGCTTGGATAACCATATTTTAACAGATTGGAGAAGAGAAATGTCATTTTCCATGATCAATATGTCATCTACATATAGAACTAGGAAGACAATTGCACTCCCACTGACCCTTTTATACACACAAGGTTCATCTTCATTCTGTGAAAAACCAAACTCTTTGATTGTCTCATTGAATCGTATGTTCCAGCTCCTAGAGGCTTGCTTCAATCCATAAATGGATCTTTGAAGTTTGCATACCTTTTCGCCATTTCCTGATGTGAATCCTTCTGGTTGTGTCATATACACATCCTCAGTAAGATTTCCATTAAGGAAAGCTGTCTTCACATCCATTTGCCAAATCTCATAATTATAATGAGCTGCAATGGCTAAAAGTATTCTTATAGACTTAAGCATCATACAGGAGAAAAAGTTTCGTCATAGTCAATACCTTCTTTTTGACGATAACCTTTTGCTACTAAGCGAGCTTTATAGGTAACTACATTACCTTCCATGTCGGTCTTCTTTTTGAAAACCCATTTGCACCCTATGGGTTTTATCCTTTCAGGTGGTTGAGTTAAAGTCCATACTTTATTCTCATACATGGAGTCCATTTCGGACTACATAGCCTTAAGCCATAAATCACGTTCTGAACTGTTCAAAACTTCTTGATAGCTTGTAGGCTCATTGTCCTCTACTATAGTTATGCCTCTATCTGAATCAATGTGAAATCCATATCTCACAGGGAAAGAACGCATCCTAGTAGATCTTCTAAGATTTTGTGTATAATTAGGTTCAACTGTAATCTCATCATTATGAAATTCAGTTTCGGGTTCAATCGGTTGATCATCTTCTATTTGTGGGTCTTGAACTTCACCAAGTTCAATTTTACTCCCATTGTCCTCTCGTAGGAGAAATTCTCTTTCCAAGAAGACAGCATGCCATGAAACAAACACCTTTTGTTCTAAGGGATGATAGAAATAATATCCAAATGTTTCTTTAGGATATCCCACAAATAAACATTTGTCAGACTTTACATCCAGTTTGTCTGACATTGTCCTCTTCACATAAGCAGGACAACCCCACACTTTCATATGAGAAAGCGTGGCTTTCTTGTTATTCCACATCTCATATGGAGTAACATCAACCGATTTACTAGGAACTCTGTTTAACACATAAACAGCAGTTTCTAGTACATATCCCCAAAAGGACTTAGGCAAGTCAGCTCGGCTCATCATTGATCGAACCATATCTAATAGTGTTCGATTTCTCCTTTCAGATACACCATTGTGTTATGGTGTATATGGAGGAGTCCATTGAGATAAAATCCCATTATCTCTAAGATAATCCTGAAACTCTTGACTTAAGTATTCTCCACCTCGATCTGATCTAAGTGTTTTAATACTTTTGCCAAGTTGTTTCTCTACTTCATTTCTGAATTCTTTGAACTTTTCAAATGCTTCTGATTTATATTTCATTAGATAGATATATCCAAACCTGGAATAATCATCTATGAAAGTAATAATGTAGGAGTAACCTCCTCTGGCATGTGTAGTCATTGGACCACATACATATGAATGTATTAAGTCCAAAACCATTTTAGCGCGTTCTCCTTTACCAATAAAGGGAGCTTTTGTCATTTTTCCCAATAAACAAGGTTCACATGTATCAAATGATTCATAATCAAATAATCCCAAATCACCTGACTTGTGTAATTTGGTCATGCATTTTTCATTTATATGGCCTAAACGACAATGCCATAAGTATGAGGTATTTAGATTATCATGTTTCATTCTCTTTGTATCCACATTATGTACTTCTTTAATTATATCAAGAACAAATATACCATTCTCAATGATATCTTTTGCATAAAACATATTGTTCTTAAAAATGTAACAACATTTGTCCTTTAAAGAAATATCATAATCGTTCATCAAATGACTGAAAGAAATAATACTTTTGGATAAAGCTGGAACATAATAACAATTATTTAATTCCAGTACTAATCCACTAGGAAGAGGCAAATAGTAAGTCCCTACAACTGTTGTAGAGATGTTCTGTCCAGTAGCTGACTGCAAACATATCTCTGCCTTTCCAACTCTTCTAAAGCTTCTAAGCCCATGTAGATCATTACACAAATGTGATCCACATCCGGTATCTAATACCCAAGATTGTTTTGAAGCAATAGAATAAGTATTAATTTCAATCATATGAATACCTGAGCTAGAAGCATCAGCATGCTTCTTCTCCTTGAGAGAATATAGATAGGCCTTGCAGTTACGCTTCCAATGACCATCTTTTCCACAATGAAAGCAAGTTCCTTTGGGATTCTCTTTCTTCGCAACCTTCTTCTTAGAAACCCCACCATCCATTATCTCATATTGCTTATGAAGTTCTGAGGTCATATCACCCAGCATCAGACATGCTTGCTGCTTCACTATCCTCCTTGTATTTTCGATAAATACCTTTGATCTCATCAATGGCATCATCTGATGGAAGTGATGGTGGATCTTTATCCAAGACATAATGGATCTTTTCAGCTCTGAGAATAATTCTCACTTGTTTGATCCAGTCATAATAGTTGCTGCCAACCAGTTTGTTATCCAAGATTGATCGTATATTTGATGTGCTCATGATGATGACATAGATGTGAAAAAGAAAAGATATGAGAGTATGTTCATACATATGTATGCATTAATAAGGTCTTTAATTAATCCATTTACTCCCACTATTTTATTACGAATTAATAGCCCTCACTATATAATTCGAGAAAACCCGATGGTTTTCTTAGTGGGCCAATATCCAATCCTTGATATGTAATTTGACCTTGACTGTGGTCAACAAGCCAAATTCCATACCCTTGAAAGGTAGGTATCTCTATACCAATTGTGTCTCTACACAACTATTGGATCATTAGGTTATCAACTCTTGATGCATGCATATCATATATGCATTCCCTAATCTTGCCTCTAGAACCATTAGCCTTGACTGTGGTCAACAAACTAATGGGCTAGCTAAGATGACCCATTTAATTAGATTTGAACATATTTGATATAGTGAGCTTGACTGTGGTCAACAACCCACACTATAAAGAACTCTGGTTCTCCTCAAATTAATGGAAGGCTTATATACCTTAGTATTTGTTTGAGGGTTTTAGTTAATTAAGTCTCATCATACATGGTTGGCATACATTGGTATGCATCCTATATCTATCACATAAATATAAGCATACAAATAAGGTATAGTTATGCACTTCACTACATTGATTTTCCCGAGCCATGACGGAAATCAAAAGGTCACACCTAGGTAGTATGCATGTTTCAAACAAGAAAAATAATTACATTATCTTCAAGCTTGTTGGATCTCCATCCAGCCCATCTTGCTCCTTGATAGTGGTCTCCATCTCTATTTCTAATTCTAATCTAAGTAATCTAATTACATATTACAACTTGAAAAAAAATACAAACCAAAAACAAGTGGCCGGGACATGAAAGTCCTCATTGGGCCAAAACATGCATAATGCTCAATCACATTGGGCTTTGTCCATAACTATCCATCATGCCAATCATACACCCTTATATGCCTTTCTAATGCATAAAGAAATGGATTACTAACTTTGTTTCAACATTTGAAACTATATTTTGAGTTATTTTAATGATGTGATTAAATTAGGAAACTTTTTCCATTTTGGAAACTTTCATTTTAGGAAACCTTTTGCATGCATGTGTTCTTTTCTTAATAATCAATCCAATTGATTATTAATTAATTATAAATTTATTATTTAATTAATTAATCATATTAAATAATTAAAAGAATCTATTTTGGGCTTAAAACAAACGTAGGCCGAAACCCACAGAAGAAAAACCCTAACTGTGTTCACACACAAACTAGTTTTGTGTCTTTTGGACCATTTGGGCCTTTTGGAATGAGCCAAGCCCACTCCAGACCTTAAAACCCATTAATAAACTTAATTAATGTTTATAATGTTTAATTTAAATCAGCTCCTTGGGCCCACCAAGTCATTCACTAATTTAAACCAAGTCCGTAAACATAATTAAGCCCATTAAGTGGTTTTAATAAATTAAAATTAATCAAATTAATTTAAGGCCCATTTTAATTAATCCAATTAATTAAAAACACTTTAATATATCATATATATCACATTTAGAAAATCAAAAGTCGTTCTAACCAAGAACACATCAAGAACACACGAAGAACACCAATTTATCTAACTTTTCGATAAAACTAGTTTTCATGCAAAACTTGTTCGATTTTAATTCCGTTCGATTCTACGGCTTAATATCACATATTAAACACATAAAAAATCATCTAAATGATTTTTAAATGGATCCATAAGAAATTAAATTAGAACAGCCCCTACATCACCTAGGGTTTCACGCCAAATCCTAATGGGTTTCACGCCAAACCCTAATCACAATCCTTCAAAAGTTTCGTTTTTGTTTCCACCAAATTTATTTGATCACACATACAACCAGAAATCAATATTTCTCATTCATGAACAATCAAATCTAATATTTTAAAGTTCATGAAATAAATAACTCAAAACAAAACAAAACTTATTCCGCAGAAAAATATAGAATTGTATATCCATGGCAAAACCTGGCTCTGATACCATATTGGATTTTAATGGTTACATGCATCACATACATGAGCGGAATTTTAAAATTTTTTAACCATTAGATCTCATCTTTCCATGAATACACAATATAACTATATGAGAATAAGAAAAATCACCTTTGATTTTTGTTGAACAGTTGATTTTACATCGCACCAGGTTGTTGCAAACCACAGTGTCCAAAATCGAACACCTCCAATGAGTAATCCACACTAGAGAGGGATAAATTGAACCAAAAAATTGGTGTAATACAAGGAGTGGCAGAAATCCAAGAGGCTAGCAATGGAAGTGGCGCAGAAGAGAGAGAGAGAATAAGAGAAAAGACTTTCTTTTTGTTTTAATCACTTAACCCTAATTCTCATTAGTTGGCCTTTTATAGTTAGGTTAAAATTCCAACTCCTTAATGAGATTGGGCTCTTTAAAATTGCTGGAGAATTATTAATTGGGCCTCTGGAATTAATTATAATCATTTGGGCGTAATTAAATCCAAATTAAATCTTTTCATAAAAGACCATGCACAAAATCCACAAACTAGGCCCTTTGTGCATCTAATTGGATTTAAATACCCAAATGGATTCCAAATCCAACTAAATTAAATATTTGGGTTTCATAACACTTATTTAACATATATAAATTAATTTGGTCCATTAAATATGCCATTAAGGCCTTCTTTTCTGAGGTAGGCGTGTGGTCCTTACAGAAGGGCTTCCGCCAACTGCTTCATTCCTCTAGCCCTTAATAATTGCTCCAATGGACTTATTAATTATTATACCAGTCCTATAACACTTATAGTAGTCCTCCAACACTTATAAGATAATAATAATTAATCATGATATACATTATTTCAATTAGGTCCAATTTTGCAGAACATTTCTCAAAAGTTCCGTGGACAATTTTATTTGATCATAATTAATTAAACTCTTTAATTAATTATTATCATATTCTCTTCTCTACCTTCATAATAATATCAAATATTATTATCCTTGTCATTTTACCATTTTACCCTTTTCTCTATATGTGTGTGACCTATTGGGTTCCTGTTCATGTTGGCAGTATAATATGTAATTGTAAGTTTTTCTCAAAACTCACATGATTCAAACTCCTTTAAATCATTTTATCAATCTCAATTGATATTTTGATACACCATTATACAAGTCATGATTGGCCTCTAGCTAGGCATCATGACTACCTAAATGTCAGGAAAGTCATGTGGTTTGACTGTACCCTTCCATAGAAACAGTTACCGTGCAATTACTCATTTCACCATTCTTATCTCAATTAGATTCTGAGTATGGATTTCTGTCAACTCATATAAATCTAATTATGTATGTTCTATTAATTTAACCATTGTTCCCAAAATGCCCTCCATGGATCTCTATCCATCTTGGCATATTACTCTGGCCAGAGATTCTCTAAACAAGTCAATCATAGAAACATGCGAGATAACTTTCCTTGTTAAATCTGGGATGGTGAATCCTTTGTCAATCACTCAACTATCTTTAAGTAGGTCATGATATACCCAATCTCCTAACTATGTTCACTCCCAGTTGAAAGTAATCAGTTATAGAGTCAAAGTGCACCACTTGCTACTTAAGATAACTTTGGTGATCTCAAGTCTAAGGATACTTGCACAACCGCTATGAAGAGATTCCTCACTGACATAGATTTAATATCCATGTGAGGATTCTCTTTGCAGGTCTCCAATGAACTTGTTCTTCTAACATGCATCCACATGTTAGCTTTGATTATCTTCCATAATCACAGTTATGAGAACCACTGCTTGAACCATTCAAGAAGCATAACATGTGTTAGTCTATCCGAATTAACAATGTCCTATCTTGGTAATTCTATGACTAAGGATATTTAGATATTAAGACATTTGCATGCAATAGACATCTCACATCATGAACACCTTTCATGATTGCCTTTGCACTGTGTTTATAATATCTAGGACTTCATTTATTAATTTAAGATTTACAAACTCGTGTATTTAAACATAGCATTAATAAATGAATGATGCCTTTTATTAAGAATATAAATTTTTATACATATGAAAAACATCCCTATTACATGGGCTCTAGGGCATACTCTCTAACACTTGGTTCTCTTGCTATATCCATTGCTCGATGCTCCTAGGGCTGGCCTCCTTCTCTATTGGAATCTAACCCAACTACTCACTTCCTCTTGCTGAACCGTCTCCATTTTAATAGATGCATCTACTAGCTCCTTCCTATTTGTTTATTCTCGTACTGCTAAGATCTTTCTCAAAACAGTATGGAGGCCTCTCTCAAAAAGCTGACACATCTTCTTTAGAGGGAATTTATAGTACTTCATATAAAAACTCAGCCTCTCAAATTCCCGATCATACTCTTGAACAGTCCGTGTACCCTGGCGTAGTCACCAAAAATCCTCCTCCATGGCTCTCAAATATTCTCTGCCCACATAGTTATCTCGAAATTTCTTGTAGAAATAATCCCAGGTAACTTGTTCTGGTGGTGTATGGCATCTAACTATGTCCTACCATATGTATGTTGGTCCCTATAATAGTGCTATAACTCCTTCAAACTTCTCTTCTGGTGGACTATGTGCGATTTGGAACAACCTTTCCATCTTATTAAGCCATTCTTTTGCTTGGATAGCTGTGATTAGCTCTCGGCCATAAAAATCCTCTACACCTAATCTTTTTAATTGTTCTAGTATGGACCTATTTGATGACTAGGGTGGTGTCTGCTGCTGAGGTTGAAAACTCTGAAAGAACTCCGCCATCATCCACATAACATCAGCTGGTGTAAGAGCCGAAGGAGTATGTGGCACTGGTGTAGGAGTGTGTTGGGTAGGTTGTTGCGATCTAGTACTCGGTATTGATTCCTATGTTTTTGGGCTTGCACAACATCACTTGCTATCTTAGCAATTTGTCTGGAGCCAAAAGCCATAGTCGATACTAAAATGCACAAGGGACAGGTAAGATTGAATTTATCATCTTATATAACAAAATAGTGGCATGTACTTGTATCATTATTATATTTCCACTCATTCTCTCAGTTAGCATAACATTTTACGCACTAACTCTGATTTTAGGATAGCCTAAACCATGCTCTAATACCATTAGATTTTTCATCTAATTTCACAATTTCACCTGAGTAATTTCAATTATACCCGTAAAGTTTGACTTTTTCAAATTGGACCCAATTTTGACTTTCTCGTTGATTTTTCTCTAATTTAGCTAATTTAACTCCAATTTTGACCTGGTCGATTTCCTTTGATTTTTATTTGCTTTAATTATATAAATTACGCTTTGGTTCTTAAAATTTTTCTTTAGGTGGAAAATTACCATTTGGTCCCTGTAACTTTCCTTGATTAGAGTTTTACCCTTTTTAGTCAAATTACTAGTCTTGACCATTTTAACCAAATTTTTACCACAGTTTGACCATTTTGCCCTCGATTAATTGCGTAATTACTTTTTTACCCCTATTGAACATATATACCTCATTGTTCACCTTATTTAAATCTTATTTACACTTTTAATATTTTAAGGGCAGTAAATACCCCTTTTTCACAGTTTTATGTAAAATTACCATTTTGCCCCTAACTAAAGACAGTAGAAAAACTATGAACCCGATAAGCGGATGAGCAAATCCAGTATGTGGGAGCAACCATATCACTAAGGTACGATGCTACTCCCCAGTATATTAATATAATGCTAATAGTAAGGGTTTACTTTCTCAGTACAGTAATAGTATATTAAAAGTAAAACAACAGTATAGTATACAGAATACCATGGGATAAGTGCCCCTATGGATAGCCATACTATCCTAGGGTCTTGGGTTACCAATAGAGTACTAAGGGCATAATAATTTATTGTATTTTCTTGCTTTATTTCATTCTTACACTGTTTTACATACCAAACACAATATGTTAACATTATCATAATTTTATTTCTATTCATTCAAGCTCATTAATTATACATTTCACAATTCTACAAATATTAATACAAAAATATAATTAAAACATGGCATTATGCACATGTATACCATTCGGCCACTTAAGGGCCCCATACTTAGACATTGTTTTATCCTTCCTTTTTATGCCATACATAATTGTGTATCCCTTTTATGACATAATGCAGTGAAATATACCATTTCACATGAATATATTTTAATGTTCCATAAGTTCTATCATTATGTAACTATGGCACAATTAAATAAACTTCTCAAAATTTATTCCAATTAATGTAATTACATTCCTTATACCTTAATTTATTCAATTATCATTAAACACCTAATTAAAGATCAAATTACACTAAGGTACCTTAAGGTACCATATTCGGCTAAGCAAATTATTCTCAATTTTAATTTAATTTCTTCGCTCATTTAAGTTTCTAATGATTCAAATTAACATTATATCACATTAGTTTAAATTATTTCATCATTTCATGCAATCTAGCATAGTTACATAATGTAAAAATCATAGAAAATTCAACTATATTAGTGAAATTAAATGTAATTTGTATCCAATAACCTCAATTAGGCTGATCTCCACCTAATCTTCCTTTTTACCTCCCTTTTCCTCCTTGGTTCCTCCCTTCCTCTATGTTTTCTTCTTTAGGTCAAATTTACAAGGGAGAAAATCACAAGATTAATGCATGTTTTTAATAAATTTAAAATGACTATTGTAATCCTCTAGCTTAATTCTATAAACTTATGAAATTTCCCCTTCAAATTCCACCTAAAACTCAAGAAATCACAAAATCCTACCTTAAGGTTCTTACCTCAAATCCCTAATTTCTTGGCCTCCTTTTGGTAGAAATCCTTTTCCAAGTTGAAGGGGATGAATTTATAAGTATTAGGTTTTGATTAGAGCTTGTGATTTAAAGAAATAAGGCTTGAGATGAAGAAAAAAATCGAGGAAAATCAATAAGAAGAAGGGTTCGGATTTTGAAGAAAATGAGGGGGAAGTTGCAAAAATTTTAGGGTTGTTTTCAGATATTAATGAGCTATTATAGGGTTTCTTTGAGTGTACCAAAGGAGGGGCCAAGATTCATTAATTTCCATTAGATCTAAGTGCCCTAATGTTTGTTACTTATTTGTCATATGTCAAGTTAGGCCCATCCTACTTGCCTAAGCTCACTCACACTTGATCATAGCTTGATATTAATGACTCATGTATCTTTTTATGCTCAAATTCTCTGGTTTAACCCTCTAAATGACCCGATCTCATTTTTACACCATGAAATATGAATTTTTGTTTCCAATATCATATTGCCATAAAATTTTTTATCGAGTGTCCTTACATATTAAAAAATATTTGGTTAAAATTTTAGCTCATTCCAACATTGTTTCGATATATTTCTGGCTCCGGTAGCCTGTATAGCCTGGCTAAAACCCGAAATTCTAGAATTGTCAAAATTACTATTTTTCAGTTCCTAGGGTGTATTTGATGGAATATGACATGGCATATATATGATGATCACACAGCAAAAAAATAATAAAATTGATCATACATACCATGCAATCAATAAATAAGAATAAAAAACATGCAATTTTAGGATTTTTAAAACTTACAACCTTATATGCCTTTTAAAACTTGATTTTGATGATGACCAGCAACTAAGATGGATTTATTTGCCTTAGATCTTGATCACCAATTCCAAAGGAGCTACCTTTACGCCACTCCTCTCTATTTCACACACAATTGCAAGGAAGGCTTAAAATCAAGAGTGCTAGCTTTATGTGTAAATAATTGGCAATGGTAATGGATTGAAGCAACAAGATCTGATCTTGTTCTTCCTTTAATTAGCTATTGCTACCCAAGAACACAAGAGATGAAGGAAAAATCCTTTCTCTTGAGAGTGGCGGCACAAAGAGAGATATTTGTCACTTAGGTTAAAAACTAGAATTAATTAATTTATACCATTAATTTAGGAAAGAGGTAATGCCGAAATTTCCTTGCAATTAGGAATATTTTCAGCCTCCATCACTCCCTAATTAAGTGATTTAAATTAATTCAAATTCTATTAGGTTTTTTTTTTCAAATTCAATTGATTTAAATTAGCATTAGACATTTAATCAAAGTTAACTACTTCATTAGGGATTAGTGATTGCCGAAATTCACTAGGATTATTCCTTGTATTTTCGGTCACATTATCTCCCATTTAACTAATTTATTTTGATTCAAATATAATTTAGGATTTAATACTCAATTAAATTAATTAATACAAGATAATTAATTTATTGAAATTAAACCTACTAATGCCGCAAATCCATCTCTCATAGGCCAAGGTCCATTTATCAATTTTAATATCCATTATCCACATTAATTTGACTTTAAATAAAACCCCAAATTAATGCCCAATATACTATTTAAATATTTTAAGCCCAATGCTTTGTGTACGATCCTATAGGTCTATTTAATATTGGCAATGAATTAATAAATTAATTCAAAGGCTATATATACTCTCTAGCAAGATATTATAGCATTCCAAATTAAATGAAAATACAAATGGCATTTGGTGATCTAATGCAATTTTGCATAGTCCCTTACCCTTAAATATCAAAATTAATATAAGGCATGGAATTAGTCATCCTTATATATATTAATTCCTTTCTTGATATTTCAGTGACACTGAACTCTCAGATAAATAATGATTACTCATTATTTCATCTCGGTATGGCCATACACTTCTCAGTTCACTGATCAAGTCGTCGGTGACATTTTTCTCTCTTATTGAGAGGGATAATCCCTTCACTTCTTTCATGCTCTTTAACATGGATCAGTGCATACCCAAGCATACCCATACTTTTCACCCTGTTATGAGCACATTAGGTGTATGTCAAAGTACAAATTAATTCATAAAGAGTTTCATAGAGATTTTAGGTCTAAAAACTCCGATGCAAAACTTGCACATGAGAAATGCTTATGACTTGTACCATGTAGTGTTCTCATGAACGGATCAAATCCAGATACCATGTTCTAAACATGTATCTATGATCTCTGATTGACACTCTTGTCCTTATGAGCCATAAGACATAACTCAACTTATCAGAGAGAGCATACTAGTCTTAATTCATTTGTTATTCCCATAACAATGACTGACTAGGGATATTTAGAATGAAGTTTCATTTGTTTCAAGGTCTTACAACCATGTGCCTCACACATGATAACTTAAACTGAAACAACATTCTTGGATAGTTCTATCAATTGATATGCACAGGAATATAATAGATAAAACAAATGCCTCATTTATTAAATTAAATGCTTTATAACAATGTATTGGGGCTAGGGCTTACACTAACAGTATTAACATTAGTTACATTGTATATATGAAATTTGGGAGAAATAAGAGATCTCTAGGTCCCTCAATCATTCGGTCAAAGTTTTGGTCAACCCTAGGTAGACCCATGAAATTTTTCTTTATTTGCCCATTTAGAGACCTATTTGACCTCAGTTTCTCTTCAAATTATACTCTTAGACTCCGCTCAACCTATGCTTTCAATTCTTAGTCTTAAGTTACACTGTATGCTGGGTCCCTTGTCTCGAGTTTTTTGATCCTGATACAATTACCCACCTGTATACTTGTTACCGAGTTTTCTCGCCCTATTCAACTCCAATTTCTCCAAATTTAACCTAGGGTAATTTTCGTATTTTATAACTTAATATGTATGACAGATGCAAAAATTGGGATGTTACACACACACACACATTCATATTTGTACGTTTCATATGCATATTCATATCCGTATAATACAAGCATATAATTACAATAATTGTCTAAAGGTTCATTATAGATATAGAAGTCACCATACATATGCCTTGTGCATATGAAACCTTATGCATTTTCATATGTCAATGTAATATCACATATTTCAAGTTTGCTAAATTATGCCTTAGCAAGTCATATGGTGTTCAATGAACTCATAAAATCTATATTAAGTTCATGTTTACCATTTAAATATTAAACATGTCATCAAATGATGCACTCTTACATGTATACTTATTCTTATAATTAATATAACAATATATGTATACACATACATATTTCTACATGACCATATTTCTCCTTTTTAATTATTTGCTAAACATATTTAAGTACATACTAGGCAAATTCTTAACTCTTAAACTCATTCATTTAAGGTACCATAGGCTTACATCAATACTTTTTACTTTAAGTCTCCTTATACATAATTAACATGTATTTGTACATATGCATATGTCAATACATGTATATGTACTCATAATTAAACTCATATTACTCTTTTACATACTCATGTAAATATAAGATAGGTTTATAACCTTAATTATGGCATAATATATGAAACATTCATGTAAACCTCCATATTTATGGTTAATATGTTTTCTTATTTTTAAAATAATATCACTATATATATATATATATATATATATATAGGACAAGGTTTGGTTTGGATTTAGTGGCTTTTATAAATAAAAAGTGTATTAAAGGCATATGGGGTAATAAAGGAACACACAGGTGGGAAGATCTATTCCTAGCCATATAGACCCTAAAATAGTATAATTCAATTTCGGGTAAAAGCTTGCACATGCTTGGGAAGAATTCTTCCTACTAGTGTACAAGCTTAAATGCTATTTTGTATGGATAGTAGATTTGGGTCATCTTATATAAGATATTTTAGTGCATAAATGTGGTTTTTCAAAAATATAGACTTCTAAAAAAATGTTACTATGTGTTTTAATTTTTCAATGACATAAAAATCAAGTTATTTTTGTTTCTACATCATGAGATATTTAATAAACAATACAGGTTGGTCCAAATGACAAGGCAGCATCCATCGCTCAACTCAAAACTAAAATTTGAAAATCTTAGAGACAAATTCACTTATCGATCCTTTCATACAAATTTTTAATTGGACAATCTTAGGTTTCTCTAGTTTAATATCCAGTTAGAATCATCCAATTTAGTTGTTTATAATTGGATTTTGGAAATAGATATCTATGTTTAGGCTAGTGAACTTCTATTTTCATTTTCAAGAAATTAATATATATGAGTGAAAATTTAAAATAATGCATTTATAGTCCTAGCAGATAGACTAGCTAATTGACATGAAAAGTATACACATAAAAGAGGGGGTAAGAGAGTACCTTTAAGACATGATAATTGTTGCTAAAGAAACACCAACAATAGAATTTAAATTAGGAAGCCCAGACAAAAAGAAATGAATAGCACCAAACATCAAAATAAAATTAACTTGTATCATTTAATAGTATATTTCATTTTAGAAATAGTTTTCATAAGAAGATAATATGTTACCCAAAACATAAACAACAATATACTTTTTCTCAAACTTAGCCCTTTCTTCTTCTTCTTCATTCTGATGATGAATAGATATTTGATTTGTTTCCTGCAATATAATGATGATATATAGCAACCTTATAACATAATTCTTTTTTCTTCATGTTGAAGTCAAATTCTACTAAAAATAATATGGTTCTGTAGCAAAAACACATGAGAAATGATACTACATTGTTGTGACTTCTAGTTAGAAATTGGAGGAAAAAACTTACCCAAATGTTTCTTTAATAGTTTTACAAAGGAAAGGTATTGAGGATGCAGAGGTCCAAGTAGCCAATCGAAAATCACACAATTGTAAACAGTAAACACCTATATCACCATTAGCTCAATCACAATAACATGAATAAATTAGTTGATTCATTCTTTTTAATCTGTGACTTCTAATGAATATAACTCGTAACTATAAAATCACTTCTCATGGGTGTAAAAAGAGTAAATTTGAAGGTTTAATATCTCTATGAACAACACATCTTTTAGTTGCATTGTACAAATATGCAATTGCCTATACAATTCCTAGTGCCAATTTATACCTTACTGACCAATGAAGTACAGAACCACCCTTATCTTTTTTTTTTGAAAATGGGTAGCAGCTTAAATTACCAAAAGTCATCAAAAGTTAATTCAAATTTAAAGCTAGTAATTGAAGAAAAAGAAAATATGCCACACAAATGCCATTCTAAGCTCTTATCAGAGACATACTTGTGCACAAAAAATAGACCCTCCTCTAGATCAATGCAAAAACCCACTAAGGGAGTGGCGGAGTGTGCTTTCTCCTGCATTATTAAAAAAAGACAAGAAAAAGAAAAGGATTAAATAGGGGAAGTGTAAAGAAGAAATAATGAGAGATGAAAATCATACTCTTAGATATCAAAGTTCAATGAGTAGGAAAAAAATTTTACCTAATCTCTTGGATTTGATAAGCAAAAGTGTGTAAACACAATGAAATGAAATAGATCTAGAAGCTAACCACTGATCAACACTACTAACTTAAGATTACAGAGAATACTACTTTAAGGGTTTTGGAGAGAGAGAGAGATGATGCACCAAGGCAAATTGAGGGGGACAACCATAAGTCAATGACTGTAGCAGCAAAAGAACGACACCGATGACATGCAAATAACAGCAAATTAGTTGGAAGGAAAATCAATAAGAGAGAGAGGAGGGAAGATGTAGGTTGCATAGGAAGAGGAGCAAAGAGAAATAATTAAAATGTTTGCAAGATTATAAGTTTTTTCCCTATGGAAATTAATTTTTGTAGGTAATTTTTCTACATACACAGAATTCCATAGGTAAATTACCTACGAAAATCTCATTCCATAGGTAATTTCCCTACGAAAATAGAATTTCATAAGTAAATTACTGAAGAAAAGATTTTTCTATTAGGAAATTACCTATGCAAAAACCATTCCATCAATAATTTACAAATGGAAACAATATTCCATCGGTAAATTTTGTGTTCACTTTTAGCCGTAAAACTTAGGAGCCAATTTTACAAAGAACTTTTTTAATTTATCGCTAAATTCTATCAGTATTGTATGGTGATAGAATTGCTCTCAATTGTTTATGAAGGAATTGTTATTCTATTGTAAAAAATATTTTTACCCTACCATTGTCCCTACATAATGAATTTTTCATCGATAATTACCTCCAAAATTTTTATCGTCAGCATTTGAGATTTTTCTTGTAGTTTGTATTTTTGAATAAAATGGACCAATGTCCAATTTTCTAGCCCCAAAATCACACAATAAAAGGAGAGCTTGTTTTTTTTTTCAAAATAGGGATGACTTATCCCGTATTTTATTAAAACTAATAAGGACTCTTCATTAATTTTTTGTAAAAATATTAAATGAGGGAACCAATATTCCTAGAACTTAACTAATTTGCCGTTTTATTTATGATGCTTTATTCTATCATTTAACGATTTACTTTTGTAATAGTTTAAGTAGGTTTTTTTTTATCATTTTATTTACTACTTTTAATTAATTGACATATTTATTTAATTTATTACAAATGTATTGTGTAAGATGGTAGGTAATGGACTAATAATAAAAACTTAATCATAAGAAATACCAAACAAAGATGCAACGTATGTGTGATGTCCTGAACACCATTCTCTATTTATGCATCAAAAGGGCTGAGAATCATTTTCCAACATTTTTGTTTGGTGGCAACTCCATGATACCTACCTCATTATGCCCACGTTAGATGCCTTCATGGGCTGACCATTAACAATAGAATGGGCCTAAACCTGTTTTATTGAGAAGTGGCCAATTTGTAAGATATAATGAGCCTCGATGCGATCTTTAACCCTAAAAGCTAGCATTTGAGGACCTAACCAAACATCGAACTGAGCTCTAGCACATGTAACAAATGTGACTCTACTGGAGACTAAAGAGACTTTCCTTCTAAAAACATATTGGTTAAGTTACTTATAATTAAGTTTTTTTTATTAATCCTATCTTTTTTCGAGATTGCACTTTTTGCATACATGCTAAAGCCTTAGAATTAATTAGGCATCCCTTTTTACCCTTGGTGCTATCCTGAAGCATGTCATACATTCATTCAATATAAGGAGGTGTCAAGGAGAACCACAAGCCTAATTCCAGTACCAAATGGTATATGAAATGGTGACCCATCGATCGTTATGCTTATGATGAGCTAGACCTACTAGCAGGGACCATGCTTAGGTAGCCCTAAAGTTTCACCACCCTAACTCAAGCCCATGTAATGACAATAGCTATATCCCTTAGGTTGTATGGCCATAATAATTTTTGATTGATACATGGGCCTTTATACATTGTCCAAACTCAAACAAATTAGGAGGCAGCATTCAAAGGTTGTCATGCCTAGGTGGGCCTAACCCGATTTGTATGAGTTGCTCAGAATATATAATGGCTAAAACCTCTACACTTGCACTTTCAATTAAGGAAGGTTATACTATAAGATTTTAAGCATGTGCTGTAATGGCCTCAACACCGAGTTAGCCATGACAATATTTTTCGATAGTAAATAGTATTTTTCGAGCCAAAAAGTACATCCGGAAGTCAAAAATATTTTATTGGACCATCGAAAAGTATTGGTCATGATGAGTCCGAGGTTGAAATTTGAAGTGAAACAGAGGTTAAATGGGCCTCCAAAAGTTAAAAATACGAAAAAGGTAGCGAGTCAATTTTCTTGGTAAGGAAGGTGACCTACTTTTGCATAAATTATTAAAAATAGTAAATGAACTCCAAAAATTGCCAGATTTTGCAGATCTTCATGAATTTTTATGTAGAATATTTTGGTAGTAAAACTTAAATTTTTCAGTGACACCGATAGTTGTCGAATCAGACCGATACGTTTGAATCGGATCGATAACGGACTCCGATTAAGCCAAAAATTTGCGTATTATCTATTTTTGATGTGATAAAAATTATGGAATTATTTTTGCAGTGGTTTGGAGTTAAAAAGTGAGAGAAATAAATTAGAATTGATTATTGGGTTAATATTGGGCTTTAATTAAATGGGCTTAAGCCCATTAATTTGGCCCAAGCCCAAGTCACCAAAATGGGTATAAATAGATCAAAAAAATCTGAGATACCAGCAGCTTCCACCAGGTTCTCTTCTTCTCCTTCTAGCCAAGCCACCATGCTTGCTTTCCTTAGGTTTTTCTTCAAGCTTTCTCTCATCTTCTCTTTGAATTCAAGCTTTCTAAATGTGATTTTACCTCTTGAGAGTAATATTTTAGCCTCTAGCCTTTGATTAGAGGATGCAAAGCAAGGGAAATCAAGGGTTTAAGCATGAGATATTAAATTGAAGTAAGAAAATTTCTTGATTTTAAATTTATTTTAAGGTATCTACTATTAAATTTAGGTGCCTAGAGACCATTTTAGAGGTTAATTGGAACAAAAGATGTTGATATCTTGGTGTTTTGTTGAAGGGAATTTCTATGCTTAAATGAAGAAATTGAAGATGGATGGTTTTATTTGATGTAAGGCATGTAAAGAAAGCTCGAAAAAGGGGTTAGTAACTATTAAATCCCATTATTTTCCATTAATTTCAAATATTTTCCCTTTATGTACCTTAAGGAAAAAGTGAAAGATTGATGAATAATTGTAATTAAGGTTAGATTGATGCAATTAGACCTTAAACAATACCATAGAAATGCTTAAATTAAAGTAGAAGAATTTTTAAGGTAGTGAACCTAGGGTGGCCGAATTTTCTTATTGAAATTATTTAAATATTTTTAGAATATTTGTTGAATGATTTAATTAATTAAAATAGTGAAATTTTGTTAATTATGTCATAAAATGATAATAATAGTGAAACAAAGTACATATAAATTTCTACAAAACTTATATGAATTATGAGAATATTTTCGAAAAAAATATTGAATTATGAAATTAATAAGAATAAGGAATTGTTGTGAAATAAATCATAAAGTGAGTGAAAGTGATGGAAATTGTAATATAATATGTATATGAATTTTTGTTAAATTTATTTGAATTTCTAGAATATTTTATTAAATAAGACATTGAATATGTTTAATTAAAAATATTGAATTATTGAGAAATAATTCAATAATCAAATACAAGATGATAAATTAATGTAAAGTAAATTAATTTCGTATAAAACGAAATGAAAAAGCCAATTCATGCATTTCCTGAAAATAAAATAATGAATTATATCGATATAATTCATAATTATTCAAAAAGTTGTAAGATAAACGATTTGCTAATTTATCAAAATAAATTAGTCCATAAAAAGTATTAAAGGAGTGAATTATTATAAAATAATTCACCAATCAAATAAAAGTGATATATCCGAACAACTAAATTTTCAGACAAAAAAGTGAGGAAAATTATTAAAAGCCAATTATTGAATTATTAAGAAATAATTCATAAAGTTTTAAAGAAAAAGAAGAAAAGTGAGTTATAACCATAAAATTCATAAAGTGTATAAAATTCTATAAAAATGCTAAATGTTCAGAGTGAATTATTATAGAATAATTCACAAAAAAAAGTGATTGAAAAGATAAAATAATTGTAAAGAGAAAGTAATAGAAAAAGGAAAAATTTACTACATAGTCAATAGCACTAAAAAGAGTGCTAACGACAAAAAAATATATTGTTTTAAGAAAAATGAAAGAAACTAAAATTATTGAAAGTTTAAAAATCATTCGAATATTTTTGATCATTTTTTCCTTAGCAATAGCCAGGTAGTGATATTCTTATACAAGATATAATTGGCTAGCCATATGGACACCCTATACCACGATGCAAGTTATGACGACTTGCTTTGCTATGGACAGGATCTTTGATCTCCATAGCTTCAGTATTTTAAGTGAAAGGGAAAGTGATATGTTTTTTAAGAAATGGTCCCTTAGGGATCATTTCTCTCTCAGTGAAACCTTTGGGTCCATGTCTCACATATCTTTTTTGAGAATCTTGTCTTATTGCGCTAGGGGTGTATCATAATGGATAAATCAGTATTGTCTAAATGAATTGAATGTAAAGTTTATAATGAAAAATGACTTGTTCGAAAGAAAATGAAAAGTTGGGATAAAACTGTAATTTTTCCAAAAAATTGTGATTAATAAGCAAAAATAAAAAAAAAAAATTTATAAGAATAAAATGTTAAATGAAGATTAAATTAAGATTTTGTAAAGAAAAATAAAGGTTTAAAATGAATTTTTAAATGAAAAATGATAAATTAAAATTAGTTGGTATTTTATGTACCAATTATTATTTTGAAAAATAACAAGTTTGGAAAATAGTACTAATTTTCTATTTAAAGTCAAAAAGTGAAAATACTGTCCTTAAGTGAAAATTTATGTCTAAGTAATGAATTCCCGAAAGAAAAGTTAAATGAAAAGTATAACGATAAAAAGGCACATAATTATTCAATTAGGAAAAAGAAAAGGATACAAAGTTCTAAATAAGTACTTGAACATGTTTAAATGTAAAAAGAAGAAAATAAAGATTTATATGCAAAGTGTTCCAAAATAATTGTATCACTTTGCATTTAAAGCTTAGAAGACTTGAAAATAGTAATGTGTTAACTAGTTTAAAAGTTAAAGTAAAATAAAAGAATAAATAGCGAGAATTGTAATTATAGCACATATTGGATAACTGAATAATCAATCGAGAAATAAAATAGTGAATAGATATGGTACAATTTAAAGACATAAGAATCAATATAAACTGTTAAATGAAAATAAAATTAAATCGATGTGACTAAAAATATAAAACCAAAGTTAAGTAAATGTAAAAGCTAAAGTAAAGAAGAAACGTAAAAATAAATGTTAATATGAAATCGATTCACATAAGAAAATAGTGTAAAGCATATTGCAAGATTTAAAGTCAAAGCAAAATGATTACCAAAAATGTGGGTAAATAATGAAATTAATGTTAATAGGAGTAAAAGCAAATGTTTAATGAAATAAGAATAAGAGTGGCATAATCTATGTAATTATGCTTTAATTTGGGAAATTTTAGGATTAGTAGTCACCATTGAGCATGTCTAGTGCTCAACATATAGTGTTTACTGCATGCAGGTTATGAAGTGTTCCAAGAGCATATTACACCATGGAGCAGGATCGAAAAAGAAGATATAGAGCTATATTGAGTTGTATTATGGCATGTATATACGTAGACAATTAAGCTAAAAGATTAAATTGTATTTTGATTATTGTTATTATGATTATTAATGGGTGAGTGTTGGTGAAAGTGTTTGCATGAATTTTATTAGTGTATGTTTAATTGTCTAAAATGTTATCGAATGAATAGAAAATTTTGAAGTAAATATATTAAAGTGTATCGAGATTGATTGATAGTAAATAGAAAAAAAATTATCATTTATTGCTATCTTTGCTTCGGAAAAGACTATTTCATGAAGGGTGTGACATATACCATACATGTCTATTGGGTCTCTGTTGACCTATTTGCTAAGCCCACCTAGGAAAGAGACCACACGACCTCTTGTGTAGGAGTAATAAGGTTGGAAGGCTTTGTCTATATTTATATGTGATTGTGATTGACATTTAATGAACACATTCATTGCATTCATGCATCATGTATATGCCATGCTCATACACCAATCATTATGCATCATTCCTAATGTTTGACTTTGCTGCCATTATAAATTTATTTGGGTGGTCAAAAGGGTCAGATGGTCACCTTATTCCAAGACAACTACTTGAGTTGTTTGGGTTGAGAAATGAGACGAGTTTAGGGTTGGGATCCAAGATCAATTCTAAGTTTGAGCTTTAAAAAAAAGTGCATAAACCACATTAAAAGAAATGGATGATGATTAGGAAAATGAGACTGGTAGAGTAATTGAGTACTTCGGGGTAAGGATGGCTAATTTGTGGGAGAGGTTGGCCTCTACTTCAACTCCTCTAGTTCCTTAGGATGAGATAGATTAGATATTTGATAGACATTTCATGGAATTCAAAGAGAGCACGATGCCTTTACTCAGTGGGTTGGTAGCACCTCCCCTTAGAACTTAGCATGCAATACCCATTTGAGGAATAATGGAGCCAACAAATGTTATGGATGCTACTCAGACATCTATTGTAGGGCTTCGAGTTCCACCAGTTGAGCCAAGGAGAGAAAGAAGGCATAAGCCTACAAATGATTACATAGAAGAAGAGGATGAAGAGTATGATCCTCTTACGATAAATGTGAGGAATAGAGGCCTTAGTCCTGATGAAGTAGCCTTCAAGAAGATGGATGAGAAGGTTAAAGCCACATTTAGGCTATTCAACACAAGTAAAGGGATGAACCCTTAAGACAAATATTTAGATAGAGATGAGTCACTTCCATAAAGGTTTAAGATAGTAGACTTACCCAGATTTAATGGTAACTCTGACCCTTCTACACATGTAAAGCAGTACACTCTAATCATCAAAGGAACTACCTTGACCAAGAAGTGAAAGATAGAGTGCCTTTGTCTGAGTTTTGTAAGCCCAGCAATAGACTAGTATTATGTGCATGACAAACACACCAAAGAGAACTAGGAGTTGTTAACTAAAGAATTAGCAGTACATCTAAGGACCCAACATTGGCACTAGGAGGATTCATGGGAATTAAAATGACATTAAAGTCTAACTAATTTTAATTAATTGAAGTATTATAAGTTATGACATTGATAATTATTGTTTTAAGTGATAGAGGGTAAAATAGTAATTTTACCATGTGTATAATTAGAATAAAAATATAGTTAAGTGGTCAATTCAGATAAAAGTGTGAATTTGTGGGTTAATTATAATAAAATAAAGGATGTTGGGTTGTAATTAAAGGAATAAGAGTAAGAATGGGGTAAAAATTAAAAGAAAGAAATAAGGAGGGATAGCTTTTTAACATGTAAAAATAAGAGGGAGTGTAAGGAATTTTTACCATTTTATTTTATTTTAAGAATTTACATGAAGGAAAAAGAATACTTATTTTTTGGTTCTATAGGAGAGGAGGATGAAATTTGAGGAGAAAAATGGAAGAGAAACCCATCTCTCTTTCAAAGATCTTCATCCTTTACACACTTACTCTATCTTGAAAAATCCCTCAATCTCTATTTTCTCTCTCTCGATGAATTCAGCCTTTTCACTATTTAGAACACTCTTGAGGTGTTGGAAGTTTGCATGTGAGCATTGTGATGAGGTATCTTCAAGGAATGCCATTGCAAGTAAAGAGGAAGAAGAGGAAGACAAGTAAAGGATTTGATGAAGATTTGGTGTGCATAAAAGGTTAGGGAATTATATCAATTTTGCATGTGATTATTATTGATGGAAATGTAAATTGAAATCTGTAATGAATGTTTATTGAGTTAGTAATACAGCTAAAAATATGAGATCTACAAGATTTATACATTGCATATGTTTGTTTGATGAAAACTTGAGAAGTAAAAATCTATCTTGACTCACTAGGAATCGATTTTTGTATTTTAATTATATTTCAAGTTATACAACTTTAAATTGGGTGTTTCAAGTTGGTAATTACCCTTAAGATTGGACCTATAATATTGTAGAGGAAACCCAAGTTTGATTCTGCCTTTAAGTGTGTTTAATTTAAAGTTGAAGTTAGATGTGAGCTATTGCCCTATTACAGTGAGCAAATAGCAATATCTCAAACATAACTTTTGGTAGAGTGGTCTGAATGCTATGAGGCAAAATTTTGGATAAATTATACATATAGTGCACAATTATTATGAAGAAATGTTTGTCTTATTCTACACCCATTTTTATTCTATGAATTTTCAAAGTGATATTAAAATCTGTAATTGGGTTAGTTTGACATAATAGGAGTGCTTTGCTTATAATTTGAATTGTAGAACAAAAAATTGAATAATTCTAATTGGATTATAATCTAGACTTCTATATATAAATTTCAAATGAGGAATAGCTTATAATGTTTCTTGATTATCTTGAGATTTAAAAATGATAATGAGTTGATTTTTAATGTTGCAGAAACTGGGAATATAGAGGAATAATTTTATGAAAGATCATTTCTCCTAAAATGGTTGTTTAATACATTTAATTTAGTGTGTATGTATGTATGTATGCATGTATGCATAGATATGAAGGAAATATAAGCACATAAGTATTAAGTGATAACCTTGGGAAAAAGGTATGATGTGTATAATTTAATAATTGTCATTTATTATAATAATTTGATCATATATGTTCAACACACCAATCTAAGCTTCATAAATAATGGTGTGTTATAAATAAAAGATGTATAGTATTTTTCATATAATGAATGGTACAGATGTGCATTTATGAAATGATAATGTATATACATGTTATTTCCATATAATTATAGTGATGATAAATATATTGTATAAGAATGTTAGTAATGTATGTGTGTGTGTAAACATGAAGATATAAACATGCTATTATGTGAATCTAATTGTAAAGTACACTTTAAAGAAAATATGCTAAGACATACACATATACATTATTTGGAATAAAGAAGCTTAGGATATAATGATGAAATATCTATGCTCAAGCATGTATGAAATATCATGCTCATAGTTATAAATAAATGTATACACATAAGTATATGTACATGATTGGAAAGAGAAAAGTAAATAAAATTAAAGTAAAAAGGCTTATTCTGCTTGTATTGCATCTAGGATGTGGAGAGATAACTATGGCTAGATGGGTACTTTGCAGTTGCGATAGTATAGTTTTGACCTTGTTTGAGTCATAAAGGGTCCCGTTTGGATCATAAATAGCCCCTTTTGTGATGTAGCCTACCCCGTTTGGCTCCACTTGATCGATCTAAAGTATAGTTTGACCCCGTTTAGGTCCATATGATTGATACCTTTGGGTATCCCTACAACTCGTACCTTCAGTTACCATTTGTACCACCTGTTATCCACTTACTTAGAAAAGTGCAGGCCTATTTCAAAGTAAAAAAAAAAAGCTTTATATTTAACTAAAAGGTAAAGAAGCATGACAATATTTAATATGATCTTCATATTATCTTTATATGACATCTCTATAATTTATATGGAAAACATGATACTAAAGGATATTACATTTTATATGTGTATATTTACAGCATACAATATCACATGTACATATTGGAATTATAAGTTATACACATTTTTAAATTGTACACCATTACTATCTTGTCAATAATTATATTGGGGAATGTACATTCCCTATAATTACATGTTACTTGGTGTTGATAAGTGATTTGTATGACGTTTCTATATTAAAGTTATAAATCATTAAGATAATTTCCAAATGTTTCCTATACTTAGGAAATCAGGTTACATGTGTTTATACTTGTGAAGTATGATGTCTTTCAATAGTTATATTGACTAAGATGTATGCCTTATGGCTTTATGTTACTTGTTTAGGATTGAATAATGATGTGTATGACTTATTATATATAAACACTAATGGATTATGAAGTTGTAGTATATGTATGCAACTTTAAGATTGATATAGAAATAAATAAATATATTTACGCATTATGGAAATTAGAACTATATACAAGGAGATATGCAAAATGGTGTAGCAAGTATAACAAGTAAGTTATGAATTTATAACTAGTGTACATGATTGATTTAGTATATAGATAGGAAATGATCTAATGTTTATCTAAATATAATAGTGATCTCTAACCGCACCTAATGGCTGAAAATGATGGCATAATTATTATATTAACATTAACTTTATGAATAGATGTGGTAGATACTTAGAGTAGTAAAGTATACATATATTGGTATGTATTGAACTTGATATATAAGAATATGTCTATATGCATGTGAATCTAGTTAATTAACCTATAATATTATGATTATCGATATAAATCTTCTAGAAGTATAATTTGATTAAAACATATGTGAAAGTTGAGTAATTCACACCTTAATTAGTTAGTGAATTATATGAAATAAGCAAATCAACTTATTGTATTTGATATTAAGTTTTATATGAATATGTGCAAGGCAGTTATGAAATTGATGAGTAAGGAATTAATTAATAATAAGAGGTTGAATATAAAGTTAAATGTGATTGCTAAATCCAAACATATCACCTATTGTTTATTGCAGTAAACATGTATGTTTAAAGTTTTCTTGCTTTAAATGCATATGATTGTTTTGACGATGTTTGAATGAGGTCATCTACATGTTGTTTATTTCCCCACTAAGATTTATAACCTAGCATGGTTTTTAATTAGTGTAGGTTGTCAAGATAGGACTTCTTCTGAGGGATGATATCTACAACGGGATGGCCAACACAAGTCATAGAAGAGTTTATTTTTGAAGTTTGTATTTTGAGGATTTATGGTTTATAAGTTCTTATTTGTACTAAGAGTTTTGTATAGTATATATGCTTTTATAGAATGGAAGTTTGTAAATGTAAAGAGATGTTGTTATAAGTTCATTTTTATATAGTTTTTATTGCATTTAATGCCACAATTTACTTGAGCTTATACTAAATGTAAAGAGTTATGGCTATAGTGGTTGCTTTAATGTGACTTAAAGATTAATTTGTTAAATAAAAATTTATTGTATGGTTAAAGTTTGATATATAGAATAAGGGTGTTAGAAAAAAACTATAGCACAAGGATGGAAGTCACCTTAAAAGACCTCAAACTGCTTCAGCATAAACCTAATGAGTCTTTTGATGAGTATCTCACTAGGTGGAGCAACTAAGTGATGGAGATAAAGAGAATGCCCAATACAGCTGACCCGTTTAGGCTTTTTATTCCAAACTTAGGTCCCTACTTGAAGAATGTCCTAAAGATGAAAGGCCTGTAGGAGCTAGAGTCCCTAAAGGATATAGCTATAGAAGCCGAAAGTGAGTATTTGGCTAATAACATGATAGTTAGAAGTAGTAGTGCAGCGAATAAAAGTGAGAAGATAGTAGAAGTGTTTGCTATAGAGGTCAATCAGAGGTACCGCTCCAACCTCAGTAAGTCATTGTCTTGGGTATTATATTGGCTATGTAAGGAAGGGAAGATGTAGCTCTTGCCATTAAGACCCACCAAGAGTCAAAGGATACCTCACCATAGGGAGGATTAGTATGTGCTTACCACCAACATACAGGGTACCTCACTAATTATTGTTGTACCTTTAAGAATAAAATTCAAGATTTGATAGACAGCAAATTGATTTTAGATCTTGAAAAAAGAGAAAAAAAAGAAAGATGGGGTATAATGCCATGTAACCTCCAGTGTTCATGATCAAGTCTAATCTACTTGAGTGGTATGTGATGAGAGACCTATATGGGAATGAGTACATGGCCATTACTTGTTTGACCCCTAAAGTTAGAAAGCCAAGAGGAAAAAATGGCCCAGTTTCTATGATTCATTATTAGGATTCCCCCACTGAGAGTAAAATGAAAGGGCAATGGTGCCTATTGATATCTAGAGTTCAGCCAATGAAAGTGAGGAAGAGGTAAGAGAAGAGAAAAAAGTGAAGGTAGTCACCAAAAGTGGAAGGGTGGCACCTAAAATTGAGAAGTAGCTAGCCCTTAATATGTGTGATCAACTCCTCAATTATGAATCTAATATGTGTAATGGATCACTACTCTTCACTTTGAATCTAATATGTGTTGAGGGATCACTTGGGCTGATCAACTTCTCAACTTTGAATGTAAAAGGTGTTGAGGAATCATTTGAGCTGATCAACTCCTCAACTGTGAATCTAATATGGGTTGAGGGATCACTTGGGGTTATTATCTCCTCTACCATGAATCTAATGTGTGCATTAGTCAAAATCACTTGGCATTTTATTGTAGTTTTTGTTTTTATGGCTAGCCATTTTGCTCTAAAATCATGACTTACTCACTGTGCACGAAGGGAAAATATTTTCTTTCACTTTATGTCATATATTTACGTAACTTTCCATGCATTCCACCTTATGCCAACATTCTCACTTACTCATTTCCCATCCATTCACACTCATCACATATGTATTCATAATAACCATAAATAATGACATCCAACCTTGATTAAAACATACAATTTTCACCATGTGTACCATTCAGCCATGTAATGTACATAAGCATACATCATGGTTTCTCATGCATTATCATGTGCTACATGCTTTTATGGTTTTTTCAAGCTTTCACACACTGATACACACTTAAGTTACACTAATAGCCATTTTACACATAAATGAACATTATTATGTACAATTGCACTCCATTATATCTATATCAAATCTTGAGTTCCAACAAATTATACTAGATTTATTCATCATTATAATACTTATTTCATATACAACATTCAATTAATCATCAAATTATCACATGGTATGCCCTAGGTTGTAATTGGGCCATTACATGGTCATAAACATACACTATGATTTTTTATACATTATCTTGTCTCATATGTTCCTTTGATCATTTTAAATCTTCATATGTAAGTAAAAATTCAATTACACCTATAACCATTTAATGCATAAGTTGATACCATTATATCTAATTTATTCACATTATATACACATGTAATTTAAGGTTTTAATTACAAACACTAGGTTCCTTTATCCTTATTGTAACACCCTAATCCCTTAACCATGGATAATCATCAATCATCATCATACCTAATAGAGATCAAGGAGAAATACTAATAATAATAACAATAACACGAGCCATGATTACATGCCACAACAAATAAATCAACATATAAATAAGAGGGCCTGACCACTACAAGAAAATCTGGAAATAGCAACGAAAAAATAGCAACGGAATTGATTCCATTGCTAAATTAGCAACGAAAAAGCAATTCTGTTGCTATTTAGCAACGAAAAAGAGTTTCCGTTGCTAAAATTGGTTAAACTTTATAAATTTAGCAACGAAAAAAATTTGGTTATCTTCCATTGCTAAAAGTGGAGGGAATTTTTGGCGCTATTATTTAGCAACGAAAATTAGCAACAGAATTAGTATTCCGCTGCTAATTAAGGCGGCAACAAAAGGGGGATAAAATTTGGGACAAAAATAGCAACGGAGAGTAATTTCCATTGCTATTGTAGCAACAGAAATAAAATTCTGTTGCTATTTTAGCAACGAAAAATTATTCCGTTGCTAAATAACAATCGAATTTTATTTCAGTTGCTAAAATAGCAACGAAAATTACATTTCGTTGCTAAATTAGCAAATTACACTCCGTTGCTAAATTTCACTTTCAATGAAAAATAGCAACCGAATATTCGGTTGCTAAAATAGCAACAGAATTTAATTTCAGTTGCTAAAATAGCAACGAAAATTACATTTCGTTGCTAAATTAGCAACGGAAATTACATTCCGTTGCTAAATTTCACTTTCAATGAAAAATAACAACCAAATTAATATTCGATTGCTAAAATAGTAACGAAATTTAATTTCGGTTGCTAAAATAGCAACGGAAATTACATTCCATTGCTAAATTTCACTTTCAATGAAAAATAGCAACCGAATTTATATTTGGTTGCTAAAATAGCAACGAAATTTTATTTTGGTTGCTATTTATAAAATTATGTTGCTAAATAGCAACCGATTTATTTTCGGTTGCAAAAATAACAACGGAATAATAATTTCATTGCTAAATGAGGGGCATTTCAGTAATTTTCACGTTTGTTATAACTATAAAACGAAAAAACCCTACATTTGCCTCATGTCCTCCCTCACAAACACCGCCACCCCTCTCTCTCTCTCTAACAAAAAATCGAAGGCAAACTCATCCTCACCGCAGTTCCTCATCGGCGTCTGCTCGTCATCTGGTCTTTGGTCATCATCGGGTTAGTCTATTCTTGCTAGTTTTTCGATACGATTCTTCCATTTTTTTTGAAGGCCTAGATTAGATTGCTCATGGGAATTTTCTGATGATAACTAGAGTTTATGACTTTTATGGCTTTTTATATTCTCGCTTGTGTCTGGGTTGCTTGTATCTTGTGTTCATACTTACTGGCATTGGTTCTCCATGTTCTGATTAATGCTCCATTTGCTTTTGTTCCTTTCCGGAGAATTAGATGCAGTAGCATTAACCCAAGTATCTCATGATGAAAGTTGCTCCATCTAGTTTCCTACACTTATCATTAAAAGTTTGCAGTTCAATCATTATATTTTATTCTGATTTGAAGATTTTAATAGATTTTAAAAAGGTGTTCTTTGAAAAGATAATTGTTTTCTATTAGAAAAGGGCTATTTTAAAAGATTTTTGAAATCAGCTCCTGTTTTTGTCGCCCATGAAAAGAAGGATATGCAAGTAAAACTGTGGAGAAACACGACCCTTTAGGCTTTTATCCAATTCTTTGTGAAATAACATTCAAGATTTTTTTTTAAATATGTGTTTTGCATTTATATTGCCGATCAAATAGAAGAACAAACATTATTACCACAGAAAAAGCCGATTTTCTGGATTAGTTCAACTTACCAAATAGTGACAAGAATTGTTTTTCAACTGAATAGCTTAATATTTGCATGAATTGTTATTTTTAGCGGAAAACAATTTAAATGCTGCTGCCCTTCCAACACAAAATTCTAGACCTTAGAAAATGTGATACGTATTTATGTAAATTCTTTTTTAATAGACAATTTATATCCTATTTAATCATGAAATTAAATTTATAAATGAATAATAAATGCAATTTCGTGGCATGTCAATTGCATTACATGAAGTGTTGCTGGCTATATTAGAGACTTTTTACGTAAAGATTATACGCCTATTTGGTTTAACGTTTTTTAGTGAGTAGGCAGCTGTTTTAGCTTTTTCAGCTCACCCATAAATATTTTATTAGAATATTAAAACAACTGCAAGCAGCCCATTTTTAATCGAAAACAATTATCTTTTCAAAGAACACCTTTTTAAAATCTTTTACGTATTTATTTATTATAAGTGTATCATGGGAATTCTTGTTTTTACTACAATATCTTGCTAAATGCAGTTTATCAGCTGATGCATATGTTTCCATTTCAGTTACATCATTTTCTGTAGCTAGTCTTCAAATTTTTCTAGGCCTTTTGGTCGTCTTTGTGGTTGATATGTATTTTTATGGAAAGCTATTATGAGATTTACTTTCATACAAACAGAACTTTGGATTTATGAGGCCAACTACTGTTTGTGGATATTTAACTGTCCACTGGTCTACAAATAGATAAATAGCTGATTGCCTCATTTTCTGGAATATTTCTTATTTATTCTCTCTAGGTTCATGTTGTTTTACTAGAATGTTACAAATGCATTATGGATTTATTATATGTCATATTTAGTTTTTAACATTATTGTATTTCATGATTGTTATTGACATAAATAGCCCAAAAAACTTTTTGTTTTCTCTGTTTACTTGTGGCTTCATTACTCGGGTTAATCTAAACCAGTTCATTCAGAAAATGACCCATGCGTTTTGATCCTTGTGGTTTTTTAATGATTTGTGATGTTGCTTTTATGTATTACTTTCTGTATTTATCATTCTTCTGGATTATATGTTAGCCAATTCAATTGAGTTTAAGAATTCTGTCATTCCATGAACAATCTGATCCATTTTCACTGGTTGCTGATGAGCTATCACTCCTAGCTGCTAGGTTGCGATCAATGGTAGTTGCTGAGGTAACTGATTGCTTTCTCTTTTGTCACATCTCTATGTTATTTTTGTTGGAATGTTGGATCTATGCTTTCGGTTTCTATCACACATAATTTAATGAAGTATATATTTGATAAAATGTTTTAAATAGTTGGGTTTTTCAATTCCATTTAGGTCCCTAAGCTTGCCTCAGCTGCTGAGTACTTCTTCAAGATGGGAGTAGAAGGAAAGCGGTTTCATCCAATAGTATGTACAGTGATATGTCATTTATCATTATCACTTTCTTCTTAATTTATGAGTGATAGAATGATAATATGTGATGACTCAGTAATGAACAATTGAAATACGAGATTCGATTGAGAACACGAAAGTTTAAAAAATTCCATTAATAATTTAACATTCCTAGAGTATTATTTTAAATATGAACTAAGATGTGTTTTGCTGCTGATCGCAACAACTTTAAAAATGCACATACCTACCAAATGCTGAAGAAACATTGACATCGGAATTACGTGCAACGCAGCAATGTATAGCTGAAATTACATAAATGATACACGTCAGTAACTTGTATTTTTCTATTATTTTGCTTTTGCCAGTTTGTTCTTATTCTTTTATTTAACTTTGATTTATTTACTTTGTGCAGTGAATTCAGTTGAGACTGATGCAATGCAATCATTTTCCTCAAAGCTATTATATTCAAAGCAAACACGAGTGACGAAGGGGAAAGGACTTGCCCACTGTACACTGAGGAGATGGACTTGACCGATCAATAATTGAAGCCCTGCAATTGTGGTTATGAGGTTGGTGACATCGTTTCGCTGGACCTTCATATGCTTTCTTGTTTGTTAGCTTTGGTAAGCCTTCATATGTTTGATGTTTAAGAACTTCTTCCATGATTTCAGTAGGATTTTTTCATCTGAATGTATTTCTTTATTTTTTGTCTGAAGCTGAAGCTCAGAGTTCTATGCATGGAGTTGATTTAACCATGGGTCATTTGGGTATGATATTGTTGACATTGAGAATTATGTTTGTTCCTTTCTTTCTTGTATGATATCTTGTTAAAAATGTCCCAATGTGTGCCTAATATATGTGATTAGAAGTTGACCTATGTTTATTATAATGGTGGGAAAATCTGGGATTTGAGATTTATTATTTCTAAAAGTGGAAAAATTATTCTTAAATTCTTTCAAAAGACAGCATTAAAACAGGTGTGAATAGGTTTCTTAAATATGGAACTCATCTTTTGTTGATCCTCACATGGCTACCTACTGAACATGCTAGGCACTATGCTATGAATGTTTATGTTGTTACTGGTCATGCTATCGCTAGAGTTAAACATAAATATAGATATGATGTTGCAAGTTTTGGATTTGTAACCTCTCTCTGTCCTTAAAAGTTGCCCTTATTTTTCCCAATGTCTATTTCTTTTTTCATTTTAATTTAATTTTGCACGACAGAACATAAACTTTCTTGCTTTTCCGCGTTGATTTGCAACTTTACTGTAGTTCTTAATTGTTTTTAGAAATAGTTGACTGAGATAAATGTTACATTATACCTTTTCTTTTGGCTTTAATTATATTAAAAAGTGTCATACTATGCTCCTCTTCCCCATTTAAATAATGATTTTCTATTATGACACCTATATTTTTGCTAAGGGCTACCTGTATTTTATGTTATTATGACACTTATATCTTGTCTTATAATGCAGTTCCGTGTAGTAATATCTTTGCAATTTGATTTCCACCGAGTAATCTACAATCTTGGAACTGTTTTGGTCAGTTTTATCTTTCTAGTGTCTGTTTTTTATTTACTATGATTCTAGTTTTTTCCTTTACTTGCTGGTCAAGTGGTTAATAATTTATTTATTTTTCTTTTTATTTTTTATTTTTTTGTCATCCCATGTTAATCAGATGAGGCATTTATCTTAGCCATTTTGTTCTTCAAATACTTATTCCTTATAAAAGTACTTAGTGTTGTACTAGTGTCTAGACTGATTTCTCATTAGATAGATGAGACATTGCTCTTGGAATATTGGTTTGGTTTATTTCTTGGAGCTTAAAATTGCAAGTTAAGACACAAGCCCTGAAAACTCTATGGAATTGGCAGTTTTTTTTTTGTTAGTTCATAAGTAAAATTTTACCTGACCCTTGGATTATCCTCTACACCTTGTGCTTGTTATAAGTAATGTTAATACAATTTTCGTGTAATGCTTCCTAAAAAGTTGCTAGCTCTGCCTATCATTCTAATGGTAATAATTAAAAAATTTTAATAATTGTTTGCGACGGACTTACGATGGATGGTACCGTCATAAATTTTTTTATCCATGCTAAAAATAGCAATGGAATTCTAATTTTCGTTGCTATAAATAGCAACGAAATTCAATTCCATTCCTAAAATAGCAACGAAATTCTATTTTCGTTGCTCAAATTGATCAAATCACTGAAACTTGCCTTGGTTTAATTTAGCAATGGATTTCATTTTTCGTTGCTAAATTTAGCAACGGAATTATATTTTTGTTGCTAAAAATAGCAACTGTCGGATTAGCAACCAAAATTTCTGTTGCTTTTTTTGATTAGCAATGGAAAATGTCTATTTTCCATTGCTAAATTGCAAATTTCTTGTAGTGGACATAATTGGCCAGCAATACATAATGAAATCTTCAATACAACTGCACCGGCCCGATCCTCTCTTGATGATAGTCAAGTTGTGGTAGCTATCAAACCAAAATGGAGCTTATCCAAAAACCTACACGGATAAACAAACCTGTGCTAAGCTATAAAACTTAGTGGAGAACAAAATTCTATCGATAAGGTCTTACCAAAATTATCATCTATACATTGAAACCTTCATAAATAAAGTAAATATATGTTTGTAGTATTAATTATTTCATAATGAACATTTCAGAGGGGTCTTACCTTAACAATACTAATATACTTACATGCATGTAGGGCGTGGCATAAACCATCCTCCCATACATAAAATCAACATAATAGTTCCATACCTTAATGAAGTTTTACATCCAACTCCTTTACTCATTATTCCTTTCTTCTATTTCACTTGATTTGTCCGCTTCTCTCTCCTTCGTGTGCTTGAACAACAAAACCCTAAGCTTCCTCTTCTCCAAACCATAACCAAAGAGAGAGAGTGAGAGATATATCTCCCACAAAATGTCGATCCCCCTTCTCAAAAATCCCCATGAGTTCTTTCTCCTAGAAGCTATAAAGGGAGTTAGTGGGGTAAATATCTCATTAGATAAATTTCTAAAATTACCCTTATTCAATTTAACCCCAACAACTTATCTTTGTTAACATTTAACCCCCAAACTTCTAATTTACTTTCAATTACATACTTCTTTAAAATTACATCCTACCCATATCCAATTACATACATGCTAAAATTACCAAAATACTCCTCTTGGGACTAAACCTTAATAATTGCAAAATAATCCAATTTTACCTTAATTAACGATAGTCCTCCTTAATTAACTATAATTCGCTTAGGGCTATGATTGGGTCCTCACACTCATAATATCTAATTTATGCCTAATTTCCATTAATTATGTAACTATCACATAATAACCCTAAATGTACCATTTGGCCACATTGGGCTCCTCAACTTCCTGATTGTTTTCTTCATTAATTCTTATTCATTACATGTTAATTTTTCATTTTATGAATATATCTTAAGTTATTTTACAATTATACCTAGGATTCCATACTTACATAATGCAAATTTAAGAAATATTCAAAAGAAACAAATGAATTTGAGAGTAGGTTTGCATCCGTTAACCTCAAATGGCTTGAAAATACTTATTCTTCCTTTTTCTTACCTTTTCCTTCCTAGCTCTTTTCCTCACCTTGAAATTCCTATTTTGGCCGAATTATGTGAAGAATAAATTGTGAGTTTTTTCATCAATGTCAACATGTAATTACTCTAAAAAATTCCACTAATGATTCTCTACTACTATATATCAAAACCCTTAATTAATTCAACCAAAAACTCATACATTTATTTATTTAGGTCAACTTTCTCTCACAAAAATTCCACACTTTCCAAGATTCTTTTTGCCTCCAACTTAGAGCTATGTTGAAGAAGATGATCTCTAGTGAGTGTAGGTAAAATTTTAGGTAAAACTATGGTGGAATTTTGGAGAGAGAAGAAAAACGGTAAAAGGGATTAAAAAAGTGAGTTCGATTTTGATTGAGGAAGAGGGAGAAAAATTCTACATTTTGGAGAGATTTGGAGATATTTTTACATTTCTTTAATTTTTCTTTTAGTGCACCAAATTAAGGGCAAGGATTAACTCATTTACTATTTAATCTAATGGCTTATTTTTAAGCCACTTGTCATGCTCACATTAATTCCTACAATTTTTCATTTACAAATAATGGGTGTAGGTCATCATGGCTCATATTCTTATGACATTTGCGTCTTTGAACAAGTCAAAAGTGGCATTTAACCCAAGTTACTAAATTAACCTCCATTTTTCACTGTTTTATGGATTTTGATGTTCCCTTCATCAAAATCTCTAAAATTTTGCCCCAAGTACAAAAACATATACAAGAAGATGTGTCTAAAATTTAAGGTCATTCTAATATTATTTCGATATAGTTCTAGCTCCAACAAGAAAACTTGTCAGTCCCAAATCAAAATATTCAAACTTGGTAGAAAAAACATTTTTCACATCCAAAAATTCATTTAGGCTATTTCTAATAGGTTAATGTGATTAGAATAATTTTTGTAGGTCTATAGAATATTTTTTTAGTGTAGTCCAACTTATGGTTAATTCGGGTAACAATATTGAAAAAATTATGCACTGTCTATTTTAGGGATCTTTCTAAGATGTCTCTTCTTATGATGATAAGAGTGAAAGTTCCATAGGCATAGAACTATTGTAGCAGATGATGGGTTTGACCAAAATCTTAGTTTTGTAAGAGTGAATAGTATCTTTTATCTTGAAATTCTTGAAGTGGTAAGAAATAAGAGCCTTTGGTATTCAAGGAAACCACATCATTAAGAGTATAATCTCTACTATAATTTAAAAATGGAGAATTACCTGTGAGCAAATGGAAATATTACTTGCTAAGAAGACTTGTTCTACTGTAAGTTTTATATATTGAGAAAATTTGTTATAGTGATATGAATGCATTATTGGTGAAGTTAAGTTACTAAAATTTGTGTAATCTTGCAAGTTGTTAATTATATGGTTAATTATTGTCCAAGCTTGTCTTTTGCAGGTGAAACTTCAAGTCTAACAAGATTATTTTTGCCAAGAGTTGAGACGTAGCAAGGCATTATTAAATTAAAGGTAATCCTACATACAAGCATATGCAGACGGATGAGTGAACATTTTTAACAATATTGATGTCTTGACTATGGTAGCTAAACTAGGATTCTAGTTCATCTATAACCCTCTCTTTATTAATACAAAGTTTGTAGGTATGGTAGCAACATCAATTAAAATAAAAAAATTTATTTATTGTTGACTCTTAGTGAATCGATGGTAACTTAAAAATCAAATTTATACAAGATTCTTAGGATTAGGTATGTCCACTTAGCAAATTGGAAAAAAAAAATTCTTAGGATTAGACTTTTAGTGAATCAATGGCATTATGAAACCTCATAAAATAGAACACCCCTATTTTATTCTACATGTTCAAATCAATTATTGTGTTCTGAAGTTTTGTTATTGAAAATGGCTTACATTAGTGATAGATTATTGCTATCTGATAAAATGCAACATTTAGATGTTTTGAAGCCTTTAACAAGCTTAAGGATATATACCAGATTCTAAAGCATAATATCAATGTTATTATAGAGGTAATTTTTCACAATATTAGTTCCTTAAAGTTTGAGGAAAGTGACATTTTTTAAAATTAAAATATTTGAATTATTTCAAACTATAATAAACTTTAAATTAAAATATTTATTCATTTTTATTTTTTATTCAAATAAAACAACTTATATATTTATTTTAGGAACAACCTAATTTTCATTTATCTCTATTGGATTCTAATGGATACCAATAATTGGAGACCTACTACCCAAGGTGTAGAACCTACGATGGACACAGGTGATTAGAGAGCTTAGTTGTAAGCTCAGTCATGCTAGAGAGTTGTCAATAAAATGTTAGTATTTCATTTCATTTGTTTTTGGAAAAAGAAAACAAAAAAATTGCCTTGGACGTTGTTTTTAATATTGCATCGCAAAGTTGTGATTAGTAGCAGTGCTGCTAAATTACTAATTTGCTTCTCTAGTTAACTAAATGGGAGACATTAGAAATTGTTGCATAAGTAGTTTGTATATAGCTTGTGGTCAAGGCAACTTTATTTCTTATTCAAGTTCAAAATTTTCTATTGTACACTATGAGACCTTGCATGAAGTTTTGAATATTTTCATTGATCTTTACTCCATTTAAATATGTAAAATATAATCTGGTTCTGTCTGAGACTTAGGTTCCTAATACTTGCATTGCAAAAGAATGGTGGTTATCTTGTGTATTTTTTTTATCATTGTTGTTCTTAATCTTTTTTTTATTTTATTTTTTTTCAGTTTCTGATAAATCATTTTTAATTGATAAATTAATGATGATGATGATGATGATGATGATGAATGGAAAAACCATAGGAATGTCACTTTAAAGATCTAACTCACGGAGCAAAGGAAAAATAAATGCTAGATACGTTAAATTTAAAGTTCAAAATAGATTTAGAGTGTTTGATTGTGGATTGATAATCTGCTAGACATCACTTTATTCAATGTAATGATATATAAGCTAGTGGTTTTCATGACTAAAAGCAGGCTATGGTCTTTGCTGCAATGTTGTATAAGAGGAAACATTATGAAATTTAATTGGAAGGTTTAAACTTTGATTTTAGATTGTGCAGTAATTCCAAAAGCTTTTATATTCAAGGTAACTTACTACTACAATATATAGAGACAGTTATCCTAAATTTGGCAATTAATGCAGCTAAAACTTTCACAAAAATTTTACTGTTATAATGTAATATAAAAGTTTATTTCTTTTTTAAAGAGTTGGCTAATACGCAATTAGCTAGTGATTTAATTCTGTAACTACATTCCTAATGCTACTAATTTTCTGATGCTTGTTATGCAATTGACAAATACAATGTTTTGCAAGCATAGAATAGAAACACTAAGGGGACATCTTCTTTTTTCTGTTAAAGAGGGGCAAGCAGAACTCAAGAAAATAGTTGTGTTATTTGAGGAAAAGATTTATACTACAGTTGTAAGCATAGTATGTTATCAATGCTGGAGTCTAAATCTTTTTGTCAATTCTCCAATTTATATTTATGTTCATTTTGTTCAGAGGACAGGTGATGCTTTATGAGTATAGGGGAAAAATAAAATGAGGGAAGATTTATGGAGAAAAAGATAGCAAATTTGAAAAACAAAGACTTTAAATGTTTAAAAGTGGATTGCTATGATCTTTAACAACTTTTTTTCCTTAATGATCTCTGTTTCCAGCCTGATTATATATGGAAAATATCTTTGAAGATGCTCGTGATGGAGTCTAAGTCTCAAAATACAATTCCCAATTCTTTACCACTTAGTCCATGCTACAGTAGCCACCAAACCCCAGATGCTGGAGGTAAAATCTTAAACGAGCATTTTAGACTTCTATGTAATACTACTCAAACTTTAACTTCATGATTTTGCCCTCTCTCTCTTCATCTCTTGTACTTTTTGAGCAATGCTCATTGAACAATTAACTTAATTTTACCCTATATCTGTATATCCTTTACTTGCTGTTTAGGAGATGGCTTATATAGTATAACAAAATTTTAATTGTGGTTGATGTCAATATTGACCACAAAAGTTGAGCAAATTGTATTATTTAAAAATTTTTAATTGCCTCTATATGTGTGTGTGTGTGTGATGAGACATATCCTCCTTTCTTCTCCTTTCTTTTTTATTTATTATATTAAGTAGTTATGTCTTAAAATTAATTCATAATATTATATACATTGATTCATTAAAGCAGATCCATTAGGTATTGAAGGCAATTGCATGTAATAAATCATATTCTTTTGGTAGAATCCATAATACACAACTTATCATATCTTGCTTATACAATTTAGACTTTTCTACAATCGTGTTGCTCTTTTATATATGGAAATATTCCCTGCTATTCATAGTTTCAACTAGTTGGTTGAAATTTTCATATTTTTCTATAAAAAAGGATAAAGGTCACTGGTGTTCTCATTCTAACGTCATCTCATTCAGACTGTAAGTTCTCTATAATTGCTTGAAATTAAATATTTATATCTTTTAGCTTATGCTATTTGAGCTACTTGTTATTAGTTTATTTATATGGAATAGGTTGCCTTACTATTTTGTATGATTTAATGAGAATTTGGTTCCAGCTTTTGATTTTTTTTGTTTTCTTACTGATAATCTTAAATACTTGCTCATATTTTTGATGATGTGGTAATTAGAGATACTTGTTCCTATTGGTAAAGATCTCGAGCTTTTGTTTAGGTTATTAACTGTTGAGAGATAGCGAACTTTAGCTTAGATCGGAAGGTTTTTTCTTTATATATATAATTTGGTTAATTTTGAGGTATAAGAGTGAGTGAGTGCAGTATCATTTATTTGGAGGCACTCTTTTTAAGCCACTAGCATTTCATGCACTTATTAATGGTTTTTCATGTCTGTCCAAGCTCTTTGCACAATCGATTAGTATGGATAGGGTTTTAAGTATAGTGAGTGAGAAGCCATAAAGGTTATGGGAGAAACTCAAGATGGTGTTTATACAGGTTATATGAACGACCTGGCATTTTATAAAATAGAAAGTTCTTTTGGGTTCCAACAGACATAGACTTTTTTGATCTGAGGAGCAGATACCATCGGAAAGTACACTTCGACAGCTTCAAAAGGTCTAGAATTCTATGCCGCCATCACAAGGTGCGTAAAGGCTAAATTTGTAAAGCAATTAGGTCTTTAGAAATGGTTGGGTTTATTGAATGGATTTTTATGTTCAGATAATGAATCCCTTGACTGTGTTCGGTTCTAGGCAAGAAATGAAAAGATACTCGATGCCATATGTCTTCCCTTTGCTAAAAGAGTAATCAAAGCATAAAAAGGGCCATTTAGAAAGGTGCAGACCTTTAAGGTTTGGGCTGAGAGGTCATTGTGCATTGTGGGTTATGAAGCAAGTACTAATACTTTAACTTAAAATTTTCTAGATATATGGAGTAGAAACAAGTTGTTCACAGAAGTTAGACATTAGTTCTTTAATGGGAATCAAATAAGACCTATAGTTATATAAAACATTGAGCATTTTAGTTAGGTTTCTTTGGAAAATTGAAGAGCTAGTCACCCACCTCTTATGTCAAATGCGATGGTATGGTCAGGTTCCTCAAGTTTTTTTATGTTGAACCTAGCAAGTAGCTTTGTCTAAAGGGAATGATAGCCTAACACAATGCAGTCGATAAAAAATGACCTTTAAAGGATCAAGATTTCTTACTCTAACTTTTGGTTAGTAAGTTGCAATAAAAAATTATGGCCTTGCAAAGGTTGTATAAGAGTAGACATCCAAATTATGCATCTGTAGTGGTAAATAGGAATTTTAAATGGAAATAGGGTCAACTTGTTATTAATGCCTTTTGATTATACCAGATCGACGATAGCTACTAGTTAGGTTCTTTGAAATCAATGTAAAATATCAGATAAGACAAATCAGTAAAATAACACTGTTATAAAAGGTGAATAGATCAATGAGGGGTCACCCAAAACATAGATCCCTTAGTAAGAAAAAATCATTTAGGATATCAGTTTGGCATTCGTTAATGGAAGTTATGTGGTACTTAAGTTGCTTCCTTAGAAATTTACACACAGCTTAAGATGCGAGCCAGGGTTTTGGGGTTAGAAAGAGTATTTTAGGGTTATCGCAGATTCTTCAAGTATAGGGCACAACTTTCAAGTAAAAGTATGGGATTATAGGCTTAGCGTGGCACAATACACAAAAGTGCAGAAGCAATAGATTTCTTACCCTACGAATAATGAGAGAACTTAAAAGGAAGGCTAAGTAGAAACAACTAAGGGGGATCACTAGAGGTAGCTTGCTTGGAGACCAGGAGTTATAGAAAGATGCTTATAGGCCATTAGCCAACTTGCATCCAAGATGAAGTCCCCTAACCACCTATTGTGTAGGTTGTACATTCTTGCACACTTCTTGCTTTTCTGCATTTTATGCATATATTCATGCATTCATTTACACTTATTGCATTTTTGCATTTCGTTTATACATTGTTGCATTCTTGTATTTTTGCATACATTCTTGCATCTCTATATGGATTCTTGTATTTCTACATGCATTCTTGCATTTTTGCATACATCCATGCATTTTTGCATTCACACATGTTTTTTATCACAAGTGTTCTGATGTATATAACTTATTCCATGTGTTTGCACACACACACATTCTCCTTTGCATGAATTTTATAAACATTTCACATACAATTCTCTATATGTGTCAGCACACATAATCATTTTACATATATGATTCTCTGTAAATAACCTGTCATATATGTATAATTTGTTGTGTGTGTCTCTTGTATAATTTTTATGCATATTTATTTACACATAATTCCTTATGCACTAACAATCTTTTTTAATATCATTGTACATTACTTTGTAGGTAAAGATAAAGTAGGCTTAATTATCATTGCCTCAATAGTTCTTCTAGGCCATCATGAGCGACACACTAATTGCAAAGTTGGAAGATTTAAGGATTTCTCGTGTCAACATATTGATCATTGCAGTGCCATCCTTTTACCAATTTTAGGGAGCATTCCTATTAAAGTAGTTTGTGCCTTAAGCTTAATTTATCTTGCCAAGTTATGTCCAAGATTTTAACATAATTTTTTTTACTTAATTTATAGATTCAAAGACCACTGTCTCCTTGGTGCATTCAAGATGATTGCCATGGTGTTGTCTTTTACCAAAATATGGGGAATATTTTTATTTAAAATAATTTGAGCCTTAAGTTTAACTTATATTGCAAAGTAATGTACACAATTTTAACATGATTGCTTCTTGTTAATTTACTTTCAATTCAAAATTTTATTTCATCCGAGTAATTCTCAACTGTGAATGAGTTTGACCCCAATTGTAGAAATTTTTGCTTCATTCAAATATAAGATAAATAGGAGGTGTGTAATAACTATTGTATACCCTTCTTAGACATTTTTTTCAATATATACCATCTTGTATGCAATCACTCATAATATATTTCATTTGCATAATCATCACATTAATTAGCATACCTTTTTAATTAATTTGTCAAACTAGATAAGATCATCTAAAAAGGACTATTTGCTATAGTGTCGTTTACAACTGTTTTACTCTTTACAAACCATTTTACTTAGCACAAAATGAAAATATACATAAACAAAAGCAAATAGGTAAAATCGTCATACTTTGACTCTTCCTAGTGTTGGCTTGATTGTTGCAGATCATGTCCCTGATAAAGAGTCTAAACTTGAGTACCTATATGGATAAAACCCATGCTAAGCTAAATAGCTTAGTGGGGAATAGTTAAAATGTGAACAACCACTCATAATGGTCATTCCCAAGCATACAAATATGAAACAATACAAAAATACATTTATTCTCATTAGAAAACTATATAACCAATAACAAGAGAAAATAGACTACTATATTAATTATAATGTAAATGCAATCATGTGTAACACATCACTATTTATAAATTTCTTTAAAAATTCCTTTCCTTTATGTGAATGCCTAACTATGTTCTGTTGGTATTGATAATGAAAACTGTGGAAACCCATAGGTCTGGTAATATAAATACCAGTAGGTATTAAGTTCTATTGATATCTAAAGATATCGAATCTGTGAAGCCAAATGGAGCCGAACTCTGGTCCCAAACAAAATGATTGTAGACCCAAATGTGCTTGAACTATAGTAGTGACAACTCTATCCCTATAGGCATGCCTATCTATCCACAATCAAGTTTTGTATGCAGGCTTCGCTTTATTTTCATGTTTTCTCGTACCATAAGATTACTTCATTTCAATATATATATATACATGTGCACAATTATAAGTATTAATAATGAACACGATAATATAAATTTGATTGTACATGCATATTTGAAAATATAGTTATTAATAAAATATGCATATCATTTAATTAAACACCTTTAATCCTTACATATTTGTATGCATAGTTAAATATACATGCATATATATGTGCATTTAGGCTTTTCATACATTTCATAACATTAATTACCCTAAATAATTAAGTTCAAAGTACCTGAAGTGTATTTGAAAGTGATATCCATTAAGGCCTAAAAATCATATACAAGCTGTAATAGGGGAAGCACTCGGCATAGACAAATTGGTCTCGGCCGTCTACAATGGTCAAAATAGTTGCAAAGGGGTTTACACGGCAGAGAAAAAATGGTATCGGCCATATGCCCCAATTTGGCCTAGCAAACCCCTTCATGCTCAACTATCTACAATAAAATAGGGGCATCTGCATTAGGCCAACACTATTAACATTCTATACATGCATGTTCATATACCCTTCCTGTTGGATTTTTACGGTTACATGCATCACATACATGAGCGAAATTTTAAAATTTTTTAACCATTAGATCTGATCTTGCCATGAATACACAATATAACTATATGAGAATAAGAAAAATTACCTTTGATTTTTGTTGAACAATTGATTTTACTTCGCACCGGGTTGTCGCAAACCACAGTGTCCAAAATCGAACACCTCCAATTAATAATCCACACTAGAGAGGGATAAATTGAACAAACAAATTGGTGTTTAATTAGGGCTGGCCGAAATTCCAAGAAGCTAGCTTGGAGTTGGCACAAAAAGGAGAGAGAGATTAGAGAAAAAGACTTTCTTTTTGTTTTAATCACTTAGCCCTAATTTCTCATTAGTTGGCCTTTTATAGTTAGGTTAAAATTCCAACTCCTTAATGAGATTGGGCTCTTTAAAATTGTTGGAGAATTATTAATTGGGCCTTTGGAATTAATTATAATCATTTGGGCTTAATTAAATCCAATTTAAACCTTTTCATAAAAGACTATGCACAAAACCCACAAACTAGGCCCTTTATGCAACTAATTGGATTTAAATACACAAATGGATTCTAAATCCAACAAAATTAAATATGTGAGTTCAATAACACTTATGTAACATATATAAATTAATTTGGTGCATGAAATGGGCCATTAAGTCCTACTGTTCTGGACTTGGCATGTGGCCCTTACAGAAGGGCTTTCGCCAACTGCTTCATTCCTTTGGCCCTTAATAATTCTTCCAATGGACTTATTAATTATTATACCAGTCCTATAACACTTATAGTAGTCCTATAACACTTATAAGAAAATAATAATTAATCATGAAATATATTATTTCAATTAGGTCCAATTTACAGAACATTTCTCAAAAGTTCCGTGGACAATTTTATTTGATCATAATTAATCAAACTTTTTAATTAATTATTATCATATTCACTTCTCTACCTTCATAATAATATCAAATATTATTATCCTTGTCATTTTATCATTTTACCCTTTTCTCTATATGTGTGTGACCTATTGGGTTCCTGTCCATGTTGGCAGTATAACATGTAATTGTGAGTTCTATTCAAAACTCATATGATTTAAATTCCTTTAAATCATTTTATCAATCTCTATTGATATTTTGATACATCATTATACAAGTCATGATTGGCCTCTAGCTAGGCATCATGACTATCTAAATGTTAGGAATGTCATGTGGTTTAACTGTACCCTTCCATAGAAACAGTTACCGTGCAATTACTCCTTTCACCACTCTTATCTCAATTAGATTCTGAGTATGGATTTCTGTCAACTCATATAAATCTAATTGTGTATGTTCTATTAATTTAACCATTGTTCCCAAAATGCCCTCCATGGATCTCTATCCATCTTGGTAGTTTACTCTGGCCAGAGATTCTCTGAACAAGGTAATTATATAATCATACGAGATAACTTTCCTTATTAAATCTGGGATGGTGAATTCTTTGTCAATCACTCAACTATCTTCAAATAGGTCATGATATACCCAATCTCCTAACTATGTTCACTCCCAGTTGGAAGTAATCAGTTATGGAGTCAAAGTATACCACTTGCTACTTAAGATAACTTTGGTGATCTCAAGTCTAAGGATACTTGCACAACCACTATGAAGAGATTCCTTACTGTCATAGATTTAATATCCATGTGAGGATTCTCTTTGCAGGTCTCCAATGAACTTGTTCTTCTAATAAGCATCCATATGTTAGCTTTGATTATCTTCCATAATCACAGTTATGAGAACCACTACTTGAACCATTCAAGAAGCATAACATGTGCTAGTCTGTCCGAATTAACAATGTCCTATCTTGTTAATTCAATGACTAGGGATATTTAGATATTAACACATTTGCATGCAATAGACATCTCACATCATGAACACGTTTATGATTGCCTTTGCACTGTGTTTATAATATCTAGGACTTCATTTATTAATTTAAGATTTACAAACTCATATATTTAAACATAGCATTAATAAATGAATGATTCCTTTTATTAAGAATATAAATTTCATACATATGAAAAACATCCCTGTTACATGGGCTCTAGGGCATACACTCTAACAATCTCCCACTTGCACTAGAGCCAATCACTCATATGTCTCAGACCCATGCTATTTATATGGTGATCATGCTTAATCTGGGAAAGTGCTTTAGTGAGGGGATCCATGACATTGTCATCTGTGGGAACCCTTTCTATTTTCACATCATTTCTAGCTACTATTTCCCTTATGAGATGGTAGCGTCTGAGAACATACTTGGATCGCTGATGAGACCGTGGTTCCTTTGCTTGCGCAATGGCTCCATTGTTGACACAATATAAAGGAATTGGATCAATAATGCTAGGCATCACTCCTAGTTCAGTTATGAACTTTTTGATCCAGACTGCGTCTTTGGATGCTTCTGAAGCAGCAATATACTTAGCTTCCGTCGTGGAATCAATAGTTGTTTCTTGTTTGGAACTTTTCCAACTAATTGCTCCTCCTCCCATTATGAACACATAACCAGACTATGATTTACAATTATCTTTGTCAGATTGGAAGCTGGCATCTGTATACCCATTTACTTCCAAATTGCCCTCTCCATATACCAAGAATATATCCTTAGTCCTTCTCAAGTACTTAAGGATATTCTTAACAGCTGCCCAGTGTTCCTCTCCATAATTGGATTGGAATCTGCTTGTGACACTCAAAGCAAATGGTACATCTGGACGTGTACATAACATAGCATACATGATAGAACCAATTACAGATGCATATGGTATTCTATTCATGCTCTCTCTATCCTCTAGTGTCTGCGGACACATAGACTTAAAAAGGTATTTCCCATGCACCATGGGTATAAACCCTTTCTTAGAGAGATCCATATTGAACCTCTTCAATACTTTATCTATATATATACTCTGAGAAAGACCTAACAACCTATTGAATCTATCTCTATAGATCCTTATTCCCAGAATATAGGATGCTTTTCCAAGGTCTTTCATGGAGAATTGCTTGGATAACCATATTTTAACAGATTGGAGAAGAGAAATGTCATTTCCCATGATCAATATGTCATCTACATATAGAACTAGGAAGACAATTGCACTCCCACTGACCCTTTTATACACACAAGGTTCATCTTCATTCTATGAGAAACCAAACTCTTTGATTGTCTCATTGAATCGAATGTTCCAGCTCCTAGAGGCTTGCTTCATCCATAAATGGATCTTTGAAGCTTGCATACCTTTTCGCCATTTCCTAATGTGAACCCTTTTGGTTGTGTCATATACACATCCTCAGTAAGATTTTCATTAAGGAAAGCTGTCTTCACATCCATTTGCCAAATCTCATAATCATAATGAGCTGCAATGGCTAAAAGTATTATTATAGACTTAAGCATCGCTACAGGAGAAAAAGTTTCGTCATAGTCAATACCTTCTTTTTGACGATAACCTTTTGCTACTAAGCGAGCTTTATAGGTAACTATATTACCTTCCATGTCGGTCTTCTTTTTAAAGACCCATTTGCACCCTATGGGTTTTATCCCTTTAGGTGGTTGAGTTAAAGTCCATACTTTGTTCTCATACATAGAGTCCATTTCAGACTGCATAGCCTTAAGCCATAAATCACGTTCTGAACTGTTCAAAACTTCTTGATAGCTTGTAGGCTCATTGTCCTCTACTACAGTTATGCCTCTATCCCAATCAATGTGAAATCCATATCTCACAGGGATAGAATGCATCCTAGTAGATCTTCTAGGATTTTGTGTATAATCAGGTTTAACTGCAATCTCATAATTATGAAATTCAGTTTCGGGTTCAATCGATTGATCATCTTCTATTTGTGGGTCTTGAACTTCACCAAGTTCAATTTTACTCCCAATGTCCTCTCATAGGAGAAATTCTTTTTCTAAGAAGACAACATGCCTTGAAAAAATACCTTTTGTTCTAAGGGATGATAGAAATAATATCGAAACGTTGCTTTTGGATATCCCACAAATAGACATTTGTTAGACTTAACATCTAGCTTGTCTGACATTGTCCTCTTCACATAAGCAGGACAACCCCATACTTTCATATGAGAAAGTGTGGGTTTCTTGTTATTCCATATCTCATATGGAGTAACATCAACCGATTTACTAAGAACTCTGTTTAATACATAAACAGCAGTTTCTAATGCATATCCCTAAAAGAACTTAGGCAAGTCCGCTCGGCTCATCATTGATCGAACCATATCTAATAGTGTTCGATTTCTCCTTTCAAATACACCATTGTGTTGTGGTGTATATGGTGGAGTCCATTGAGATAAAATCCCATTATCTCTAAGATAATCCAGAAACTCTTGACTTAAGTATTCTCCACCTCGATCTTATCTAAGTGTTTTAATACTTTTGCCAAGTTGTTTCTCTACTTCATTTTTGAACTCTTTGAACTTTTCAAATGCTTCAGACTTATATTTCATTAGATAGATGTATCCAAACCTGGAATAATCATCTATGAAAGTAATGAAGTAGGAGTAACCTCATCTGGCATGAGTAGTCATTGGACCACATACATCTGAATGTATTATGTCCAAAACCATTTTAGCTCGTTCTCCTTTACTAATAAAGGGAGCTTTTGTCATTTTTCCCAATAAATAAGATTCACATGTATCAAATGATTCATAGTCAAATGATCCCAAATCACCTGACTTGTGTAATTTGGTCATGCGTCTTTCATTTATATGGCCTAAATGACAATGCCATAAGTATAAGGTATTTAGATTATCATGTTTCATTCTCTTGGTATCCACATTATGTACTTCTTTAATTAAATCAAGAACAAATATACCATTCTCAATGATAGCTTTTGCATAAAACATATTGTTCTTAAAATTTAACAACATTTGTCCTTTAAAGAAATATCATAATCGTTCATCAACCAACTGAAAGAAATAATACTTTTGGATAAAGCTGGAACATAATAACAATTATTTAATTCCAGTACTAATCCACTAGAAAGAGGCAAATAGTAAGTCCCCACAACTGTTGTAGAGATATTTTGTCCAGTAGCTGACTGCAAACATGTATATGCCTTTTCAACTCTTCTAATGCTTCTAAGCCCCTGTAGATCATTACATAAATATGATCCACATCCGGTATCTAATACCCAAGATTGTTTTGAAGCAATAGAATAAGTATTAATTTCAATCATATGAATACCTGAAGTAGAAGCATCAGCTTGCTTCTTCTCCTTGAGAGAATCTAGATAGGCCTTGCAGTTACGCTTCTAATGACCATCCTTTCCACAATGGAAGTAAGTTCCTTTGGGATTCTCTTTCTTGGCAACCTTTTTCTTGGAAATCCCACCATCCATTATCTCATGTTGCTTCTGAAGCTCTGAGGACATAGCACCCAGCATCAGACATGCTGTTGCTTCACTATCCTCCATGTATTTTCGATAAGTTCCTTGGATCTCATCAATGGCATCATCTGATGGAAGTGGTGGTGGATCTTTATCCAAGACATAATGGATATTTTCAGCTCTGAGAACAATTCTCACTTGCTTGATCCAGTTAGAATAGTTGCTACCAACCAGTTTGTTATCCAAGATTGATCGTATATTTGATGTGCTCATGATGATGACATAGATGTGAAAAAGAAAAGATATGAGAGTATGTTCATATATATGTATGCATTAATAAGGTCTTTAATTAATCCATTTTACTCCCACTATTTTATTGCGAATTAATAGCCCTCACTATATAATCCGAGAAAACTCGATGGTTTTCTTAGTGGGCCAATATTCAATCCTTGATATGTAATTTGACCTTGAATGTGGTCAACAAGCCAAATTCCATATCCTTGAAAGGTAGGTATCTATATACCAATTGTGTCTCTACACAACTATTGGATCATTAGGTTATCAACTCTTGATGCATGCATAGCGTATATGCATTCCCTAATCTTGCCTCTAGAACCATTAGCCTTGACTGTGGTCAACAAGCTAATGGGCTAGCTAAGATGACCCATTTAATTAGATTTGAACATATTCAATATAATGTGAGCTTGACTGTGGGCAACAACCCACACTATAAAGAACTCTGGTTCTCCTCAAATTAATGGAAGGCTTATATACCTTAGTATTTGTTTGAGGCATTTTATTAATTAAGTCTCATCATACATGATTGGCATACATTGGTATACATCCTATATCTATCACATAAATATAAGCATACAAATATGGTATAGTTATGGACTTCACTACATTGATTTCCCCGAGACAAGAGGGAAATCAAAAGGTCACACCTAGGTAGTATGCATGATTCAAACAAGAAAAATAATTACATTATCTTCAAGCTTGTTGGATCTCCATCCGGCCCATCTTGCTCCTTGAAAATGGTCTCCATCTCTATTTCTAATTATAATATAAGTAATCTAATTACATATTACAATTTGAAATGAAATACAAACCAAAAATAAGTGACCGGGATATGAAAGTCCTCATTGGGCCAAAACATGCATAATGCTCAATCACATTGGGCTTTGTCCATAACTATCCATCATACCAATCATACACCCTTATATGCCTTTCTAATGCATAAAGAAATGGATTACTAACTTTGTTTCAACCTTTGAAACAATATTTTGAGTTATTTTAATGATGTGATCAAATTAGGAAACTTTTTCCATTTTAGAAACTTTCATTTTAGGAAACCTTTTTGCATGCATGTGTTCTTGCCTTAATAATCAATCCAATTGATTATTAATTAAATATAAATTAATTATTTAATTAATTAATCATATTAAATAATTAAAAGAATCAATTTTGGGCTTAAAACCAAGGGTGGGCCGAAACCCACAAAAGTAAACCCTAAATGTGTTCACACACAAACTAGTTTTGTGTCTTTTGGACCATTTGGGCCTTTTGGAATGAGCCAAGCCCACTACAGCCCTTAAAACCCATTAATAAACTTAATTAATGTTTATAATATTTAATTTAAATTAGCTCCTTGGGCCCACCAAGTCATTCACTAATTTAAACCAAGTCTGTAAACATAATTAAGCCTATTAAGTGGTTTTAATGAATTAAAATTTATCAAATTAATTTAAGGCTCATTTTAATTAATCCAATTAATTAAAAACACTTTAATATATCATATATATCAGATTTAGAAGATTAAAAATCGTTCTAAACAAGAACACATCAAGAACACACGGAGAACACCAATTTATCGAACTTTTCGACTAAACTAGTTTTCATGCAAAACTTGTTCGATTTTAATTCCGTTCGATCCTACGGCTTAATATCACATATTAAACACATATAATATCATCTAAATGAAATTTTGATGGATCTATAAGAAATTAAATTAGAACATCCCCTTAAAATTTCATGGGTTTCACGCAAAACCCTAATGGGTTTCAAGCAAAACTTTTGTCACTTTTCTTCAAAAGTTTCGTTTTTGTTTCCGTCAAATTTACTTGATCACACATACAATCAGAAATCAATATTTCTCATTCATGAACAATTAAATTTGATATTTTAAAGTTCATGAAATAAATAACTCAAAATAAAATAAAACTTATTCTGCAGAAAATATAGACTTGTATATCCATGGCAAAACCTGGCTCTGATACCATGTTGGATTTTAACGGTTACATGCATCACATACATGAGCGGAATTTTAAAATTTTTTAACCATTATATCTGATCTTGCCATGAATACACAATATAACTATATGAGAATAAGAAAAATCACCTTTGATTTTTGTTGAACAGTTGATTTTACTTCGCACCGGGTTGTCGCAAACCACAGTGTCCAAAATCGAACACCTCCAATGAGTAATCCACACTAGAGAGGGATAAATTGAACCAAAAAAATCGGTGTTTAACTAGGGCTGGCCGAAATTCCAAGAAGCTAGCTTGGAGTTGGTGTAAAAAGGAGAGAGAGATTAGAGAAAAAGTCTTTCTTTTTGTTTTAATCATTTAACCCTAATTTCTCATTAGTTGGCCTTTTATAGTTAGGTTAAAATTCCAACTCCTTAATGAGATTGGGCTCTTTAAAATTTCTGGAGAATTATTAATTGGGCCTCTGGAATTAATTATAATCATTTGGGCTTAATTAAATCCAATTTAAACCTTTTCATAAAAGACTATACACAAAACCCACAAACTAGGCCCTTTGTGTAACTAATTGGATTTAAATACCCAAATGGATTCCAAATCCAACCAAATTAAATATGTGAGTTCCATAACACTTATGTAACATATATAAATTAATTTGGTGCATGAAATGGGCCATTAAGTCCTTCTGTTTTGGACTTGGCGTGTGGCCCTTACAGAAGGGCTTTCGCCAACTACTTCATTCCTCTGGCCCTTAATAATTCTTCTAATGGACTTATTAATTATTATACCAGTCCTATAAAACTTATAGTAGTCCTATAACACTTATAAGACAATAATAATTAATCATGAAATACATTATTTCAATTAGGTCCAATTTACAGAACATTTCTCAAAAGTTCCACGGATAATTTTATTTGATCATATTTAATCAAACTCTTTAATTAATTATTATCATATTCACTTCTCTACCTTCATAATAATATCAAATATTATTATCCTTGTCATTTTATCATTTTACCCTTTTCTCTATATGTGTGTGACCTATTGGGTTCCTGTCCATGTTGGCAGTATAATATGTAATTGTGAGTTCTATTCAAAACTCATATGATTTAAACTCCTTAAAATCATTTTATCAATCTCTATTGATATTTTGATACATCATTATACAAGTCATGATTGGCCTCTAGCTAGGCATCATGACTACCCAAATGTCAGGAAAGTCATGTGGTTTGACTGTACCCTTCCATAGAAACAGTTATCGTACAATTACTCCTTTCACCACTCTTATCTCAATTAGATTATGAGTATGGATTTCTGTCAACTCATATAAATCTAATTATGTATGTTTTATTAATTTAACCATTGTTCCCAATATTCCCTTCATGGATCTCTATCCATGTTGGCAATTTACTCTGGCCAGAGATTCTCTGAACAAGGTAATTATAGAATCATGCGAGATAACTTCCCTTATTAAATCTAGGATGGTGAATCCTTTGTCAAGCACTCAACTATCTTCAAGTAGGTCATGATATACCCAATCTCCTAACTATGTTCACTCCCAGTTGGAAGTAATCAGTTATGGAGTCAAAGTATACCACTTGCTACTTGAGATAACTTTGGTGATCTCAAGTCTAAGGATACTTGCACAACCGCTATGAAGAGATTCCTCACTGACATAGATTTAATATCCATGTGAGCATTCTCTTTGCAGGTCTCCAATGAACTTGTTCTTCTAACAAGCATCCACATATTAGCTTTGATTATCTTTCATAATCACAGTTATGAGAACCACTGCTTGAACCATTCAAGAAGCATAACTTGTGCTAGTCTGTCCGAATTAACAATGTCCTATCTTGTTAATTCTATGACTAGGGATATTTATATATTAACACATTTGCATGCAATAGACATCTCACATCATGAACACGTTCATGATTGCCTTTGCACTGTGTTTATAATATCTAGGACTTCATTTATTAATTTAAGATTTGCAAACTCATGTATTTAAACATAGCTTTAATAAATGAATGATGCCTTTTATTAAGAATATAAATTTCATACATATGAAAAACATCCCTATTACATGGGCTCTAGGGCATATTATCTAACACTTCCTGGGCTTTCTTTTTCAATATCTACCATCTTGTATGCAATCACTCATAATATAGTTCATTTTAATAATTATCACATTAATTAACATACCTTTTTAATTAATTTATCAAACTAAATAAGATCATCTAAAAAGGACTACTTGCTATAGTGTAGTTTACAACTGTTTTACTCTTTACAAATCATTTTACTTAGTACAAAATGAAAGTATACATAGATGAAAGAAAAAAGGTAACATCTTCAAACTTTGACTCTTCCTAGTGTTGGCTTAATTATTTTAGATCTTGCCCCTGACAGAGAGTCTAAACTTGAGTAACTAAACAGATAAAACTTATGCTAAGTTAAACAGCTTAGTCGGGAATAGTTAAAATGTTAACAACCACTCAAAGTTGTCATTCCTAAGCACATAAACATGCAACAACATAGAAATTCATTTATTCTCATTGGAGATTTATATAACCAATAACAAGAGAAAATAGATTACTATATTAATTATAATGCAAATGTAATAATGTGTAACACATCACTTTTTAGCAATTTCTTTAACAATTCCTTTCTTTTTTGTGAATACCTGCCTATGTTAAGTGCGTGCGAATAACGGAAACTGTGGATACCCATATGTATTGGTTATATAAATACCTATAGGTATTAAGTTCTAAGGATATTCGAAGATATTAAATCTATGGACCTAAATGGGGTCGAACACTAGTCCAAATGGGACAATTATAGATCCAAATAGGGTTGAACTGTAATAGCTGTAACTCTATCCCTATAGGCATGCCTATCTCTCCACAACTAAGTTCTGTTTCTAGTATTCGCTCTATTTTCATATTTTCCCTTACCATAAGATTACTTCATTTCAATATATATATACCTGTGCATAATTATAAGCATTCATAATGAACACAATGAGATAAATTTGATTATGCATACATATTTGAGAATATATTCATTAATAAAATATGCATGTCATTTCATTAAATGCCTTTAATCCTTACATATTTGTGTGCATAGTCATATATATATATATATATATATATATATATATATATATATATATATATATATATATATATATATATATGTGCATCTAGGCTTTTCATACATTTCATACCATGAATTACCCTAATAACTATGTTTAAAGCACTCAAAGTGTGTTTAAAAGTGTTCAACCAACTTTCAATGTCCATTAGTGCCTAAAAATCACGAACAAGCTATAATAAGGGGAAGCACTCGGCTGAGAAAAATTGGTCTCGATCATGTGCAATGGTCAAAATAGGTATAGAGGGGTCAACACAGCTAAGATAAAATGGTCTCAGCCATGTGCACCAATTTGACGTATGAATTCTCCTTATAGTTTTCTTGAGTTAGATGGCATTTCAAATTACACAAAGCAAAAGACCTTTTTAGGCCAAGTGTTCTCCGTACTTTTATTTTTTAAATCATTAAAAATCACTTCATTTGGCCATCTAAATCTAAAGATATTAACTAAATAATGTGTACTGCTCCCAATGGTTAGGCAGCAGACATAGTTAGTGTTCAAGTCACATTTTGCTTATCATAGGTGAAGAGTTAGACGTTAATGTCTTCTTATGAATTTTTTTTTTAGTTTAGTTTCTAGTCCAACTAGAATCACTCAATTTGGAGCTCTTAAACTCCAAATATAGGCAAAATAGTCAGGATATGTTTAGTGAACCTAAGGATAGATTTTTGCCAATAAGGTTATCTACCTCTAATTTTGGTTCCTATGTAGAATCAACCATCATATTCATGCATACGTCACTTAAAGCTCCGAATTTAACACTTCTAATCACTATAATAAGACAAACACCCACAAAAATTGCAAGAAGTTCTTATACCTTTTTAGTACTTATTCCTCCTTCAAGCTCATCCGCCTACATTTTTCTTACCTTTGCTGGATTGCCCTTCTGCATTGAATGGATTCACATGTTTTTTTGATATAGATAATTCATGTAATCCTTCTAATTGATCATCAATTTACAAAATTAAAGAAAAAGAGATGAAGGAGTTATTACCCTAAAATGGTAACCTCTAAATTCTCTCTCTTTAAGAAAAATCAAGTTTTTTTAGGGGTTCTTGAGGGGTTAGTCGAGATAAAATGGTTCCCTTAGACTCCTTGAAGTGGCCAGCACCTATCTCCCTTTACTCCATTGATTTTTCTACTTTTCTCAAGAAGATTCCAGGGATAATAGGTGTCTTGCTCCTATTGGCTCCTATTTGACTTTACCAAAGTTGCACTTAACTTTCTAAATTCATGTTTTTACCCCTAAAATTTTTATTTTCCTTTACAATTAGGTCCTTTGATTAACATCTTTCCCATGAATAATCACATGTATAGGTTAATTTAAAATGACCATTTTACCCTCGTCTTTTAAGGTAATTACCTATATGCCCCAACTTATAGTTCACTATGTATACACATACAAAATGATCATATTAGAATTTAAGGACATATGTATATTCTCCCAAGGCATAATTAGAAGCATCACAAGGAAGGCATACTTTATCTCTGTCTACTGAATTGTGTAAAAGCCTTTGCTATGCCATGGAATTTCTAAACTTTTAGCACTTTAAGCAAGTTTTAATAACACGAAAAAAATTGTCTACAGTGGAGGGGATTGAGTAAAACTCAATAAGAGCACTAGAATCTTTTTGATTACCCATCAAAATGTCCCTATGATGAGTAGAACTTGGAAAATAATTCTGGTAGCCATCTTTGTATAGCCCTCCAAATGACACTTCTACCCTGATTTCAAAGTCATTTTCCAATCTATTGAACCTTTATTTGAAGCATGCTGAATGCGTGCTCATTTTATTATTAAACATATTGAAACAACCCTTAACCCAAAATGATTTTGGCTTCCCCTTAGGAAGATGACCACTGTGGAAAAGCTGACTTCTTATTTCAAGAATAGGGAGATTAATTTCTACCAATCTTTTGTATTAATTCCATTCATTAGAAATTAGGGTCCGTTAGATGGAATAAACCTAGAAAGAGAAATGGAAAAAAAAACAAGAAGAGAAAAAAAGAAAAAAAATCAAGAAAATAAAAAAGAAGGAAATAGAAAATCCTTGAAGTCAACATCACAACAATAAGAAAGAAAATAAAAAGAAGGGGGGGATCTTATGTTGGCACCCTTTGAACAATTTTTGGTCATTTGAAATTTATCGGCAAAATACTGGAGTGTTTTGATTAATCAAAGATCATTTAGAGCCAAATCCAAGAATGCTTTTATAGTAGGGAAAATATGTAGAGAATAGTCTTCTCGCCAACTAAAAGAAAATATGGGGGTAATTTTCATCTAGCTATCTGACCTATCTTTGATAGCTATCCACCAAAGCTGAATGTTACAACAAATGTAAGAGCTCTTGATTTTGGGTTAGGTCTCATCTAACCTAGCAGAGATGACCTTCTAGTAAGTTTGGTATGTAAGAAAAGGCATATGGTGTTCCTTAAGCTTAAAGTAGGAAGCTATTAATTCATTTATACATTTAAGTAAAATCTTGTGCTCAACTTTGCATCCAAAATTTGCTTTCAATAGACAAAATTAAGATTTGGTCTTCAGTATAGATACACAAAAAATTCTTGGTATGCATTATGCTTATGTGTTGGTTAGTAGGCTTTGGTATCAACAAGCCTATTCTCCAATTCCCTTAATGAGAATAACCCCTTTAATTTTTCTTATTGAGATTAAACTAGTTGAGAATGTAATCCATTCAACTTATTCCAGGATGAGTAAAATTTAAGTTTAAAGTATTTGATGAGTCATAACTATTTTAAATTTTAGAATTTTCTTCGCATGTCACTTTTTGCACACATTACACATATGGCACTTGTCGCACATAACTCACATACATATTTTGTGTGCACACACAAGAATTTCTCACACATCCTACACTTATATAATTTATTGAACCTACTCACATGACGAATGTGAGGCCTCTTATATAACCCTAATAGAAAATGAATGTTTTGAGTAGGATTTTATTTGATTGAGATTATTCTAAAAATGTGAATATCACATAAGGTATGGGGACAAATGATAAATTTGTTATATTATAGTAATTGTATGAAAATAAAATTTAATATTATAGTTTAATAATATTCAAGGGTATAATTGAAGTATAAAGTATTAATTTGGGGTAAATTTGTAAATATGGCATCTTAAGGGTTAAATGTTAATAAAAGAAAGATTTGAGTGGTTGATTTAAGTGAAATATTTAATAGAGGAGTCAATGTTAAGCATGCAAAAATGTGAGAGTTAAAAGTGTGACATGTAATTTTTTAAGGGACCAAATGAGGTATTTTCCCTTATTAATATATATAGTCCATTTTATTAAGAGAGAGAGTATGTAGGGACGGAAATTCCTTGAAGGAATTCTGAGTTTCTTTCTTCTTTATCTCAAAGACATTGTTAAGTTTCTCTCTCTAAGAATTCTTGATGAAAACCTTGCATGTGGTGATTAATCAAAAGAATTAGTGTAACACAATAAGGTAAAAATCTTAATTTGATAGTTCATCATCCTCTTCTTATTTTGTTGAGTGGTTGGATTGAGTTAAATACTAGAAGTGTTGTTAAATGGATGAATTTTTGTTACAGGAGAAGAAGGTGGAAGGAGTAAAGGAAAAAGGAAAGGCACAAGATTAAGGTTAAGGGAATTTTCGGCCAAGGTATGGGATTTATGTGCTTTGAGGTTATATGATTCTTCTTGTCCTTTTAAATGTGTGTAAATGGATGTCTTTGACTGTAATCTAGAAACGTTATTGCATGTCAAAGATAAGGAAAGAAATTAGAGTTTTTAGAAAGATTATTCCCTAATAGCTTAACTCGGTTCTATAACTGTACCACCATAGGAGGACTTAGCACGATAAGGACCTTATCCCATTGTGATATACACATGTTTCATATTTTGTTTTGATGTCAAATTATGGAATCTAAGTTAAAAGTGTTAATTGGAAGCACTATGAATTTTTAATGCATGAAACTGGGGTTTAAATTATGTAAGCTTAAGTAAGTTATTTTTGCAATAAAAGGAATCCTTATAAGAGTTATGCTAATGAAAAGATATTGAAATTGTATAATCCGCATATGTTATGCTCGCGATAGTGCACTATATGTGGACTATATATTCGCCTCTATCATGCTCGTGACCTTAGTTATGCTTGTGACAATGCAGTATATGTGAACTACTATATTACACTTGATCGTGCTTATAACTTGCCCATTTAACATGAATTCTTCTTTATTTGCCTTGCTTTTGTATGAGAGACCTTGCTATACTAACTTAATACCTCTATATACTATGTGCAACATTATGATAAATGCAATTAAATGTTATGACATGTTATAGAGCTTCATATATGAGGCATGTGTTATGATGAGCAACCAAATAGGTATGTTCCACTACATGATTAAAAAGGCATGTTATGCACATATGAGAGAGCTATTCAAAGTAAGTTAAAATAACATGAAAGACTATATGATTGATGCATATGAAATATGCCATAGTGATGAATCAATTTTTATATGACTATAGACACATTTCAATTACATAATGTATGAATGAATATGTTATATGAAAAGAGAATCAATTAAGGTATCACCTGCATATAGAGTTCAATAATGGATAAATAGGCACCTATAGGGATATTGCAGCTGCCACTGTTGACCTTTTTAGGTCCAAAATACAGTCGATTCTATTGGATCATGCATAACCCCCGTTTAGGTCCATTTGACCGGGCCACCGTATGATATCTTCAGATATCCACCGTTTGATACCCTCGAGTCCACCGATCCTGTTATCAACCTTTCGAACTTAAGAAGGCTAAACTAAAGTAGTAATGTTTCGCAGTTAATCATAGTATAATTAGTGCATCTGATATATGGATTAACATGTTGAATAGTGGCTTCTAATGCATGTATTATATTTACATACATTATGTATAGATCCTTTTTATGAATTGTTTAGACTCAAGTATGCTAAATGAATTAAAGGTTACAATATTGTTTAAGATATTATGTTTTATTATATACCTATTTCAAATATGTAAATTTTAATATTTTAAATTATTATATGTTATCTATTTTTGACGACCACTGTGAGTGGTTGTATTTCATATTTAGTATGCCCACTAAGCTTTATAACTTAGCACGGATTATTTTATCCATATAGGTTCTGTAGCCAAGGCTTTTGCACCGGAATGAACTTTGCAACAAGATAGGCCAACACCAGTTCATAGGAATTGATGTAGGGATATTTTGGTTAATTTTGTATAAGTTCCTTACCTATTTAAATATGTACAAAAAGGTTGTTTAATATATGTATGTCATAAGAAAGTAAATGATGTAATAAGCTCAAACTATTGCTAGTATATGCATGTCTATAAGAGCTAGAAGGCTTTTATATAATATGCTATATGATTGCTAAATGTTGAGCATGGAAATGAATAGATTATGATAGTTGTATCATAAGTGTGTATGATAAGTAGGTTACATAATGAATCACTATGCATACGGAATTAAAGTAATGAAAGTTATATGGAACCCCTATTTAATGTGTGTATATATATATTGCATGGTAAAAATGGATCATGTTTTATGATTAATGTTGCTGTAATTGGGTTGATATCCTACTATTATATCTAGAAGGTATGATATAAAATATGATTAAGGCATTAGAATTAGGGTGTTTCAACTTATTTCTTGCAAGGAAAAGAGAAGGGATCCGCATGCCAAAGATTCCCGTTAGGAAGATGACCATTGTGAAGAAGTTGATTTCATATTTTAAGAATAAGGGAAATAATTTTCTACTAATCTTTTATATGAGCTACATTCATAGAAAATTGGGGTTTGTTAAAAGGAAAGAAAACATAAATGAAAAAAAAAAGGAAAAGAAATGAAAAATAAGAAAAAAATGAAGAAAAGAAAAAAGAGGAGAAAGGGAAACCTTGCAATCAACATTACAACAACGAGAATAAAAAAAATGAAAAGGAAAGGGAAAACTTGCGTTATTATCTTTCAAACAATCCCAACTGAGTTAATTACCAAAGGCAAATGCAAAAATGCTTTGATAGTGAGTAAATAGGTTGAGAATAGCCTTCATATCAATTAAAAAAGCATAGTGGTAATTTTTCTCTAGTGACCTAACCCTTCTTTGATAGCCATTCACCTAAGCCTAATGTTACAACTAATGTATGATCTCCTGATTCTGTGTTTGATCTCATCCAACCTAGTAGAGATTACCTTCTAGGAAGGTTTGGTATGTAAAAAGAGGCATATGGTATTTCTTATGCTTTAAACAGGAAGCCATGAATGCATTTATACATTTGAGTTAAATTCATCCCTAGATTTGCATCCATAATTTTCTTTTCAAAAGACAAAATAATTATGTTTTGGCCTTCAGCACACAAACACAAAAATTGCTTGGTATGCATTGTGCTTATGTGCGGGTTCAATAGGCCTTGGTATTGATATGCCTATTTTCTTGCTACCTTATTAAGAATGGCCCCTTAATTTCTCTTGTTGAGATTAAATTAGTTGAAAATGTGGTCCATTCAACTCATTTAAGGATGGACAAGAATCAAGTTTAAAGCATTTGATAAGCTGCAATTACTTCAAAATTTTTTGACACTTCTTGACAAATAGTTCTTTACACGCACCACTTATAATACTTCCCACATGTGCTCATGCCTGTGGTTGTGCATACATATATAAATTTAGCACACATGTTGCACACACATGATTTCTTACACATACTTACCTAAGTCATTTCTTACAAGGGAAAAAATAATAATAGGCTCCACGCACTAAATCAGGTCACAGGATAATCATGTGTTATGGTTGATCAACCAAAAGAAAACTCCTTTGGGAGAAATCATGTAAGAAGAGTATCTTAAAAAATGAGGCGTATGCCATTTTGAAAGTGATAACAAAGGGATGACTAGCTCACTTAAAAATAAGATCCCCAAGAGGTGGAAATCATGCAAACCCATAAAAAGAAATCGTTCGTGGAGCTAGGCTATCAATACACATCATTGTTGGAGGCAATCAGCTAAGATTCCTTTTGCTAAAACATGCACTTGAACATACTACACAATAAGTGTACAAGAATTCCAATATACCAAAAATCTAAATGCTTTAAATGTACAAGAATTCCCATATACAAAAACTCAAATTCTTCAGATGTATAGAACTTTTTTAAATACTCAAAAGCACAAATGTACAATGAATAAAAATTTTGTAAATATCCAATGCACTAAAAGTTTCAAGTCCTTGAAATACTCTTAAATTGTAGAAATTTAAAATACACTAAAATACAAAAATTCAATATACATTCCAAATTGTTTAAATCCAATATGTATTTAAAATTGTGAAAAATTCAACATACACTCAAAACTATACAAATTCAAAACCTACCCAAATTGTGAAAATATAAATCTTACCAAAAGTGTGGATTCACACATTCAAAAGCAAACACTATAGCAAACCAACAAGCTCAAACTAATAAAAATAAACAAAACACTTACTGACAATCCAAGTCTCTCAATGAGCATCTAAGCCTCTCAGTGAGCATCCAAGCCTCTCAGTGAGCATCCAAGCCTCTCAGTAAGCATCTAAGCCATAGCTCTCTCTAGTCTTTGGGATAGTCAATAGTTTGTACTGGCCCTCCTAACCATATATCGACTCTACAATTCTCATGGTGAGAGTGGACTACATATTAACAAAATATGTCCTCTTACAGTGGTCGTCCAAATGTCTCCTCATCTACCCTTAGAGATAAAAGTAGTTAAGTCATTATGCCCGCATTGTATATTTGAGAAGTAGTTGGGTGGTGACTCTGAATAGTGAAGTGGTGATCTCGTGTATGATGTCAGCCCTATTGTACATGTGCATCTCTCATAAGTCAATGATCTCAACCAAGTTGACCGACCCAGAACTATTAGTGTAGCCTATATATGATGTGGATAGCACCCAATAGATATATTAGTAGCCCTAAGTAGCCAACATAGTGCTCTTTGCCGTGTCTAACTGGTACACGACTCTAAGAAGGTTAATGGCCACCCATTGCACCCGATCAACTATCCTCTTAGGGATTAGAACATCCAGCCCCATTGAAAGACCTATGGCCTATGTAAATAGTCAACGGGTGATGCTGTAGTAGATGCCTCCAACATAGGACTAGACTACCCCCTACTTAGTTTCAAACCTTTGATAGTCATCATACTCTAAAGTGGCAAGAAACACTTTGCTTGCATTTGGATAAGTCTAGAAGGTCGTAGTAAGGAATGATGTCAATCCTATTGTGGCTAATAGTTAATCGACCTCCTTAGCCAACCCTACAGTGTGGAGAAATTATCTAAATAAGAAATGGATGGATCTAATCTACACCCGAGATAAGGTTCGATATCCGTCAGCCTATCGTGGAGTCAAATACACCAGTCTGGCGTGTGCATCTCTGTGTGGCATCCTGTAAAAAAATTAAGTGTTAGTTTCCTATGATTGACTAAGGTTGTAAACAAACTAAATTAATTTGCTAAAAATTGAGATGAAATTGTTGCATCATGCTAGCTTAAACTGAAGCTAGCCAGCCTACATAAAAATGCATGCTAAGCACCACAAAAGAAATTGCAACAACCTAGATAATCTAGCAAACATACACAACAAATGAGGCAAAATATATATTTTAAAGTATCTATAGAACTCTAACAAAAATCTAGCAGCATTCCGGCTAGGATTGTGCCTGCCCCCTACACGAGAGAAGTATTTCAACAAATTCGGAGACCATCATTGGGCACGTTAAATTGAGATTATCCTCAACTATGTTGGTGCAATTGTTGGTTTAGTCTCAACAAGTTTTAAGGTACAAAGCTAAGTAAAACTATGAATACAAGAAGCACTATTTACATGCTCATATTTAAAGGGGTACTTTCCTAAATATAGTGTCATGAAATATCAAGGTTCACAAGTTTAAGTGTATCCCCTATTGGCCTTAGGCAAAACTACAAGACAAATCATGAAAACTAAACACAACGGAATTATAAGAATACATTCAAAACATGAACAATATAAATAAAGTGGAAAGAAGTGAGAGAGGACTTACTTGGGGTGGGGAAGATAGAGAAATAAAAATATAAGAAGAAATGCATATTGAGTACTATCCTGATGTGCGTATCAATTCCATGTGAAACTCCATGCAAATGACATAAAAAATGGATGAGAAACGAGGGAGAAAGAAAAAGAAAATTGAGAGAAACCTTTGGAGAATAGAAATGGTAGTTATGGAGGAGAGGGGAAGAAGAAAAAAAAAGAGGAAAAGGTTTTTATTTTTAAAATTTTTGAGCGACAAACAGCCGTCCCATCTATCAAAGCTTTTCTACCTTCTTTTAATTTTTATTTTTCTTTTTTCCTTATTTCTTTATTTTATTTTTTATTTTTTATTTTTCACTTTGTCACTTCATTTATCATCACTCACCTCATTTTTTTTCTTAAACATTATCATATTTACACATAGATATAGATTACATTCATGCACATGCATACAAATGTACATACAATATTTATTTTTACTAAGCATACTCCTTGAAATCTTGGCTGTTTCCTAAATTTTTGAACCTTCTCCACGTCTAGAATCCTTTGAAGCTTCCAAATTGTCCATGAGCCTTTTAAATTCCCTATAAAAATAAAAACAAGGAAGAATGCAAAACAATGTACGTGCAATTGTAGACACTGATCTTAAGGCAGCTTCTGATCAAAATTACTTAATGAGAAAATGGTTTCTCAGAAATATATATATATATATATATATATATGTATGTATGTATGTATCTATATATGTATTGATGGAATATGACATGATATGTTCATGGTAATCGTGCAGCGGAAAAACGATAAAACAATCATACATGCCATACAATTCCATGACAAGAATCGAAAACATGCAATTTTAGGGTTTTAAAACTTACAACTTTAGATGCCTTTTAAATATTCAATTTGGTGATGACCAGCAACTAAGATAACTTTATCAGCCTTAGATCTTGATCACCAATGCCAAGGAACAACCTTTTACGCCACTCCCTCTATTCTCACACACACAATTGCACCGACAGCTTAAAATTGAGATTGCTAGCTCTCTTTTACAGGATTGTGTAATGGCTATGGCTTGAAGCTAAAAAATTTGATTTTTTGCTTCTCTTAGGTTGTTATTACTACCCAAGAACACAAGAGGATGAGGAACAATCCTTTCTCCTTGTGAAAATTGGCCAAAAGAATTTTTGTGAGAGAGGGAGAGGAATTCACCCCAAACCTAGGGAACTACGGTTTCACGCCAAAATCTAGTTATCCCCCTAGGGTTTTATTTCTTTTCATATATATATCCTTATCTTTTGGCAAGTGTTTGATCTGAATTTTACCATCTTAAGATAATTAATTCAACTTCAATCACTTCCTAAAAATAAGTAATATATATTGATTTAAACTCCTTTGAATTTAAAATTCAAACTTGAAATAAAACACAAGATATTTAATTAAATAAAATCACTTAATATAAATAATAAGCGTGTGCCGAAATTCCTTGGTTTTTATCTTGGAATTTCGGCCACTTCACTTTATATTTAAATGATTTAATTTAATTTAAATTCTTTTAGGCTTTAATACTTAATTAACTTAATTAATACAAGATAATTAATTAATTGAAATTAAACCATGTGGGCTGAATTTCTCTCTCTCATGGGCCAAGGTCCAATAGCATTTATAATGCCCATTACATACATTAATTTGACTTTAATTAAAAGCCCAAATTAATGCCCAATACTTAATTTAAATATTTTAAGCCCAATGCTTTGTGTGCGATCCTATAGGTCCTTTTAATGTTGGCAATGAATTAATGAATTAATTCAAAGGCTATATATATTCTCTAGCAAGATATTATAGCATTCCAAATTAAATGAAAATGCATATGGCATTTAGTGACCTAATGCAATTTTGCATAGTCCCTAACCCATAAATATCAGAATTAATATAAGGCTTGGAACTAGTCATCCTTATATATATTAATTCCTTTCTTGATATTTCGGTGACACTGAACTCTCAGATAAATAATGATTACTCATTATTTCATCTCGGTATGGCCATACACTTCTCAGTTCACTGATCAAGTGGCAGATGATATTTTCTCTCTTATAGAGAGGGGTAATCCCTTCACTTCTCTCATGCTCTCTAACATAAATCAATGCGTACCCATACTTGTCACTCTATTACGAGCACGTTAGGTGTATGTCAAAGCACATAGTAATTCATAAAGAGTTTCATAGAGATTTTAGGTCTAAGAACTCCGATACAAAACTTGCTTATGAGAAACACTAATGACTTGTACCATATAGTGTTCTCATGAGTGGATCGAATCCAGATACCATGTTCTTTAACATGTATCTATAATCTCTTATTGACACTCTTGTCCTTATGATCCGTAAGAAAGAACTCAACTTATCAGAGAGAGCATACTAGTCTTAATTCATTGTTATTCCCATAACAATGGCTGACTAGGGATATTTAGAATGAAGTCTCATTTGTTTCAAGGTCTTACAACCATGTGCCTCACACATGATAACTTAAATTGAAACAACATTCTTGGATAGTTCTATCAATTGATATGCACAGGAATACAATAGAAAAAACAAATGCCTCATTTATTAACCAAAGTGTTTTATTACAATGTATTGGGGCTAGGGCTTACACTAACAATCTCCTATTAGCACTAGTCCTAATTAGGCATAGCCCTAAGATCGAATGCTCTCAAATGAGCTTCGTGCTGATTTGGATGCAACTGTTTCGTCAAAGGATCTGCTACATTGTCTTCACTTGCTATCTTGCTAACCTTAACGTCCCCACGATCAATGATTTCTCTTATCAGTTGGTACCTCCTAAGTATGTGTTTGGATTTCTAGTGTGACTGGGGCTCCTTAGCCTGTGCGATGGCCCTGTTGTTGTCACAGAAAATTTCTAATGGATCTAGGATGCTTGGGACAACTCCTAATCCAGAAATGAAATTTTTAATTTAAACAACCTCTTTTGCAGCCTCACTCGTTGCAATATACTCAAATTCTGTAGTGGAGTCGGCAACGGTCTCTTGCTTCGAGCTTCTCCGGCTGACAGCACCACCGTTTAAAACAAAAATAAACCCAGATTGCGATCTAAAATCCTGAGTACTGGTCTGAAAATCAGCATCGGCATAACCTTGTATGACAAGCTCTTATTGACCATCATACAACAAGAAGTGATCCTTAGTCCTTCGCAGGTACTTCAGAATCCCTTTTACAGCAGACCAGTGCTTCTCACCAGGGTCTTGTTAAAACCAACTGGTTATACTCAGTGTATGAGCAACATCTAACCTAGTACATAACATAGCGTACATGATAGATCCAATAGCAAATGCATATGGGATTCTACTCATGTTGTCCCTTTCCTCTTTGGTTTTAGGGCACTGTTCTTTAGTCAAAGGAACTCTCGAAGCCAAAGGTATGTACCCTTTCTTTGAGTCTCCCATACTAAAGTGCTTTAGTACTTTGTCTATATACTTTTCTTGACTTAGTCCCAAAAGTCGATTCGATCTATCTCTATAATTTCGAATACCAAGTATTGTCTCGGCTTCACCTAAGTCTTTCATTGAGAAACATTTTCCCAACCATTGCTTAACCTTTTGCAATGTTGGAATGTCATTCCCAATGATAAGGATGTCATCCACAACCAAAAAATACTACTATGCTCCCACTAACCTTCTTGTACACACAAGGCTCATCTTCGTTCTTGATGAAGTCAAATTCTTTGATTGCCTCATCAAAATGAAGAGTCCAACTTTGGGATGCTTGCTTTAATCCATAAATGGATTTTTGAAGTTTACAAACCTTCTTAGGATGTTTGGGATTGACAAAATCCTCAGGCTGTGTCATATACACATCCTCAAGTAAATTTTCGTTGAGGAAAGCAGTTTTGACATCCATTTGCCATATCTCATAATCAGGATATGCAGCTATGGCAAGCAAGATCCTAATGGACTTGAGCATAACTACAGGCAAAAAGGTCTCGTCATAGTCTACACCATGAGTTTGTCGAAAACCTTTTGCTATTAGTCTACCTTTGTAGGTCTTATCAACTTTGAGTTTGAATAGCCACTTGCATTCAATTACCTTCGCACCTTCCGATGGATCAACCAAGGTCCAAACCTGGTTATCGTACATTGATTGCAACTCGAATTTCATGGCTTCAAGCCAATTTTTCTAGCTTGGGCTTTCAATAGCTTCTCGGTAGGTAGTAGGATCCTCACGATCTACTAACTCAATAGTGTCACTATCAGTGATTAGAAATCCATATCTCTCAATCTCCTGACATATCCTACTGGACCTTCTAGGTACTTGTGTAATGGGTTCTTGTTCCACAACTTGTTGTGAACTTGATCCCACTTCCAACTCATCCTCTATAGGAGCTTGTGGTACTTGAATTTCTCCAAGTTATACTTTACTCCCATTGTCTTTCTTGAGAAGGAACTCCTTTTCCAAGAAAACAGCCTTACGAGCAACAAATACTTTGTTCTCGGCTTGTGAGTAAAAGTAGTATCCCTTTGTTTCTTTGGGATAACCCACAAACAAGTAGATAGTGGATTTGGACTCTAGTTTGTCAGATGTCAATTTCTTAAAATGTGCTTCATAGCCCCAAATCCTGAGAAATGACATATTGGGTTCTTTTCCAGTCCATACCTCATATGGTGTCTTCTCAACTGCTTTAGTTAGAGTACGGTTTAGTAGAAACGCAGCAATTTCTAATGCATAACCCCAAAAAGAGACAGAAAGATTAGCTTAACTCATCATAGATCGAACCATGTCCAATAGAGTTCGATTTCTCCTTTAGGACACACCATTCCATTGTGGCATTCCGAGAGGAGTGAGTTGTGAAATAATACCACACTCTTTTAGATGACTGTCAAATTCTTGGCTTAAGTATTCGCCACCTCAATATGATCGAATGGCTTTGATACTTTTGCCAAGTTGTTTTTCTACTTCATTTTTAAACTCTTTGAATTTCTCAAAAGTTTCAAATTTGTACTTCATTAGATAGATATAGCCATATCTACTGAAATCATCTATGAACATCACGGAGTAGCTAATACCACCTCTAGCTTGTGTACTTAATGGTCCACATACATCGGTATGTATTAGTTCCAATAAGCCATTATTTCTTTCACCTTTCTTGTTAAAAGGACTCTTTGTCATTTTTCCATGCAAACATGGCTTGCATGTATCATAAGACTCTAAGTCGAATGACCCAAGCACTCTAATTTTGTGGAGTCTTGAAATGCATTTTTTGTTTGCATGTCCTAAATGACAATGCCAAAAGTAAGTAGGGTTCAATTCGTTTGATTTAACCCTCTTTGTATTAATGTTGTATATGGACTCTTTGTTTTGTAAATCAAGGATATAAAGGCCATTTTGCAACATGGCATTGCCATAAGAAATGCCTTGGCAACGAATATGAGCATTGCCATTTTTAATAACAAAATAAAATTCATCCAAATCCAAACATGAAACTGAAATAATGTTTCTGCTCATAGCAAGCAAATAATAACAATTTTTCAAAACTAAACAAAGTCCGGAAGGTAAAGTGAGTTGATAGTCGCCTATCTCCATGGCAGCACCTCGTGCTCCATTCCCAACACGGAGGTCCACTTCATTCTTCCCAAGTAACCATCTATTTCTTAGCCCCTGCACATTTGAACAAATGTGAGAATCACAACTGGTATCCAATACCCAAGTGGTAGAAATAGAAAGGTTAATCTCAACAACAAAAATACCAGAACTGGACACCTTGGCTCCATTCTTCTTTTGTTCTTCCTTGAAGAGAGCGCAATTCTTCCTTCAATGCCCTATCTTGTTGCTATGGAAGCAACTGCTCTCACTCTCTTTGAGCTTCTGCGCCTTGGACTTGGATTAGGCCTGAGGTGCACACCCACTTGACTTGAACCGAGCCAGGTCATTCTTGGGTTTTGCCTTTCCCTTTCCCTTGACGGGTCCCTTTTTAATGCCCCCTTGAACCATCAATACGGGATTGGTCTTTTGAATGTTCTCTTCAGCATTCTTAAGCATCCCATGAAGCTCAGTGACTGACTTGTTTATTGCATGCATGTTATAATTCATCACAAATGGATTATAATCATCAGTCAATGATCCTAAGATCAAGTCAGTGGCCAATTCCTTTGGCACTTGTACCTCAAGCTTCTCAAGAGTATCAAGATACCCTTTCATCTTGAGTACATGGGTACTAATAGGAGTACCCACAACCATCTTACAAGAAATCAAGGCCTTTGTTGTCACGAACCTCTCGTGACGAGCTTGCTCTTGGAACATCTCCTTGAGGTGCACCATGATCGCATAAGCCTCTTGGTCCATAAATTGCTTTTACAAGTCAGGCACCATAGTGGCCAGCATCAGATAGGTCGCATCATTGGAGTCGCTCTTCTTGGTCTCAAAAGTTTCCTTTTGAACTGCAGAGGCGTTCCTAGCATGTTCTTCAGGCAAGGGTGCATCCAAAACATACGACTTTTTCTCTTGCTTAAGAACTATTCTTAAGTTTCGAGACTAGTCTATGAAATTGGTGCCATTTAGTTTGTCCTTTTCAAGGACCGATCGCAATGAGAAATTGTTGTTTGAAGATTCCATTTTCAATCTACAATAAAATTTAGCAAGATTAAATGAGGTGTTATTTATAATCCCACAAACTGAATTAATATCCCTTTAAATAATTCGCGTTAGTGATTTAATGTGGGCCAAGATCCACTTTTCACAACAACTTATTAGTCAAGCTAAGCTTGTACACCTAACAAGTTAAGTTACTTAGGTAGGAAAACTCCAATCGTGTCTCGTACATGACTCTTGGATCAAATGGGCTAACATCTTAAGATGTTATAACACAAACCCATTTATTAGTTGCCTAGGTCCGGGCATCTCTTTCCATGTTAAGTCCAACCTACATTCACAACCCATACCTCACAAAGATAATAGGGTGCATCTAGGACTCCTAGTCTACGTGACCGATGATTGATGCCTTGACATGTTTCGAATTAGGAAGGCAACTTTGTGACTTACTATTTTTTAGGGATTCATTTTATTACGGCTTACATGGCATACGCTTTGTCATCCATTCATAGCATGCATATATAAATAATTGCATAAAGTAAAGCATGACAAACATGGGCCAAAAAACCTACAACTAAGATTCTATACTATTACATAAGAATCTTCGAGTTGGGCTTCTCCACTCCGGTGGGCTTCGTCTTGATTTACAAAGTCTTCAAATATTTTCTATTCTAAGAAATAAATGAAAATTTTACAATAATACATAATGGCTCGCATGCCATATTTAATTACAAAAACCCAGGGCCTATGAATGCACCATGCATATCCATTCATCACACCAAACAAGCAAATAGATATACATAACATTCATGGATCAAACAAAGTCCAATTATAATTAATTTAGCCAAGCCCATTAATGGAAATTGTGTACTTAAACCTTTAAGAGATGACCCCGTGATGGGCCTGGGCCAAAGCCCAATGGACTAAATCCTCTTATTGAATAAGTTCTCTTAAAAGCCCAAAACACTTACTAGTTAGATTTGTGCCATAAATCAACTCTAGTATAATTTCCAATTTTGCCATTTTTAATTTTATGTCATATAGCCCATAAACATTAAAAAAACATATAATATGTACCAACATGAATTAAAACACAAAATCATGAAGAACATATATATGATACACGGCATGCATATAAAAACAAGCAAACAACAAAACTAGTTGTTTAATGCTTATGTGATGCATATAAAAATGCACAAATACTTAAATCAATTTTATGAGTCATTTAATAAATTAAATAAGGTCATAAATATTGATTTAATATTCTGTACCAATCTGATCTAAATGTGTTTTTACCATTTTAATCGAAACAAAACAAACAATGTTGATTAAACATGTAACAAACACAAACTAGTCATAGTTTTAAGTGATTTTAAAATTAATCAATTAAATTGTCATGGACTAGAATTAAAACCAAATTTAAAATATGTCTAGACCTGATATCTAATCTTTAAAAATCACTTAAAAACATGCCAAAAATGTTTTTACATTTAATATTTAAAACTAGTTGTTAAACTAACAATTAACATGCCAAAAAGCACCTAGTTTTAATATTAACATGTACCATCAGGTATTATCAATTAAATCCGACCATTAACAGCTCCTAGAACATATTAGGACAGTATATTAACATGTCATATTAATTATAATACCTATCTAATCAATTAAAATCATTTTTACACCAAAACAATGTAAAAACCTCAAAATAGAAAATTTCAGCATTGCATGTTTCCAAAATAACGATTTTTAATTAATTTTTTCATGCATATAAAGCACTAAAATAAGCATGATTAGGCTCTGATACCACTGATGGAATATGACATGATATGTTCATGGTAATCGTCCAGCAGAAAAATGATAAAATAATCATATATGCCATACAATTCCATGACAAGAATCGAAAACATGCAATTTTAGGGTTTTAAAACTTACAACTTTAGATGCCTTTTAAATCTTGAATTTGGTGATGACCAGCAACTAAGATAAATTTATCCGCCTTAGATCTTGATCACCGATGCCAAGGAACAGCCTTTTACGCTACTCCCTCTATTCTCACACACACAATTGCACCGACGGCTTAAAATCCAGATTGCTAGCTCTCTTTTACGGTATTGTGTAATGGCTATGGTTTGAAGCTACAAAATTTGATTTTGTACTTATCTTAGGTTTCTATTACTACCCAAGAACATAAGAGAATGAGGAACAATCCTTTCTCCTTGTGAAAATTGGCCAAAAGAATTTTTGTGAGAGAGAGAGGAATTCACGCCAAACCTAGGGAACTAGGGTTTCACGCCAAAATCTAGTTACCCCCTAGGGTTTTATTTCTTTTCATATATATATTCTTATCTTTTGGCAAGTGTTTGATCTGAATTTTACCATCTCAAGATAATTAATTCAACTTCAATCACTTCCTAAAAATAAGTAATATATATTGATTTAAATTCATTTGAATTTAAAATTCAAATTTGGAATAAAACACAAGACATTTAATTAAATAAAATCACTTAATATAAATAATAAGCATGTGCCGAAATTCCTTGGTTTTTATCTTGGAATTTCGGCCACTTCACTTTATATTTAAATGATTTAATTTAATTTAAATTCTTTTAGGCTTTAATACTCAATTAACTTAATTAATACAATATAATTAATTAATTGAAATTAAACCATGTGGGCTGAATTTCTCTCTCTCATGGGCCAAGGTACAATAGCATTTATAATGCCCATTACATACATTAATTTGACTTTAATTAAAAGCCCAAATTAATACCCAATACTTTATTTAAATATTTTAAGCCCAATGCTTTGTGTGCGATCCTATAGGTCCATTTAATGTTGGCAATGAATTAATGAATTAATTCAAAGGCTATATATATTCTCTAGCAAGATATTATAGCATTCCAAATTAAATGAAAATGCATATGGCATTTAGTGACCTAATGCAATTTTGCATAGTCCCTTACCCATAAATATCAAAATTAATATAAGGCATGGAACTAGTCATCCTTATATATATTAATTCCTTTCTTGATATTCCAGTGACACTGAACTCTCAGATAAATATTGATTACTCATTATTTCATCTTGGTATGGCCATACACTTCTCAGTTCACTGATCAAGTGGCGATCATATTTTCTCTCTTATAGAGAGGGGTATTCCCTTCACTTCTCTCATGCTCTCTAACATGAATCGATGCATACCCGTACTTGTCACTCTGTTACAAGCACGTTAGCTGTATGTCAAAGCACACAGTAATTCATAAAGAGTTTCATAGAGATTTTAGGTCTAAGAACTCCGATACAAAACTTGCATATGAGAAACACTTATGACTTGTACCATGTAGTGTTCTCATGAGTGGATTGAATCCAGATACCATGTTCTTTAACATATATCTATGATCTTTGATTGACACACTTGTCCTTATAATCCGTAAGACAGAACTCAACTTATCAGAGAAAGCATACTAGTCCTAATTCATTGTTATTCCCATAACAATGACTGACTAGGGATATTTAGAATGAAGTCTCATTTGTTTCGAGGTCTTATAACCATGTGCCTCACACATGATAACTTAAACTGAATCAACATTCTTGGATAGTTATATCAATTGATATGCATAGGAATAGAATAGATAAAACAAATGCCTCGTTTATTAACCAAAGTGTTTTATTACAATGTATTTGGGCTAGGGCTTACACTAACATGTATGTATGTATGTATGTATGTATGTATGTATGTATATATATACTGGTTTCTTAGAAATAGATAAGGAATGGACGTGATAGGCCTTTTTCTCAAGGCTTTATGCTTTCAAAAGGTTTTTTGAGTTCTCACTACAAGAAAATGCTAAAATAGCAATGAAAATATTTCCGTTGCTAATCTAGCAACGAAAATTCAATTTCGTTCCAAATTAGCAATGAAAATCTAATTTTGTTGCTAAAATTTGTTAAAATTTTTATATTTAGCAACGAAAATAAAAATTGTTATTGTCTGTTGCTAAATATGGAGGAAAGTTTTAGCGCCAAAACATAGCAACAGAATTGTGCAACAAAATGCTTATTCAATTGCTAAACAAGGTGCCAGCAAATGGCGTAAAAATTTTTAGTAGCAAAAATAGCAATGGAAACCTATTCCTTTGCTAAAATAGCAATGGAAAACAAATTTCGTTGCTACTTTAGCAACAAAAGTGTTTTCCATTGCTAATTCTGAACTGAAAATTTTTAAGGTCCCCTAAATAGCAATTGAATATTTTATCCGTTGCTAAAATAGCAACAAAAATAAAATTTGGTTGCTATTTTAGGAACCTTTAAAATTTTCAGTAGCGAAAATAGCAAGAGAAACAAATTACATTGCTAAAATAGCAACGAAAAATAAATTTCATAGCTATTTTAGAACTAAAAATTTTAAAGGTTCCTAAAATAGCAACAGATTTTTATTTTCATTACTAAAATAGCAATGGAAATAAAATTCGATTGCTATTTTACGAACTTTGAAAATTTTCAGTGGCGAAAATATCAACCGAAACCTATTCTGTTGCTAAAATAGCAACAAAAAATGATTTTTTTGCTATTTTAGCAACAAAATGGTTTTTCGTTGCTAATTCGAAATTGAAAACTTTTAAGGTTCCCTAAATAGAAATCGTAAACTTTTTCCATTTCTAAAATAGCAACGAAAATAAAATTCGATTGCCATTTTAGGAACCTTTAAAATTTTCAATAGTGAAAATAGCAACTGAAATCTATTTCGTTGCTAAATTAGCAATTGAATCGAATTCGGTTGTTAATTTTCAATTTGCCGTAGGTATAAATTGATCTTTTCTTCCACCTTTTTCTTATTCATCTCTATACACCGCCACACCCCTTTTTTGATTCACCCACCTATTCATGTAAATTATGATTCAAATTGGTCTGTGTTAATTTTTTTATCACTACTTATATCTTTGTTTTTGCTCTAACTTTTTTTAATCACTTCTTAGATATCATTTTTGCTCGTTTTTTATCACCCAGCTATTTCGAGTTTTGCTCGTTTGTGTTTTTCTCGTGATTTAAACCCTTCGCTTTGGTATTTTTCAAAGGAAAAAACTGGAACTCTTTCAAGTACAATGTGTTTAATGGGTTGGAGACTGGTGGTAGTGACCATTAGTAAGCGCAAACAGGGTAATTCATATCAACTTTCCAATAAGTTTTTTTTTGAATTAAGTAAAAAAGACTTAAAGAGTTGACCCTTATAAGCTGAGTACTTACCCTTCACCTTCATTGAAGCCTAATTGTAGTGATTAGGGCTATAAAAAATAGAATTGGGGCGGAATTATAGTGACTTCTTTTCAACATTTCTTTCATATATGCCACAAAGAAGAGGAACTGAAAAAAAACATTAAAAGCTTTTCTTGAGTGGAATGACTCAAAGAATTGTGCTGCGATTAGTATAGTACTTCCTCTTCACCTTCATGGAAGCTGATTGAATCCTTTCTTAATTTCTCTTGAAAGATTTACTTTCATCCTTGGTTTCTTGTTCATCTGGTTCATCGCATTCGTTGCGGATAACATTGTCGATCTTCTTGTTTTTATGGTGGCAGTGCTAGGTATAGTTTTCTTCCTTTTATAAATTTTATATCTACTCGTTCTTGAAATATTGATGCACAAGTACGTCCGGATGATATGTTTCGAAGATAGTCCAGAGGTATATATTCATATTCTCACAATATTTAAACTCATATATACTTTGTTTCATCAATATTCCTCCACCATTTGTTTCATTAGTAGTCCTTAATTAGTATATTATAAAGCCTATTAATTCATAATTATTATTTATATGATTGTACGCTTAAAACTTAAAACAAAACACACACATCCTCCTCCTCTTGAAAAAATATTAATGTCTTAAATTGTACTATTTAGGGTAGCTTTTTTTGGTTTAGATAACGCTAGTGATGGAGTGATTAAGCAAAGTATATCTATGCATGCAATTTCTACATTGTATCTATGCAAGTATATCTATGTGGGTTGTTGCCTTTTTATTATTTCTTTTAATTTTTTTAAAATTTTTGTTTATAATAAAGCTTTTTTATTTTCTAGATAAGAGATTTGGATCCTTAATTCAGGCTTCTTTCAATTGAAATAATTGAATTCTTTTGTTGCTAGCTACAGTTAAACTTTTGTTTACTATTTGTGGATTATTTGAAGGTTGCATGAAGGACTGATATCAATATATCTGATTTAAATTTCTTGGGGTGTGCATCTTATTGGGAGTAGTTGTCATTCTTATTTCTATGCTCTCAATATAATAATTTTCCTTTCTTTTGGGACCAGTAATAATTCTTAACTAGAAACAATTGGATTTATCGATTCATAAGAATGTATATTCTTCGTTTGTTAGTGTAATTGCTAAGTTTGTCAAATCTATTTCAGCTATAAGTACTTATTTGATTTTATTGATGTTCAGTACCTTTTTAATTCCAACTTCATTGATATTTTCACTTAATGACCTTTTGCAGTATGATTTGCTTTCAATTCACTATTTCGTCATGAAAGTTTCTTCTATGGATATATTGTAATTGGGATTTTCATATACTTTGGAACTTTGGAAATTTGAAAAAGAGAAATTTATATCTTTTGACAATAAGTACCAAAGGATGTATATTTTGACTGATAAATTCCTAGAGATTAGAGTTAATAGGGGGTTGTAGAGAAAAATATGCATGTATGCATGCATCTATTAACAGAAATCTAATTATATACCCTATATAATAGAATCAGTATTACCTTTTCTATCAAATTTCATTTCTTTCTTGTCATGTTTGTATTTAAAGTCTCATCAAATGTCTTAAGTACAACAATGGATGATTGCAGGTGCACTTTTGTTTCAATTATCAGATATAGGCTTCTGCATAAATATTGATTTTCTAATTTTGAGAGCAAAAGTAATTTTGTGTAAAAAATCAATAATAATTTAGTGACGGAATAGCAACGACAATTCAGTCGTAATGTTTTTTAAATACTAGCCGAATTTAGCTACAGAAACTTTAATTCGGTTGCTAAAAATAGCAATGAAAATTAATTTTAGTTGCTATAAATAGCAACGAAATTTCTATTTGGTTTCTAAATATAGCAATGGAAAATGAATTTGGTTGCAAAAAATACAACTGAATTTCTATTTGGTAAGTAAAAATAGCAAAGAAAAATCTAATTCTGTTGGTAAAAATAGCAACAAAAATTCTAATTCAGTTGCTAAATTTAGCAACGGAAACAATTTCTATTTCTAAAATATACCAACCATCAAATTTGTAACTGAAAGTTTCTGTAAGGCCCCTAACATGACCCTAATTTAATTTGCATATTATTGTAATTAAGTAAGGGGGTAAATTAACATGTTATTATGTTAATTGCATGAAAATATAATAAAAGAGTATGGTTTAATGTTAATTAAGGATGCAATTAAGGATAAAGGTATTAATTTGGGGTTAATTGGTATTTTTTGGTATTTTGGTGGCCAATTGTGTAGAGAAGCATTTAATTCAAGGTTAAATTGAAAGAATGCTTAAATGGATAGGTTAATGTTTGAAAAAGAATTAGTGGAGGGGTTAAAGTCTAACATGCATAAAGGCTTGTGGCATTTGTGTGACATGCAAAATGATGAAGGACTAAAGAGGAGATTGTCATGTGGGTATAAAAGGCTTGGGTTAGAGAATTTGATTGTGAGAATCGGCATTTGTTGAGAGCAAAACCAGAAATTCATCTTCTTCTTCCTCTTTGATTTCCATAGATTTATCTCAAGCATTTAGATGTTAATGGTGCATGTTGGTTAATCAAGAGTTTAAGGCTCTAAGCTAAGGTAATTAAACTCTCATTTTAACACTTCATCATCACCATCTTCTTCTTCATTTTCTGTTGACTGAGAATATGTCATTTGCTGGAAATGTATGTTCATGGTGATGGTATTTATGAAGGAGAAGAGGAAGGAAGAAGGATCAAAGGAAAGGGAATTGATAGAGGTTGAAGACATTGGGTTTATCAGCCAAGGTATGGGAATTTAGGCCATTCATATTGCATGTAAAAATGGATTACTGGAAGTGAATAGAATTTACAGAATTGAATTTACGTTTTTCTGGAAGTTTATCGTTGAAAGGTTGAAGAAGACAGACTTGCCGAGTCGTGAACATCAGTCCGACTCGTGAAGCTCTTCACGAGTCGTGAAGTCGAGTCTTTCTTCTTCACTCGTGAGCTTCTTCACGAGTCGTGAAGTTCAGCTTTTCTTCCTCACTCGTGAGCCACTTCACGAGTCGTGAAGTATAGTTCCTTCTCCACTCGTGAACCCCTTCACGAGTCGTGAGAATCACCTTATTTGCTTCACTCGTGAATCCCTTCACGAGTCGAACTCCTCTTCACGACTGAATGACCTGTCTTGAATGTTTTGCTCATAAGTTGAGTTATAGAACAGCAAATTGAGTGATTCTTTTTGCATTGAAAAATAGACTTCCATACCTATATTTCACATGAAGAAACCTAAGCTTAAATCTGTCTCTATGTACATGTAATCTATAGTTGAATCCGGACTAGTTTTCTAGACTACTCTATGTAACAGAAATGGCTAGTATGAACAGATTGTTGCTACACTTGATAATATGATTCTTTAATTGATTGAGACAGCTATTTGCTTATGTGATAGAAAGTTAAATGTATAATGCATGTAATATGACTGTCAATGAAGGAATTGTATGCATACACATGCGTTCATTTGCGAATATGAATAAAGACTAGAAAGGAATTATCGAACCCATACATGTAAATCTTATGACATGTAAGTGCACCTTTTATATGCACTTGTGATATGAAAAAGAGAATAATAGCATGACCTTGGCATGTGTATATGCCATATGAAAACATGTTGATATTTTGTATAGCACATGACTTGAATGATGATAAAGGTATATATATATATATGTATTGGAAACATGCTCATAAGAATAAATCGACTATATGCGAATGTACCCACAGGTACGTACATTTATGATTATGTATATGAGTATATGAGCATTTAATTGCCCTATGAGATAGAAGATGAATTAGCATGACTATGAACATGTGAAATGCTTAATGAGGGCATGATCAAGTCTATGATATGATGATTATATGTCATGCTTATATGATATGATGCAAATGATATAGTCATACAGATATAGATGAGCCAGATATATATCTTGGCATATGAAATGTGCATGTATCTGATTATGCACCAGAGAATTCACAGGTTAAGATGACTATGCATATGTGCAAACAGTATACTATGAATACAGTATTAAAATGTGAATGGAATACGAATATAGTTCCGCCTGCGATAGAGTTTTAGATGTGGATAGATAGGCGCCTATGGGGAAATTGCAGCTGCCATAGTTGGCCCATTTGGGTCCATAGTATATGATCCCGTTTGGATCATGATCAGCCCCGTTTGGGTTGATAGGCTACCCCGTTTGGGTATGCTTGACCGGTCCATAGTACAGTTGGCCCCGTTTGGGTCTATAGATTCGATATCTTCGGATATCCCTCATTTGATACCATTGTGTATCCATAGTTCCCGCATCCACTGATAAAGCTAAGGCAGGCTAAACGTTATTCATAGTAATGATCAAAAGTAAACAATTAAAGTTATTTGACTAAAGGTTGATATGTGGCTTATATTGTTGGTTTACCACAGGAATTATGCTTCAATTGAATATGTTCACATGGAATATTGCCATCTATATGAATTATGAAAAAGAAATGTGTGTTTCTCTCTCTCGGGTACAATGCTTATGTACATGAGAATATGCTTATGCTTTAAAGTATATGTTATTGTTGCCATGTTATGATGGACATGTTGATTATAGTATATGAACATATTGTATATGTATGTTTTGATGGCCTTGTGTATGGCCATCCATCTGTAGATATTCCCCACTAAGCTTTATAGCTTAGCACGGGTTATTTATCCGTGTAGGTACCTTCTAGAAAGACTTTTGCTCAGGACGTTCTCTGCATCAGGAAGGGCCAACCATCGACTTATAACCTTGATGTAGGATATTTTGTAATACAGCTATTATATGTTTTGTATAATGGCCAGTCATATTTTGATATGTATATAACCTATGTGGGATAATATAACTCACCAGTAGTAAAGCTACGAAAGAACATGTGTGCATGTGATATGCATGAAGTAATATCCATATAGTTAGTATGCATGATACTAAGCATGAAATGAAAAACTGGAACAGACAGGTGGCATAAATAATAGTATATGAAATCGTATGGCATGATTAATGGCTAAGTGATGGTTAATTGAACATGTAGTATGAGCATGATTAATAGTATTCATGATACATGTGATAATAGGGTATTTGCATAAGGGGTGCTACAGTTTCGTTGCTATTTTTTATTACCAACAAAAATTCAATAAATTCGGTTGCTAATTTTCATTGTTATTTCTTAATTTTTGTGTAGTGCCTGTAGCTTTTAAATGTTTAAAAATCCTTTTTAGGTGTTTATTCCTCTTTTGCCCTCTTAGCGACATCAAAATGGATTTCAAAAGAAAAAAAAGTCAATAGTCAATGGTCGTTACTCATTTTTTATTCACCCCGTTAACTCACAAGTCAAGGCCATGACTCACTCCTAAAAACCAATTTAACATTTATGAGCTCAAAAACTGGGGAAAAGGGGGGAAATAAAAATCTAAAATTTATCTTAATCCAAAGGGGATTTCTTTCTTTTTGGGATTTTTATCTATAAATAAAGACAAGAAACTTATTCTTGGCCCCTTTCTCTCTCTTTTTCTCTCTCTTCTTCTCCTTCACCTTTTCCTTCTCCTTCTTCTTTTTCTTCTTTTTCTTCTTCTTCTTCTTCTTCTTCTCTATTTTAAAGTTACAGAAGAAGTGAAAAAATGGGAACAAAGGCCAAAATTACTCATTCATGATCTTTAAAGGAACTTATAACTGAAGGTAATATTCTTGAGCTCAAAAATTTACCAAATCCAGTGTTAGATTTAGATTCACAGTAAAAATTCAATTTATTTTCATTTTCTTTGTTTTTTGCTCTAATTACATTAATTATTGGATTTAAGGTTGTTTTTAGGTTATTTATTTTGCTTTATGATTATTTCACTTATTAAGATGAAAAAATCACATTAAAACTATGTAAATTGAGGTTTAATGCATGTTTGGAGATTTAGTATTCATCATCTTCCTCATTTTGTTCATTTCATGAATTCCATGTTTTCTTACTTTAGTTTGAGTTTTTAGTGTTTAAATTTTGTTATTTATGCTAAAAAATGAGTTTGGGGGTGTTTTCTTGCATAAAAATAGTTTAAAAAGAGTTTAAGAGCTTTTTCTTTGCTAAAAATGGTGTTTCCCAGCTTTTATTCGAGATTTGGGTTAAGTTATGCCCTTAAGTCTTTTTAGGTCACATTCTTTGGCTTTGACTCATGAGTCACATTTATGGGTCATGAGTCATTTACGAGTCACGTTCCTGGATCATGACTCATTTCTAACCGACTTCATTTTTTTACCTTTTTTTGTTCATTTTTTCTCTGTGACTCACCCTTTTGGCCTCCCTTTTGCATGGGACTCACCCTTTTGGCCTCCCTCTTGCATGTGCTCACTCTCTTGACCCATTTTTCAGTTATTTCTTCTATTTTCATGATTTCTAATATTATTTATTATTTATTTTATTAATATAAATGTTTTATGTATTTATTTATGTATTTATTTAACATTGAATCTATTTGTTATCCACAATAATTTTTGGTTATTTATTTATTATTAATTTTATTATCATTAATATTCTTATTTATCATATAATATATACAAAAAGCTTAATATTAATTATTTACCTAATTATTTGAATTAACTAGTTATTTATTATTTGATTTAATTTGTTATTAACTCACATTATTATTTTCTTTCCTTTTTAATGCACACACCTCATTAGCATGGCAAATTAAGTGGGAGAATAAAACGGAGTAGATTAGTATAGGATTTATTTTCCTATTCATCATCATTCTGTGCCTATATTTAATTTCCCTTTAATTTTCTTTTTATTTTAGCAAATATGTAATAGCTAGTAAAACATAGCATTTTACATGCTTTAATTAAAAATAACTCTAAAACTATTTCCACTTAATTAAATTGAATTTTTCTCATAAAATGGACAAATGTCCACTTTTATTCCAAAAGCCACACTAAAGAATTTTCATAAGTATGCATAAGGGAACCAATGTTCCCAATCTAATAAATAGCGGGATTTATGTATGTTTTTCTTTTCTTTCAGTATTTTTATTCTTTATTACTCTTTCATTGCACATAAATGGTTTTTTTGAACATTAAATTAAGAGCTCACAAAATAATTTTTACTTTAAATTAATTAACTAGCGTGATTTTTTGCCAATGCCGCATAGGCTCAATGTCCTATCTCTTTTTCAAAATACATCCAAAACTTCCCATTTATAAATATGCATGCGAGGATCAACATCCTCATTTAAATGAACTCAATTAATTTTCCAATTTATGTATGAATTCATTTTTACATTTATTCTTATAATGGCACATGAGTGGTCCTTTATCTTTCTAGAATGTTATCTCGTGTGAGAAAATAAATGAAATAAATTAATCAATTTAACGTATTTATACAACATTAACCAAAGCTATAAATAGGAGTAAGGTCTAAACTATCTCTGGTTTTGCTTTTATAAGAATAGAACTCATTTGCTAATATTTTATTAGGTGACGACTCTATAATACCTACCTTATCGTGCCTAACAGACGCCCTCCTAGGCTGATCACTAGCAATGGAATGAAGGTACCATGAGCTGCAGTCCTGTGCCTTTTAGAGGCCCAAGGCATCATAGATTAGGTAAATCCCTATCCATTGTGAAGCGATTGGTCTTTATGAGTTAAATGAACTTTATTCGGACTCGAGCCCTAAAAGCAGGCTTTCAAAAAGAAACTGAATGCCTACATAGTTTGGCATGCATTACAATAGCGACTCGACTTGGGACCATGAGATTTTGCTCTGAAAGTACCTTTGGTTAGTTTAATATAAAGGGTTTTAGTGATTCATATGTATTATCTCTTTTTGAAAAATTTCATTGTATCATGCTAGGGCCTTATAATTACGTTAAGCATCCCTCTTTGAACCTTGATGCAATCGCAAAGTACAACCCTACCTTCACTTAGTGTACGGAAGTGTTAGGGAGGATAACCAATCCAAGCCTCGTACCTTTTGATATATTAAATGGTGACCCTATCCATTCTTATGCTCGTGATGAGCTAGACCAATTAGCAGGGACTATACTTGGGTAGCCCTAAAGCTATGTTTCTAGACTGAAAGCCCATGTAATGGTATACATACTTCCACTATAGGGCATACACCATAATACATTACTTGTGATATAGGCCTTATGTATTGAATAGATCCCAACAAATTTAAATGTTAGCTCATCAAAGGCTTTCATGCCCTGATGAGTGCATTTCAATCTATTCGGATTGTTTAAATATGCAATGGCCAAAATCCATTTACATGCACTTTAAATAAAGAAAGGTTATACTGTCAGGTTTCCATCATGCATAATACACATTTATTGGGTTCCCCGTTAACCTATAAGCCAATCCCACCTAGGAAAGAGATCGTATAACTTCCTGTGTAGGTGTAATAAGTTTTGGAGAATTTTTCTATTCTTTTGCATGTGTTTGCTTATGTTGTACATAACATGCATACATTTTTACTAAACTAACAAAAATAAATGTTATAATAATAAATAATGAAATATGCATTTGTGTATGCATAAAATTTTGATATATATGCATCTTATCTCGTGTGTAAAGTTTCTACTCGTGTAGATCATTCCATATAATAAGAATTAAAAATGCAAATCTTGTGTGCATAATTTTGTGAGAAATAAAATTTGCATATGCATGCTTCTAATTTTTGTGCAAATAAAATAAAATTATGCCAACATAAAACATATGCATTCTATGTGTATGTTTTCTTTACCGTTAAAATGTGTATATTTCATATGGTGTGCCATAAAATGCACTTTCTGCATTAGCTTATACGTCTTGCTTTGTGTATAGAATTCTTCCATGCATCATATACATGTCATGCTCTTGCATCACTTGTATATTATGCATCATTATATTGAATTGCACATCATATGCATGCCATTCACATGCATCACTCTCATATATTGATGTGTAACATATTCACCATGTATCATGTATATTACCCATTCATAAGTTATGCATCATACATATGCCATACACCAAATGTGCATCTAGCATGTCCATTATCATGTGCATTTTATACATCACACATTATCACATATATACACTATATGCTTATCCATCTAATTCATCATCTATATGCTTGATAAGCTCATGCATCACGAAAAATATATGTATCATATGTGTTGACTTGAATCATATGTATTATGCTCATGCAACATTATAATAATACAATGATTAACCTCCACATCACATACATTCCTAACATATTCATTCTTATACGTGGTCTTATATGCAACATTACTATACAAAAAAGTGTAAATAATAAAAAATAATAACACATTACCATGGCATTAACATATATCTAGTGTGCATGTATGTCATAGCACTCATGTATTAACATACATAATGACACACATATGTGCCTATCTCTCATGTACATTGTGATGTTTATTGTAAGGCCCTAACATGACCCTAGTTGAAAATGCTTGCTTTTATAGGATTAAATGTAATTAAAATAAAATAAAAAATGGGAATTTCATATAAGGTATGGGACAAGTGATAAATTATTTATATTATATTAATTGCATGAAAGAAATTAAATTATTATTTTTGTTTAATGTTGTTCAAGAGTACAATTGAAGCATGAAGTGTTAATTTAGGGGTAAATTTATAAATATGGCATTTTAAGGGGTCAATTATGGATAAAAAATTAATTGAGAGATTGATTTAAAAGAAGCATAAAATAGAGAGGTCAATGTTTAACATGCAAAAAGAAGAGAGGTTTAAAAGGGACATGCAAAAGGTGGAAGGATTAAAAAAGAAAATTTCCATGTCACTATATAAATTAAATTTAAAAGAAGAGAGAGAAGAGTCGGATGGCAATTCTTAGATGGAATTCTAAAATTTCTTTCTTTTCTTCCTCAAATCCATTGTTAACAATCTCTAAGTGTTCTTGAAGGAAATCCTTGCATGATTGAATTAATCAAGGAAAATTAGTGTAAAGCATTAAGGTAATTATTTTATTTTGATTTTCATCATCTTATTCTTCATCTCTTTCTCAATTTTGTTGAGTGGTTGATGGAACAAAATGCTGGAAATTTATGATTATGAGAATGAATTATTGTTAAAGGAGAAGAAGAAGGTGGAAATAAAAAGGGAAAGGAAAGGTGAAAGATTGAAGGCTTGGGGATTTCGGCTAACGTATGGGATTCTTAGGATTCTCATGTATGTATATGGTTAAATGGAGAAGAAAAATAAATTATTGTATGATAGGTTGAAAAAATGATTTGAGCATAAATTCATAGAAGATTTGATAAGAAGAAGCATGTAAACATCAAGAATTAGTTGTTGTAATTTTAGCATATTAAGAGTTACGAAGCTTAAATTGAGATAATTTTAATTTTATATTTTACATAAGTAATATACCTACAACTTTAAAGAAGCAACTTAGGGCTAAATATATCTATATGTTGTTCATAATTTCACTAGAAATTGTAGTGAACTACTGATTTTGGTTTAGGTATAGTTTGTGGAAAATATGATGTATTTCCTTGTATAATGGTCAGAATTCTATGAGGTCAAATTATATGCAAAATGTACTTCTAAATGTACATTTTATATGAAGGAAGCATTGCCTAATTCTATTTGTATGAATGTCAAATGTTAGCTTGAAATTCATAAGAACTGGTTACACTGTTAAGGAAAAGATTTTGGTATTTCGAGCATAAATCATGGTAGAGGAGTCAAAATGGTAGGATGTAAAATTTTGGGTAACCTAGATACCTAGGAGAATAACTTTGATTAAGGAAAGTTAGTATGATTCCTTCCCCTTTTTATTCTATGAATTTTATAAGTGATAACAAAAACTGTTTTTGATTTTATGAACAACCTATGGCTTTTATTGAATATCTCAAATTATAGATGTGATATTGAGATTAATTTTGATGTTTTAGAAATCAGACATACAGGAAAATAAATTTTTAGAAGGTCACTTGGCTTAAAAATAACATTTTCCAAATCAAAAATGGCACACATTTTAGATTCAGAATGCTGCCCTTGTGCAAAGTTTTATAGGCAGAATTTTATTATATCTTTTATTATGGTTCAAATATAGTTATGTAAAATATGTGTCTATATGAAAACACATTGAATTGGATATGGCATGTGATATGATTATTAATAAAGGTCCATATATATATATATATATATATATATATGTACATAAGTAAAGATTCTTGATAATGATATCAAATATTCATATGTGATTAAATTTATATACATGCTTGTTATATGCAAAATTATTTACATGTATGTACTCCTATGAATAGTAAATGTGTATTTTAATATGCACTTGTACTATGAAATAAGAAATACATTAGTATTACCATGTTCACATGTAGTGCCTTAAGGATAACATGTTAAACTACATATTACGATGATATATGATAAATTGTCAATACTTGTATTGTTATATGCTTGTATGAATACATGTGTGTATATATATATACTAGGGATTATGAACCATTTTACATGATCACATACATATGATGTGCTATAATGTAAAGTTATAAGAACGAGGCATGTTTTATGATGAGCAATTGAACAAGTGTGATACATTACGTGATTGTCATAGTATGATCATGCTAATATGTGATATCTAATGATAGCATGATTAAAAAGTATGTGAATCATTATATGAACTCTGCATATATAAGTATGCCATAGCAATAATATATCTATCCTATGGTTATACATGTGCAAATTGATTACTTAAGTGCAAGCATGATATATGAAAATAGAATTAAATAGAGTATTACCTGTAATTAGAGTTCAATTGTGGATAGATAGGAACCTATAGGGATATTGCAGCTACCACCATTGACCTGTTTAGGTCTAAAGTATAGTTGATCCTATTATATCATGAACAGCCCCGTTTGGGTTGTTGGCTGACCCAATTTTGGTCTATTTGATTGGTCTATTGTACAGTTGACCCCGTTTGGGTCTATAATTTTGATATCCTTCGATATCCACCTTTTTGATACCCTCGGGTATCCACCATTCCTATTATCCACCTTTAGAACTTAAGCAGACTAAGTCAAAGTATAAATACATCATAGTTAATTACAGCATAACTAAGGCATATGATATATGGAATAACATGTTTAATTGTGATTTCTAATGCAAGCATTATATTTATGCATATATATATATATATATATATATATATATATATGTAGATCATTTTATGAAATGTTGAAATTTATAGATGCTAAATTGAATGTCGGATTACATTGTTGATTAAAACATTGTATTTTTATTATATACTTATCTTTTATATGTTACTTTAAATGATTTCAATTTATGTATGATTTAATGATTCTGACAATCACTATGAGTGGTTGTCTTTCATATTTAGTATCCCCACTAAGCTTTATAGCTTAGCACGGGTTATTTTATCTGTGTAGGTTTTGTAGTCAAAGCTTTTGTACAGGAATGTTCTCTGCATCAAGACAAGCCAACTTCAGTTTATAGAAGTTGATGTAGGGATATTTTGGTTAATTTTGTACAAATTTCTTAACATGTTTAATATGTATAAAAAGGTTATATAATATATGTCTATCATATGGAAGATAATGTTGTAATAAGCTCTTCATGAGAATGCAAGTATATGCATGCATATAGGAGCTAGAATGCTTACATATATATGTGATGGAATGTTGAATGCAAGGTATGATGATGAATATAGAACTAAGATAGATGTATCTAGCATGAATATGATAAATGGCTTGCATGATGAGTGGTTATATATGTGTAATTAAAGTAATTAAAGTAGTCAGTAACACCTATTTAATATACAGGTTCAATAATTTGGGATCATTAGAATTATTAATGTTGGATTATTACATTAGTATTCTCCTATAATATGACTGAAATGTATGGTATAATAAATGATAAAGGCACTAGAATAGTGTGTTTCACTTATCACATCATATGTGTATTAACATACATCATGACATATGCATATAGACATTCTCTATAGTATCTACCATCTGCATACTGGCTTGTATATTTAAATATTCACTATCATAAGTGTACATTGATAAGTGTTCGAGCATATGTTATGATATGACATATATCTATCATGCATGTGCATATTGACATGTGGTATAATATGAGCATAAAGATATGCATCTTGGCATGTACATAGTGACAAATAAACAAACATTATAACATGAACATGTAGACATTTGTCATAACATAAAATGTATGAACATCTATCAATTATTATAACTTCTATAAATAAACATACATGAATCATGACATGTACACCTAAATATCCATCATGTATTATAGCATTTACATTGCCATAGACATATTAGTGTACACTATAGAATGTGCGCGTACAAATCTTCCATCACATTGACATTACACCCACCACTGCATGTACATATTAATATACATGGTAGCGAGACACATCCACGATCATGAGTACTTGGTAACATATATTACAGAACATGCATGTAAGCATCCATCATCGTATGTGCATGATTGACATGTATTATAGCATGAATATATAAATGTGTGTTGTAACATGTACATATTGGTCATTTCGTTGGTCCTCATGAATGTTGCCATATGCATGCGCATGTAAACATCACATTTACCTAATGTTGGGCCATGTATATAGAGCAAGTGCCATACACATCTTAAGTTAAACTGCAAACCATGTCATGTGCATTTAATCATGCCATGCTCTCCTTTTTGTTGTTGTATGTGTACATACCATTACACATGAGATATGTCATGAACATGTATCTTATCCTTTATACATAGTTTTACCAAGTTCCATACGCAACCTATACCATGGACATATATGTCATGTCATATTTCTATTCTATGTCATAGTTGTGTATGTATCCCATTTGTCATATACTTACATGTTTATAACATGACATACATCGTGTACATATATCGCTTACTATATGTGCTCATTTATATACTATGTCATGTTCCATGCTATGAATATATTTGCATACATCTTATGCTTTTGTGTATGTGATTTTCTAGCATACCATGCAATTTATTAACATGCATCATCATGCCACATTTTAAGCATCTTATGTCACATCACTTATGCATGTTATAATGGTGTAAGGCATGTTATGTACATATGTGTCGTATGCCATGTGCATTCATTCATATACCATGTCATACCTCATGTATATAAATCTTCATGCTTGAAACATGTCATATACATATACATCGTGTGTCATATACATTCATTCTCATGTTATGTCATACTTTGTACAAACACCCTCATTATACATATGTTGTGCACATACGCATTGCTTGTCATGCTACGTTAGACTTTGCTATTATTTCCCCATTATATGCCACACGTGTATTCCACATACATGTGCATCATGCAAACACGTCTTTGAAAATAAAATGTAATAAAATAATAAAGTCCATACAATCTATTTTATGTGTGCATGTCATTCTATGTATATAATTTTGTTATAAATTTTTGGCATTCATATTTCTAACCCTTTGATTTTGTTGCCATCATAGATTTCTCACCTAGGTGGTTTAGGGGACCAAGTAGCCATCTTGTCATAGAGCCTTTAGTAGAGTAAGCCAAATCAGAAATAGAACCAGGATAAGATTTGGGTTTGGATGATACCTTTAAAGCAGCTTCAGGATATATAACCATGACTAATCCACAACAGATTAGGGTTTTTGATCCTCAAGAAGTGGACCAAATATTTGAGGCTTTCGAAAGAAGAATAAGGTCAATGATGAGTGAAATTGTGATTGTTTCGCTGCCTACTTTTAGAACAAGCCTTGTAGCCCCTACTACTAATCAAATTGAATCAACCAAGGTCGAGGAGACTCCTATAACCGTGGTTATAGCCTTTCCAACTGCTACCAGTTCCAATAGTAAGGCACTGCTTATTCCCTTAGTTGAGCAACAAGAATATAAGGGTTATGCCTTAGATTATGACCATATGCAACCTCAAAAAGGCAAGATACGTAGAATAATGTATCCAACCTTAAGAACGATGGAGGAAAAAGTGAAGGTTGTGGCCTGGTTAATGCCAACAGGTAAGGGTATTGAACTAAAAGATAGGGATTTGGATAGCAAGAAAGTGTTGTTGTTAAAGTTTAGAATGCCAGACTTACCTAAGTTTGATGGAACTTTTGATCCAATAGTCCATATAAATAACTATGCCTTGGTGATGAAAGGAACCACCCTCACTCAATGACAAAAGGTTGAATACTTCGACCTCAGTCTTGTGGGTCCTTCTGTTAGCTTGTACCATAGGCTAGACCGAAAAATAATGGAAGACTTGGATAGTTGATAGAAGAATTCTTAGAGAAACATGATTGTAGCGCCAAATTGAAGATAACTTTGAAGGATCTAGGGCTATTACATCAGAAACCAGAAGAGTTTTTCCCTAAATACCTTACCCGATGGAGGAACAGAGTAATAGAAATGAAGAAAAAGTAAGAGACTAATAATCAAATTGGGTTGTTCATTCAAAATTCTAATCCTTATCTCAAAGATGGGCTCAGAATGAAAGGCCTAAAGGACTAGGAGTCTTTAAAGGACATACCAATTGAAGTTGAGGCCGAATATTTAGAAAAGAAGGCCATCTCTACCCACTACAGCTTTAACAAGGATAGTAAAAATAATAGTAATCATGGAGGTAATGGTGATAAAGGTGTAAAGGTATCAGTCGTAGAAGTAGCTTTAAGAATTTGGAAACCACTGTCTGTTCACCTCAATCACCTTATTAAAGAGGGTAAGATACAACCTCTACCACCTGAGCTTTCCATAAGCCAAGGACAACCTAGACATAGTGCAGATTGGTATTTTTCCTACCATCAATATGCGAGCCATAAAATGGATTATTGTTGTGTTTTAACATGTTTGAGACTGGGTTGACATTGAATAAGTTACATGTAAGGACTACTCTAGCATTTCCTGGTTCCTATTACTTGGTGTATTATCTTTCATACAATAGTGCATACTATATCTCATTGGTTAACATATCATATAATTCTCTATAATTCATAATCATATCCATGCATAGAAATAGGCTATATAAGGTGAAGTTCTTAATACATCATAGTTATAATAATGTTATCCTTTATATAACACCTTTACATTACAATTTCTTAGGAAAATATATGGTTTACAATAACAAAAACCTAGCCCAAATGATATCATCACTTTCATACTTTGACTTTTCTTAAGATGGTGTTGGCTTCACTATTGTTGGCTTTGTCCTTGCTGGAAAGACCTATCTTGAGTACCTACATGAAAAAACACATGTGTTAAACTATATAGCTTAGTAGGGAATAATAAGTATCTGAACAACCACTCACAGTGGTAACTCTCATGCACACAAAACATGCAACAATAATAAAAATACATTTATATCATTAAACATTGCATCATAGTTACTTGGGAAAGCATTACTGTGTACATAATTTGCATTGTAGAGTTAGTTACAAACATCATTTCATTATTTAGCATGAAGCCTTTACTAGTCATTATTTTCTATAAATGCCTACCTACATTATATAGGTGTGGATAACCGATGTTGTGGCTACCCGTAGGTATCAATCATATGAATACCCGAAGGTATCAAACCTATATACCTAAATAGGGTCAAGACTATGGTCCCAAAATGGGGACATACTGTAACACCCTACTTTCTTTCATCATTTCCTTATACCGTGTGTTATTGCTAATGATGGCACATAGTTACTATCCATTAGGCATAAATTTTTGCAGCACAACAGCTTGTAAAGTATGCTGCCCAAGCCTACAAGTTTGAAATTTTACACTCCCAATAGGTGACCTCTACCTCCAATACTCCATTTACATACATAGCACTTCTATATCAATCATCAATCGACATTGCAACACAACCAACAATTTCCATGCACATATGCTTAAAAATGCATTCATATAATCAATTTTCACAGTACATTTGCATTCAACATACAACATTGATTATTACATGCCCATCATCTAAAATCTAATACATGAGTCGTCTAATCTTTATGTCCATAAATGCATCACATGTATATGCCATTTCAATCCTTCTTCATCGTGTCCTTAATTGCCGATCCCTACGCATAGTCAACAAATCACTCACTAAGCAAGATTGTTGCCTAGTGGTAGATATAACTACACAAAATTTCATTTAAATAATTTTATTTTATTTTATTTTATTTTCATTGTTATTATCATTATTATTATTTTGTTTATCTATTTATGCGTGTACATATTTTCTAATGACCATTTAGTCCTTATTGACTTTATGTCCTTACATTTTCATCTTTTTTCTCGCTGACCTTTTTTGCTTATAATTTCACCAATTATTTTACTCTTATGCCCCTACATTTCTATTTAATTACATACTAGTTTTCGTACTTTATTTTGATTTATTCATCATTTATAAACTTAACTTTACTGAGCATGTTGCTTATGTAATTCAATTCAAATATTATTATAATTCAATTCCAATTTAATTTTCCAAGCTTTTTGCTTCTTTTGACTTATATTCTCTTCTAAATTTAAAATTGTGTCTTGGTCCATATGTTACCTCATAAAGTGGTTAATTACTTTTTGGTCACTAAAATTTTCATTATTTATGATTTTACCCTTTTTCACTTATTTAACCATCTTCAGTTCTTTAATTACCTTATTGATGTCAAGTTACGATTTTACCCCTAATATATTGCTTATTTATGTTTTTCCCTTTTTGAATCTATTAATAATAATATTTTTCATCTTATTGCATATTTAATCACATTTGTGACTTCTTTTATGCCTAATTTACTTTTTGGTGCCTATTTTCTCCCATAATAAATTTGTCTTTTTTGAATTATTAACTACAATTCTTACTTTATTTCTTATTTAATTAACCTTATGGCATCCTACATGCATGTTTTACCCTTTTTGAAATTATTAATTTTCACATGTAGTTACAATTTTGCCCTTTTTGAAATTATTTATTTCATTTTTAACATTATTTCTTAATTAAATAACTTAATAGTATCCTTCATGCATGATTTATTATTTAATTCCTATTTCCTTGTATATTTTTACTATGCCCCTAGTGATTACCGGTGGAAATCCTCAAATCGGATATGTTGGACAAGGATTGTATGACTATCTGAATGTATTATCTAACTGTATGTCAGGCCTCAGAGCTGTATGTGTATACTGTATGATTGTATGAGAGAGAAGACTACTTAAAGGCAGTCAATCCTCAATAATAGCTTACTGTGTGATTTCACCGTGGTATGTGCATCATTATGGCTAGCTATTATATCTTGGGGTCCGATATTACCCACCGTATACTAAGGGCAACCAAATATTATATATTATGTTATGGTTCTATTTTATTGATTATAGTATTCCTATTATGTATCATATCATACATCATCATTTCTCATGCATTCATCCATAATTCATATTTAACTATAACATACATAAGAAATAATGTCTAAATAAAATAAAAATATGGCACTATCATTATGTATCCAATTTGGCCTCCCTAGGATATCAATCCCATCATGTGGTTTCTTACTCTATTTCATGTCAAATATGTTTCTAACATAAATTTATAAATGTTTATACTAATTTATACTTATTTTACCTTAATGTCTCTTTATTTTTTATAAGTATACCATTATGCTTCTATACTAACTATTATATTCACATAGTTTTATTAGGACAAATCAAACATAATGTATTTATTCATCAATATAATCCTCAATTTGTGATTAATATATCAATTATCATCAAAATATTATATTATATAATTTAGGGTATAATTTGGCCACAACTAATTCTCCCCCAATATGATTGATTCCTTTACAATTTCATGTTTATTTTATGTTAACTCAACATATTACATAGTTATCATAAATTATTTTCCATTATTCCTTAATTACCTATAGTTATATAATGTAATTTTCAAGGGAAATTCAAAGATTAAATGAAATTAAGTGTATGAAATGTATCAACAGGCCTTAGAGTAGCTTGAAATCACCTATTTCTCCTATCCCTTGCCTTCCTCATTTTTACTTTTTTCTTTCTTTTAAAATTCACCTTTAAGCCAAATTTAGGAAGGAGGAAATCATAAGTTTATGCTATGTATTTCAACATAAAATTACTCAATAATAATTCTACTAAAAATTCTCTACAATCCTATATCAAAATCTCCAATTAATTCTAACCAAAACTCAAGATCTTGCCTAATTAGGTTAACTCTCTCTCACTATAAATTCTTCCTAAGATTTTTCATTCTTTAATTTAATTTCTAGGATGAAGAGGATGATTTCTAGTATATTTGGGTAAAATTAGTGCTTGAGATATGATGGGAGGAGAGAGAAATGAAGAAAATGGTGAAATTTCACTAAGCTTTGGGTTATATTTTTGGAAGAGAAGGAGAGTTGCTCTCTAGTCAAATTTTTGTCTAGAATTCTCTAGGTTTTTGGTTAATATTTTGCCAAAACATCAGGCCTATAATCAGTTGTTTAAAGGGTGGACAAATCAAAATACTTTATGTGGATATAATTATGCCACTTGTCACTTTCTCATTGGCTCATCCATCCTTATTTTATTTTTTCACCAAAATTGTTTCAAAAATTCCCACATATTATAATTAATATGTTTTTAAAATTTCATATCAATCGAAGTTTGTTTTGATATGTTTTGATAAGTTTGTTTTCACTTTCTCATTGTCTTAATTTTCTTCTTTTTTTAGATTTTAATGTTCCCCTCATCAAAATACTATAAATATTTTCATCATGTGTAAAAACACATACAGGAAGGTGTGCCTAAAAGTTTAGATCATTCTGACATCGTTTTGGTATATTTCGAGATCTAGAGGTAAAATTAGTTGGTCCGAAAGCTAAAAATTCAAAGTTGTCAAAAAAAATTAATTTTCACTTCCAAATGCTAATTAAGATTATTTCTAGTAGATATGGGTAAACAAAATAATTTTTTAGGGTCTATGGAATATTTTTGAGCAAGTAAAAGTTTTGGTTAACCCTTTTACGGTACCAAGTAAAATCTTCTCTAACTGATTTGAGGGCCAATTTAACCTCAATTTCAACTCAAATTATACCATTGAACTCCATTTAATACCTATTTTATTGTTCCAATGTTAACTCAAACTGTTCACCTGGTCACTCATCTCAATTTTCCTAGCTTGAGAACGTTTAACACTTATGTGCTTTCAAATTTTTTTTATATTGTACCACTATAATTATTCTGAAAACTACCATAGGATTATTATTTATTCTCTACAATGTGCCATGCATGTTAGTTGTAAATTTTAGGGCGTTACATATCTCCCCCTCTAATAAAAATTTCGTACTCGAAATTTTCCTAAATGGAAAAGCTGTAAAGACAATTGCCTCATGGTTTCCTCTGTTTCCAAGTTGCTTCCTTCACAGCCTGACGTGTTCAAAGTACCTTGATGAATGGTATTTTTTAATTCCTTAGATGATTAACCTTTAGACCCAAATTCTTATTGTTTTGTCATTAAATGACAGATCTAGTCATAGTGAACTTCCTATGACTTCTTTGATAACTTTTGCTTTAACCAACTTGCTTTCATTAAGTTTGGTTCACCATGCTTTTGTTGTGCCCTTTTGATATTCAGCTCTTCCTTGGTATCATGACAATCGTTTGTCATAAATTCGCTATTTTTTATTTATTCAGACCATCAATAAATTACTTTTTGTCTCAGTACCTTTTTGTTACTGTTTAGATGCATGACATTACTTATGAGCTTTTATCAAGATGTTATTCCATGACTATGCTTTGTCTATTACATATACTCTCCCTTTGTAGTGTGGGTAGTCATCTCCACTATGGGAGGACTCATTGTCTTTTCTTGACTATATCTAGAAAATAATGAAATTTATGTATTCTTTATGTCTCTATATGACTTTTTACTGGCCGTAACTATCTGAGTCTAATTGTATTTCAACTACAAGTTTTCAACTAAACTACTATGAATTTCCTAAATGACCAAGATTACAACTGATGCTATCACTATGACTATAGATGAGTTGAGGCCAATAATTACTAATCTAACAGACCCACCACCATCTCTATAAAGTCTAGAATGCATAACTGTATGACTATATAAATGGTTAATGAACAAACATAATGTGTGATGTATGATAGTATGGGTATGTTGCATGACTATATGTATATGTTGTGTGCCTATATGTGTGAAGTTCTATATGTATGATGGAACGAAAATGTATATGTAATTGGCTGAGGTGTTGAGCTGGTGGTGGTGTTTGTTGGCTCAGTTAGCTAAACTAACTAGTGGAAGTTATCTCATTAACTACTAGATTGGATGGGCCCCACTCTCATCGTTGCTTGCTATTTCACTCATTTACCTAAAACCAAAAGTTATAACTATTACTTAAAGTATCTAAAAAGGACATGCAACTTCCAACATTGAGTTTACTTATTCTTTTATGGCATGTACATTTGTCGACCCAAATATTCATCCAATACTATATGTTTACTCTGATCTTAGGATTGCCTAAACCTTGCTCTGATACCACTTAATGTAACATCCTTATTTCTTTCATGATTTCTATATACCGTGTGTTATTGCTAATGACAATGCATGGTTACTATTCATTAGGCATAAATTTTAGCAGCGTAATGACTTGTAAACCGTGTCACCCAAACCTGTAAATTTGAAATTTTACACTCTTAATAGGAAACCTTCACCTCTAATAATCCATTTACATACATTACACTCCTATATGAATCATTAATCCACATTGCAACACAACCACAAATTTCCATACACACATACTTAAAAATGCACACATATAATTAGTTTTCACAGTTCATTTGCATTCAAAATACAACATTGATTATTACATGCCTATCATAAAAAATCTAATACATGAGTCATTTAATCTTCATGTGCATAAACATGTCACATGTACATGCCATTTTGATCCTTCTTTATCATGTCCTCAATTACTTCTCCTTGCACATAGTCAACAAATCATGCGCAAAGTAACATTATTGCCTAGTGATAGATACAACTATATAAAATTTCATTTAAATATATTTATTTCACATTTTTTATCTTCATTATTATTATTATTATTATTATTATTATTATTATTATTATTATTATTATTATTATTATTATTTTGTTTATCTATTTATGCATGTATATATTATTTGACAACCATTTAGTCCTTATTGACTCTATGCCCTTACATGTTCATCTTTTTGCTCTCTAACCTCTATTTCTTATAATTTCAACAATTATTTTACTCTTATTCCCCTACGTTTCTATTTAATGACATACTAGTTTTGGTGCTTTATTCTGATTTATTCATTGTTTATAAACTTTACTTTATTGAGCATATTGCTTATGTAATTCAATTCCAATATTATTATAGTTTCTTTCCTTGTTGACTGAATAATATTTTGTTGTAATTAATTCGTTAGTTACTCTTAAATTTTTCCATCTTTTATGACATTCTCATTTAGGTCCTTACTTTAATCAAATAACATTTAAATCTCATTAGTTTCTCGATATGATGTCTAAGTTCTGTGTTTCATTTAATTAATATTAAATTCCTTTTCTAGCTCGATGAACTTTTTGCAGTCTCTTTGCTTATAATTACTATTTTACCCTCTATTTCTCCTTTCTTATATTTTTCGATACGAAATTATGATTCCTTTCATTCTAGTCCCTAAATTTGCTTGCTTGCTAAAACTACAGTTTCATCCCTATTTTCTCAACTTTTTAATTAAATTATAATGTTACTCTTAATTTATTAAATTTGCTCAAATTCCCCTTGCACCTTTCATGTCTGTAGATTTTATTTTCTATTAACCAATTTACCCTTATTTATTCTTTTTGTATCTTTTATTTTATTTTGACTTTTCAATTTACATTCTGGTCTTTAATATTTCTTCAGGATATTAACCAATTTACATGCCAAAATGAAAACAATAATATCATAATAAGTTTGATTGGTATGCTCTAATCTAACTCCTTAACATTGTTAGCTGTAATAGATCCCAAAATTTCCTGCATATGAGTTAAATCCTTGACCTTAAACCTATGTGTGGAACGAAAAACCACTCGCTAAGCTAAAAGCTTAGTGGTGACTACCAAATTTACCTCACCAAAGATACAATTTAAGATACATTTATAAAATTTTAAATATAAACAAGAAAAATCACAAAACATATAAAGATTGTCAATTCTAATCTAACAGTACACATAAGCAGCCAATAATAAAATTCCACATCGAATATAAATATATATAACATTTTATGATCAATTTAACTTAACAACATTCTTCACTGTCAATAAGTCATTAATTCATTATTAATCCTTCAGTCTTATTAAATGTATAAGAAATTAATTAAAATTTTATGAAAGCATTTAAAACTTCCATTGAATCAATAAATAATTCTTTTATGCATTATACCGTGGTTAGGACTAAGACACATGTGTGTGTGAGTGTGTGTATTTATATATATATATCACACTTTTGCAATCAATTATTTCCTGTGCATTCATAAGGTTGCATGAACATTTTTAAATTCATTTCCATCATGCATCTATACCATTCCATAGGCTAACCTTTTGTAGACTACATTTAACCTCTCAAAATTAAATAATTTAATTCTCTTAACTTACATACATTGGAACCACTCTGAAATCCCAAATAAATAATAAATTTAATTATTAACCTAATGTTGACATTTCTATATTCTATATTACAAAAATTCATAATTAATTACATACAAATATGTAGCGGCATTAACATATTCATTTCACATCACACTATGTTTACAAAAAAAGCCATAACCCTGAATAATAAATATATCATTACTTAATATTAAGAGTTAAAGAAAATATAATCTAATACAATGCTCAGTTGTTGATAGAATATAACATGGACTATACATGATGATCATGCAGCAAAAAAATAATAAAATTGATCATACATACCATGCAATCCATAATAAGAATAAAAAAACAAGCAATTTTAGGGTTTTAAAACTTATAATCTTAGATGAACTTTAAATCTTGATTTTGATGATGACTAGCAAATAGGATGAACTTATATGCTTCAGATCTTGATCACCAATGCCAAAGAAACAGCCTTTACGCCACTCCTCTCTATGTTCACACACACAATTGCAAGGAAGACTTAAAAGTTAGAGTGCTAGCTCTATGTTTATAATATTTGGTAATGGGAATGGATTGAAGCCATAAGATCTGATCTTGTTCTTCTTTTAGGTTGTTATTACTAACCAAGAACACAAGAGAACAAGAAAGAATACTTTCCCCTTGTGTATTTCGGCCAAGAGTGAGAGAAAACAAAAAAACACCTAGGGTTTTATTTTTTTTTTTGGTTCATAAATATATATCTCTTATTTAGGTCAAGTGTGAATGCCGAAATTTACTATCTTTAGGTAGTAAATTCAGCCTGCATCACTTCCTAATTAAGTGACATATATTAAATCAAATTCCTTTAAATTTTAAATTCAAATTAATTTAAAATAAACATACGACATTTAATCAAAACAAATCACTTTATTAGGGATTTATTGTTGCCAAAATTCCTTAGGATTCTACCTTGGATTTTCGATCACATTATCTCTCATTTAATTAATTTATTTTGATTCAAATAAAATTTAGGATTTAATACTCGATTAACTTAATTAATTTAAGATAATTAATTAATTGAAATTAAATCTACATAGGCCGAATTTCCCTCTCTCATGGACCAAGGTCCAATTATAAATTTTAATACCCATTACATACATTAATTTGACTTGAAATAAAAGCCCAAATTAATGCCCAATATTTTATTTAAATATTTTAAGCCCAATGCTTTGTGTGCAATCCTATAGGCCCATTTAATATTTGCAGTGAATTAATAAATTAATTCAAAGGCTATATATATTCTCTAGCAAGATATTATAGCATTCCAAATTAAATTAAAATGCAAATGGCATTTAGTGACCTAATGCAATTTTGCTTAGTTCCTTACCCTTAAATATTAGAATTAATATAAGTCATGGAACTGGTCATCCTTATATATATTAATTCCTTTTCTTGATATTCCAGTGATACTAAACTCTTAGATAAATAATGATTACTCATTATTTCATCTCGATATGGCCATACACTTCTCAGTTCACTAATCAAGTAACCGATGATAGTTTCTCTCTTATTGAGAGGGGTAATCCCTTCACTTCTCTCATGCTCTCTAGCATGAATTAATGCATACCCAAGAATACCCATAATTGTCACCCTATTACAAGTACATTAGGTTTATGTCAAAATATACAGTAATTCATAAAGAATTTCATAGAGATTTTAGGTCTAAAAACTCCGATGCAAAACTTGCACATGCGAAACACTTATGACTTATATCATGTAGTGTTCTCATGAACAGATCGAATCCAGATACCATGTTCTAAACATGTATCTATGATCTCTAATTGACACTCTTGTCCTTATGATCCATAAGACATAACTAAACTTATCAGAGAGAGCATACTAGCCTTAATTCATTTGTTATTCCCATAACACTGACTGACTAGGGATATTATGAATGAAGTCTCTATTGTTTCAAGGTCTTATAACCATATGCCTCACATATGATAACTTAAACCGAAACAACATTCTTGATAGTTCTATCAATTAATATGCACAGGAATACAATAGATAAAACAAATGCCACTTTTATTAAATTAAATGCTTTATAACAATGTATTAGGGCTAGGGCTTACACTAACAATCTTCCACTAGCACTAGTCCCAATTGGACATAGCCCTAAGACCGAATTCTCTCAAATGTAGTTTGTACAGATTTGGAAGCAACTATTTCGTCAAAGGATCTGCTACATTGTCTTCACTTGGTATCTTGCTAACCTTGATGTCCCCACGATCAATGATCTCTCTAATCAGGTGGTGTTGGGAATTATCGGTTACATGCATCTCATACATAAGCAAAATTTAAAATTTTTAACTAATATATCTGATCTTTCCATGAATTTACAATATACATATTAATGAGAATAAGAAAAATCACCTTTGATTTTTGTTGAACAGTTGATTTTACTTCTCACCGGGTTGTCGCAAACCACAATGTCCAAAATCGAAAACCTCTAATAAGTAATCCACACTAGAGAATGATTGAAAGAACCAACAATTAGGGGGAACAAGGGCTGGAAAAAATCCCTAGATGCTAGCTAGTAAGGGTGGCGGCTAGGTTAAGAGAAAAGAGAGAGAGTGTTTTCTTAATTGTTCACATTTCACCCTAATTCCACATCTCTTGGATTTTTATAGTTAGGTTAAAAAAAATCAAACTTCATAATGTGACTGGGTGCTTTAAAATTGCTGGAAAATTATTAATTGGGCTTCTGGAATTATTTATAATTATTTGGGCTCAATTAAATCCAATTTAAGCCCTTACACAAAAGACTATGCACAAAACCCACAAACTAGGCCCTTTGTACATATACTTTGATTTAATTACCCAAATGAATTCCAAATCTAACCAAACTAAATATGTAGCCTCCACAAAACTTATTTAACATATTTAATTTATTTTGGTCCAAGAAGTAGGCCTCTAAGGCCTTCTGTTTTGGACTTAGCGTGTGGCCCTTCTATTGGAGGGCTTCTGTGCCAACTTCACTTCTTTAGGCCTTTATAATTCCTCCAATGGACCTATTAATTATTATATCAGCCCTATAATACTTATAGTTCAATAATAATCAATTATAAAATATATTATTTCAATTAGGTCCAATTTTATAGAACATTTCAAAAAAGTTATGCGAACAATTTTACTTGATCATAATTAATTAAACTCTTTAATTAATTATTATGTTATTCACTTCTCTATCCCCATAATAATATCAAATATTATTATCCTTGTCATTTTTCCATTTTATCCTTTTTCTCTATATGTGTGTGACCTATTGGGTTTCTGTCCATATTGGTAGTATAATATGTAATTGTGAGTTTTATTCAAAACTCACATGATTTAAACGTCTTTAAATCATTTTATCAATCCCTATTGATATTCTTGATATACTATTATACAAATCATGATTGGCCTTTAGCTAGGCATCATGACTACCCAAATGTTAGGAAAGTCAAGTAGTTTGACTATACCCTTCCATAGAAATAGTTACCGTGCAATTACTCCTTCCACCACCTTTATCTTAATTAGATTTTGGGTATGGATTTCTATCAACTCGTATAAATCTAATTATGTATGTTATATTAATTTAATCATTGTTTCCAAAATGCCCTTTATGGATCTCTATCCATTTTGGCATATTACTCTAGCCAAAGATTCTCTAAACAAGGCAATTATAGAATCATGCGAGATAACTTTTCTTATTAAATCGAGGATGTTGAATCCTTTATCAATCACTCAACTATCTTCAAGTAGGTTATGATATACCCAATCTCCTAACTATGTTCACTCCCAGTTGGAAGTAATCAGTTATGTAGTCAAAATATACCACTTGCTACTTAAGATAACTTTGGTGATCTCAAGTCCAAGGATACTTGCACAACCACTATAAAAAGATTCCTCACTGACATAGATTTAATATCCATGTGAGGATTCTCTTTACAGGTCTCCAATGAACTTATTCTTCTAACAAGCATCCACATGTTAGCTTTGATTATCTTTCATAATCATAGTTATGAGAACTACTGCTTGAACCATTCAAGAATCATAACATGTGCTAGTCTGTCCGAATTAACAATGTCCTATCTTGTTAATTCTATGACTAGGGATATTTAGATATTAACACATTTGCATGCAATAGATATATCATATCATGAACACTTTCATGATTGCCTTTGAACCGTGTTTATAATATCTAGGACTTCATTTATTAATTTAAGATTTACAAACTCATGTATTTAAACATATCATTGATAAATGAATGATGCCTCTTATTAAGAATAGGAATTCGTACATATGAAATACATCCCTATTACATGGGCTCTAGGGCATACTCTCTAACAATCTCCCACTTGCACTAGAGCCAATCACTCATATGTCTTGGACCCATGCTATTTATATAGTGATCATGCTTAATCTGGGAAAATGCTTTAGTGAGGGGATCCACCACATTTTCATCTGTGGGAAACTTTCTATTTTCACATCATTTCTAGCTACTATTTCCCTTATGAGATGGTAGCATCTGAGAACATGCTTGGATCCCTGATGAGACTGTGGTTCCTTTGTTTGTGCAATGGCTCCATTGTTGTCACAATATAAAGGAATCGGATCAACAATGCTAGGCACTACTCCTAGTTTAGATATGAACTTTTTGATCTAGACTGCTTCTTTGGCTACTTCCAAAGCAGCAATATACTCAGCTTCTGTTGTGGAATCAACAGTTTTTTCTTATTTGGAACTCTTCCAACTAACTGCTCTTCCTTCCATTATGAACACATAACCAGACTGTGATTTACAATCATCTTTGTCAGATTGGAAGCTGGCATCTGTATACCCATTTACTTCCAAACTGCCTTCTTCATATACCAAGAATATATCCTTGGTCCTTCTCAAGTACTTAAGGATATTTTTGACAATTGCCCAGTGTTCCTCTCCAAAATTGGATTGGAATATGCTTGTGACACTCAAAGCAAATGCTACATTTGGAAGTGTACATAACATAGCATACATGATAGAACAAATTATAGATGCATATGGTATTCTATTCATGCTCTCTCTATCTTTTAGTGTCTGCAAACACATAGACTTAGAAAGGTGTTTCCCATTGTACCATGGGTATAAACCCTTTCTTAGAGAGATCCATATTGAACCTCTTTAATACTTTATCTATATATGTACTTTTAGAAATACTTAACAACCTATTGGATCTATCTCTATAGATCCTTGTTCCCAAAATATAAGATACTTCTCCAAGGACTTTCATGGAGAATTTCTTAGATAACCATATTTTAACATATTGGAGAAGAGAAATGTCGTTTCCCATGATCAATATGTCATCTACATATAGAACTAGGTAGACAATTTCACTCCCAATGACCCTTTTATACACACAAGGTTCATCTTCATTTTGTGAGAAACCAAACTCTTTGATTGTCTCATTGAATCGTATGTTCCAGCTCTTAAAGGCTTGCTTCAATCAATAAATGGATCTTTGAAGCTTGCATACCTTTTTGCCATTTCCAGATGTGAACCCGTCTGGTTGTGTCAGGAAAGCATCGCTATCCTTTTTGACATCCTCAGTCAGGAAAGCTATCTTCACATCCATTTGCCAAATCTCATTATCATAATGAGCTGCAATTGCTAAAAGTATTCTTATAGACTTAAGCATCGCTATAGGAGAAAAAGTTTCGTCATAATCAATACCTTCTTTTTGATGATAGCCCTTTGTTACTAAGCTAGCTTTATAGGTAACTATATAACCTTCCTTGTCGGTCTTCTTTTTGAAGACCTATTTGCACCCTATGGGTTTTATCCCTTCAGGTAGTTGAGTTAAAGTCCATACTTTACTCTCATACATGGAGTCCATTTCAGACTGTATAGCCTTAAGCCATAAATCATGTTCTGAACTGTTCAAAACTTCTTGATAGCTTGTAGGCTCATTGTCCTGTACTACAGTTATGCCTCTATCCGAATCAACGTGAAATCCATATCTCACAAGGATAGAACATATCCTAGTAGATCTTCTAGGATTCTGTGTATAATCAGGTTTAACTTTAATCTCATCATTATGAAATTCAGTCTTAGGTTCAATCGGTTAATCAACTTCTATTTATGGATCTTGAACTTCACCAAGTTCAATTTTACTCCCACTGTCCTCTCGTAGGAGAAATTCTCTTTCCAAGAAGACAGCAAGCCTTGAAACAAATACCTTTTGTTCTAAGGGATGATAGAAATAATATCCAAAAATTTCTTTTGGATATCCCACAAATGAACATTTGTCAGACTTAACATCTAGTTTGTCTGATATTGTCCTCTTCACATAAGCAGGACAACCCCATACTTTCATATGAGAAAGCGTGGGTTTCTTGTTATTCCATATCTCATATGGAGTAACATCAACCGATTTACTAGGAACTCTATTTAACACATAAACAGCAGTTTCTAGTGCATGTCCCCAAAAAGACTTAAGCAAGTCTGCTCAGCTCATCATTGATCGAATCATATCTAATAGTATTTGATTTCTCCTTTCAGATACACCATTGTGTTTTGGTGTATATGGTGGGGTCAATTGAGATAAAATCCCATTATCTTTAAGATAATCTTGAAATTCTTAGCTTAAGTATTCTCCACCTCAATATGATCTAAGTGTTTTAATACTCTTGCCAAGTTGTTTCTCTACTTCATTTCAGAATTTTTTAAACTTTTCAAATTCTTCTAATTTATATTTCATTAGATAGATATATCCAAACCTGGAATAATCATCTATGAAAGTAATGAAGTAGGAGTAACCTCCTCTGGCATGTGTAGTCATTGGACCACATACATCTGAATGTGTTAAGTCCAAAACAATTTTAGCTCATTCTCCTTTACCAATAAATGGAGCTTTTGTCATTTTTCCTAATAAACAAGATTTGCATGTATCAATTGATTCATAATCAAATGATGCCAAATTGCCTGACTTTTGTAATTTGGTCATGCGTTTATCATTTATATGGCCTAAATGACAATGCCATAAGTATGAGGTATTTAGATTATCATGTTTCATTATCTTAGTATCAACATTATGCACTTCTTTAATTAAATCAAGAATAAATATACCATTCTCAATGATAGCTTTTGCATAAAACATATTTTTCTTAAAAATGTAACAACACTTGTCCTTTAAAGAAATGTCATAATCATTTAATAAACAACTGAAAGAAATAATACTCTTAGATAAAGCTGGAACATAATAACAATTATTTAATTCCAGTACTAATCCACTTAGAAGAGGCAAATGGTAAGTCCCCACAACCGTTGTAGAGATGTTCTATCTAGTAGCTGACTGCAAACATATCTTTGCCTTTCCAACTCTTCTAAAACTTTTAAGCCCCTATAGATCATTACACAAGTGATATCCACATCTGGTATCTAATACCCATGATTGTTTTAAAGTAATAGAATAAGTGTTAATTTCAATCATATGAATACCTGAAGTAGAAGCATCAGCTTGCTTCTTCTCCTTGAGAGAATCTAGATAGGCCTTGTATTACACCTCTAGTGACCATCCTTTCCACAATGGAAGCAAGTTCCTTTGGGATTCTCTTTCTTGGCAACCTTTTTCTTGGAGATCCCACCATTCTTTAGCTGCGCCTTGGTTATCTTCTTCTTCTTTTCCTTCTTGTCTTTAGCAGAAGTGACAACCATGACACTTTTTGGATCCTTCTTAAAAGATCCATTAGCTATTTTGAGCATGTGGATTAACTCAGGAATGGTAACTTGGATCTCGTTCATGTTGAAGTTAAGCACGAAAGGTGCATAACTTGGAGCCAACGAGTACAAGATTAAATCTATGTATATATCATTATCCATTACATAGCCAAATCTACTCAAATGCTCAATATACCCATACATCTTCAATGCATGAGTAGCAGTTGAAGTGCCTTCCACCATTCTGTAGCTAAATAGAGCTCGAGCAATCTCATATTACTCAGTTCTAGCCTGAGAAGAATAAAGCTCCTCAAGATACAAAATGATGGTTTATTTATAATTATTTGGGATCAATTAGATCCAATCATATGGGCTCAATTAGATCCAATTTAAGCCCTTACACAAAAGACCATGCACAAAACCCACAAACTAGTCCCTTTGTACGTATACTTGGATTTAATTATACAAATGAATTCCAAATCCAACCAAATTAAATATGTAGGCTCCACAAAACTTATGTAACATATTTAATTTATTTTGGTCCAAGAAGTAGGCCCCTAAGGCCTTCTATTTTTGAGTTGGCGTGTGGCCCTTCTTTTGGAGGGCTTCTATGCCAACTTCACTTCTTTAGGCCTTTATAATTCCTCCAATGGATCTATTAATTATTATATCAATCCTATAAGACTTATAGTTCAATAATAATCAATTATGAAATGCATTATTTCAATTAGGTCCAATTTTAAAGAACATTTCAAAAAACTTCTGCGAACAATTTTACTTGATCATAATTAATTAAACTCTTTAATTAATTATTATCTTGTTCACTTCTCTATCCCCATAATAATATCAAATATTATTATCCTTGTCATTTTATCATTTTATCCTTTTTCTCTATATGTGTGTGACCTATTGGGTTCCTATCCATATTGGCAGTATAATATGTAATTGTGAGTTCTATTTAAAACTCACATGATTTAAACTTTTTTAAATCATTTTATCAATCCCTATTGATATTCTTGATATGATATTATATAAATCATGATTGGCCTCTAGCTAGGCATCATGACTACCCAAATGTCAAGAAAGTTAAGTGGTTTGACTATAACCTTCCATAAAAATAGTTACCGTGTAATTACTCCTTCCACCACTCTTATCCCAATTAGATTCTGAGTATAGATTTCCCAAAATGCCCTACATGGATCTCTATCCATCTTGGCATATTACTTTGGCCAGAGATTCTCTGAATAAGGAAATTATAGAATCATGCGAGATAACTTCCTTTATTAAATCTAGGATTGTGAATCCTTTGTCAATCACTCAACTATCTTCAAGTAGGTAATGATATACCCAATCTCCTAACTATGTTCACTCCCAGTTGGAAGTAATCAATTATAGAGTCAAAATACACCACTTGCTACTTAAGATAACTTTAGTGATCTCAAGTCCAAGGATACTTGCACAACCGCTATGAAGAGATTCCTCACCGACATAGATTTAATATCCATGTGAGGATTCTCTTTGCAGGTCTCCAATGAACTTGTTCTTCGAATAAGCATCCACATGTTAGCTTTGTTTATCTTCTATAATCACAGTTATGAGAACTACTGCTTGAACCATTCAAGAAGCATAACATGTTCTAGTATGTCCGAATTAACAATGTCCTATCTTGTTAATTCTATAACTAGGGATATTTAAATATTAACACATTTGCATGCAATAGACATCTCATATCATGAACACTTTCACGATTGCCTTTAAACTGTGTTTATAATATCTAGGACTTCATTTATTAATTTAAGATTTACAAACTCATGTATTTAAACATAGCATTAATAAATGAATGATGCCTCTTATTAAGAATAAGAATTCATACGTATGAAATACATCCCTATTACATGGGCTCTAGGGCATACTCTCTAATAGGTGGTACCTCCTGAGTATGTGTTTGGGTTTCTAGTGTGATCGGGGCTCCTTGGCCTGTGCGATTGTGCCGTTGTTATCACAAAAAATTTCTAATAGATCTAGGATGTTTGGGACCACTCCTAATCTAGAAATGAAATTTCTAATCCAAATAGCCTCTTTTATAGCCTCACTCGCTGCAATATACTCAAATTCTATAGTTGAGTTGGCAACTGTGTCTTGCTTTGAGCTTCTCTAGCTGACAGCACCACCTTTCAAAACAAAAATAAACTCAGATTGCAATCATGAATCCTAAGTTCCTAAGTGCTGGTCTGAAAAGTAGCATCAGCATAACCTTGTGTGACGAGCTCTTCTTGACCACCATACAAAAAGAAGTGATCCTTAATCCTTCGCAGGTACTTGAGAATCCCCTTTACAGCAGACCAGTGCTTCTCACCAGGGTCTTGGTGAAACCTTCTTGTTAAACTCAGTGTATGAGCAACATCTAACCTAGTACATAACATAGCATACATGATAGATCTAATAGGAGATGCATCTGGGATTCCACTCATGTTGTCCCTTTCCTCTTTGGTTTTAAGGCACTGTTCTTTAGTCAAAGAAACTCCCAAAGCCAAATGTATGTACCCTTTCTTTGAGTCTCCCATGCTAAAATGCTTTTGTACTTTGTCTATGTACTTTTCTTAACTTAGTCCCAAAAGTCGATTCGTTCTATCTCTATAGATCCGAATACCAAGTATTGTCTCGGCTTCACCTAAGCCTTTCATTAAGAAACACTTCCCCAACCATTGCTATACCTTTTGCAATGTTGGAATGTCATTCCCAATGAGAAGGATGTCATCCACATATAGGACTAGAAATACTATTATGCTCCCACTAACCTTCTTGTACACACAAGGCTCATCTTCGTTCTTGATGAAGTCAAATTCTTTGACTGCCTCATCAAAATGAAGATTCCAACTTTGGCATGCTTGCTTTAATCCATAATGGATTTTTGAAGCTTACAAACCTTCTTAGGATGCTTGGAATTGACAAAACCCTCAAGCTGTGTCATATACACATCCTCAAGTAAATTTCCATTGAGGAAAGCAATTTTGACATCCATTTGCCATATCTCATAATCATGATATACAGCTATGGCAAGAAAGATCCTAATGGACTTGAGCATAACTACAGGCGAAAAGGTCTCATCATAGTCTACACCATGAGTTTGCTGAAAACCGTTTGCTACTAGTCTACATTTATAGGCCTTATCAGCTTTGAGTTTAAATAGCCACTTGCATTCAATTACCTTAGCACCTTCTGGTGGATCAACAAAGGTCCAAACCTGGTTATCGTACACTGATTGCATCTTGAATTTCAGGGCTTCAAGCCAATTTTTCGAGTCTAGGCTCTCAATAGCTTCTCAGTAGGTCTGGATCCTCACGATCTACTAACTCAATAGTGTCACTATCGGTGATAAGAAATCCGTATCTCTCAATCTCCCAATGTACCCTATCGGACCTTCTAGGTTCTTGTGTAATGGGTTCTTGTTCCAAAACTGGTTGTGAACTTGATCTCATTTCCAGCTCATCCTCTATAGGAGTTTGAGGGGATTGAATTTCTCCAAGTTTTACTTTACTCCCATTGTCTTTCCTGAGAAGGAACTCCTTTTTCAAGAAAATAGCCTTGCGACCAATAAATACTTTGTTCTCGGCTTGTGAGTAAAAATAGTATCCCTTTGTTTCTTTGGGATAACCCACAAACAAGTAGACAGTGGATTTGGACTCTAGTTTATCAGATGTTAATTTCTTAACATGTGCTTTACAGCCCCAAATCTTGAGAAATGACATATTGGGTTCTTTCCCAGTCCATGCTTCATATGGTGTCTTCTCAACTGCTTTAGTTGGAGTACGGTTTAGTAGAAATGTAGCAGTTTCTAATGCATAACCCCAAAAAGAGACAGGAAGATTTGCTTGACTCATCATTGATCGAACCATGTCCAACAGAGTTCGATTTCTCCTTTTCGGATACACCATTCCATTATGGTATTCCAGGAGGAGTGAGCCGTGAAATAATACCACACTCCTTTAGATGACTGTCAAACTCTTGGCTTAAGTATTTGCCACCTCGATCTGATCGAATGGCTTTTATACTTTTGCCAAGTTGTTTTTCTACTTTGTTCTTAAACTCTTTGAATTTCTCAAAAGTTTCAGACTTCTACTTCATTAGATAGACATAGCCATATCTACTGAAGTCATCTGTGAACGTCACAAAGTAGCTAAAATCACCTCTAGCTTGTGTACTTAATGGTCCACATATATCGGTATGTATTAGCTCCAATAAGTCATTAGTCCTCTCACCTTTCTTATTAAAAGGACTTTTTGTCATTTTTCCATGCTAACATAGCTCGCATGTGTCATAAGATTCCAAGTCGAATGACCCAAGCACTCTAGATTTGTGGAGTCTTGAAATGCATTTTTCGTTCACATGCCCTAAAAGATAATGCCAAAAGTAAGTAGGGTTCAATTCATTTGATTTAACCCTCTTTGTATTAATGTTGTATATGGACTCTTTATTTTGTAGATCAAGGATATAAAGGCCATTTTGTAACATGGCATTGCCATATAAAATGCCTTAGCGACGAATATGAATTTTGCCATTATTAATAACAAAATCAAATCCATCCAAATCCAAATAAGAAACTGAAATAATGTTTCTACTCATAACAGGCACATTATAATAATTTTTCAAATCTAAACAAAGTCCGGAAGGTAAAGTGAGTTGATAGTCACCTATATCCATGGAAGCAACTCGTGCTCCATTCCCCACATGGAGGTTCACTTCATTCTTCCCAAGTAATAGCCTATTTCTTAACCCCTGCACATTTGAACAAATGTGAGAACTACAACCGGTATCCAATACCCAAGTGGTAGAAATAGAAAGGTTAATTTCAACAACAAAAATACCAGAACTGGATGCCTTGGCTCCATTTTTCTTTTGTTCTTCTTTGAAGAGAGTGCAATTCTTCCTCCAATCCCCTATCTTGTTACAGTGGAAGCATGTACTCTCGCTCTCCTTGAGCTTTTGTGCCTTGGGCTTGGTTTGGGCCTAAGGTGCACTCCCATTTGACTTAAGTCGAGCTAGGTCATACTTGGGTTTTGCCTTTCACTTTCAATTTCCCTTAGTGGGTCCCTTCTTAATGCCCCCTTTAACCATAAGTACGGGATTAGTCTTTCAAATGTTCTCTTCAGCATTCTTAAGCATCCCATGAAGCTCGGTGACTGTCTTGTTCATTGCATGCATGTTATAATTCATAAAAAATGGATCATAATCTTCAATCAATGAACCTAAGATCAAGTTAGTGGCCAATTCCTTCGGGACTTGTACCTCAAGCTTGTCAAGAGTATCAAGATACCCTTTCATCTTGAGTACATAGGTACTAACAGGAGTACCCGCAGTCATCTTACAAGAAATTAAGGCCTTTGTTGTCACGTATCTCTCATGATGAGCTTGCTCTTGAAACATCTCCTTGAGGTGCACCATGATCGCATAAGCCTCTTGGTCCATGAATTGCTTTTGCAAGTTAGGCACCATAATGGCTAGCATCAGACAGGTCACATCATTGGAGTCACTCTTCTTGGTCTCAAAAGTTTCCTTTTGAACTGTAGAGGCATTCCTAGCAGGTTCTTTGGGTAAAGGTGCATCCAAAACATACGACATCTTCTCTTACTTAAGAATAATTCTCAAGTTTCGAGACTAGTCTATGAAATTGGTGCCATTTAGTTTGTCCTTTTCAGGACCGATTGCAATGAAAAGTTGTTGTTTGAAGAAGCCATTTTCAATCTATAATAAAAACTTAGCAAGATCAAATGAGGTCTTATTTATAATCCCATAAACCGAATTAATATCCCTTTAAATAATTCACGTTAGTGATTTAATGTAGGTCATGATCCACTTTTCACAATAACTTATTAGTCAAGTTGAGCTTATACACCTAACAAGTTACGTTACTTAGGTAGGAAAACTCCAATCATGTCTCGTACATAATTCTTGGATCAAATGGGCTAACATCTTAAGATGTTATAGCACAAACCCATTTGTTAGTTGCCTAGGTCCGGGCATCCCTTTCCATGTTAAGTCCAACCTACATTCACAATCCATACCTCATAAAGATAATCGGGGCGCATCTAGAACTCCTAGTCTACGTGATCGATGATCAATGCCTTGACATGTTTCGAATAAGAAAGGCAACTTTGAGACTTACTATTTTAGGGATTCATTTTATTACGGCTTACATTGCATACGCTTTGTCATCCATTCATAGCATGCATATATATATAATTGCATAAAGTAAAGCATGACAAACATGGGCCCAAAAACCTACAACTAAGATTATATACTATTACATAAGAATCTTCGAGTTGGGCTTCTCCACTCCGGTGGGCTTCATCTTGATTTACAAAGTCGTCAAATAAATTATATACTAAGAAATAAATGAAACTTTTACAATAATACATAATGGCTCGTAGGCCATATTTAATTATAATAACCCAAGGCCTATGAATGCACCATGCATATCAATTCATCACACAAAACAAGCAAATAAATATACATAACATTCATGGATAAAACAAAGTCCAATTTTAATTAATTTAGCCAAGCCCATTAATGGAAATTATGTACTTGAAATTTTAAGAGAAGACCCCATGATGGGCCTGGGATGAAGCCCAATGGACTAAATCCTCTTATTGAATAAGTTATCTTAAAAGCCCAAAACACTAACTACTTAGATTTGTGCCATAAATCAACTCTAGTATAATTTCCAATTTTGTCATTTTTAATTTTATGTCATACAGCCCAAAAACATTAAAAATAAATATAATATGTACCAACATTAATTAAAACATAAAATCATGAAGAACATATATCATACACGGCATTCATACTAAAACAAACAAACAACAATAAAACTAGTTGTTTAATGCTCATATAATACCACAAAAATGCGCAAACACTTAAAATGATTTTATGAGCCATTTAATAATTTAAATAAGGTCATAAATATTGAGTTAAGGTTCTGTTTAGCTCTGATCTAAATGTTTTTTTTTCCATTTTAATCAAAACAAAACAAACAATGTTGATTAAATATGCAACAAACACAAACTAGTCATAGTTTTAAGTGATTTTAAAATTAATCAATTAAATTGTCATGGACCAGAATTAAAACCAATTTTAAAATATGTCCAGACCTGTTATTAATCTTTAAAACTCACTTATTAACATGCCAAACCCGTTTATACATTTAATTTTGAAAACTCGTTGTTAAATAAACACATATTATGCAAACTAGCACATAGTTTCAAAATTAACATGTATCAGCAGGTATTTATAATTAAATCCGACCATGAGCAGCTCTAAGAACATCTTAGGACAGTATATTAACATGTCATAATAATTATAATACCTATCTAATTATTTAAAATCAGTTTTACACCAAAATAATGCAAAAAAACTCAAAACAGAAAATTTCAGCATTGCATGTTTTTAATCGAACGATTTTTGAATAAATATTTAATGCATCTAAAGCACTAAAATAAGCATGTTTAGGCTCTGATACCACTAATGGAATATAACATGGCATATACATGATGATCACGCAGTGGAAAAATAATAAAATTGATCATACATACCACTCAATCCATAATAAGAATCGAAAACATACAATTTTAGGGTTTTAAAAATTACAATCTTAGATGCACTTTAAATCTTGATTTTGATGATGACCAGCAAATAGGATGAACTTATATACTTCAGATCATGATCACCAATGCCAAAGAAATAGCCTTTATGCCACTCCTCTCTATGTTCACACACACAATTGCAAGGAAGGCTTAAAACTTAGAGTGCTAGCTCTATGTTTATAATATTTGGCAATGGAAATGGATTAAAGCCACAAGATCTGATCTTGTTCTTCTTTTAGATTTCTATTGCTGACCAAGAACAAGAAATAATTCTTTCCCCTTGTGTATTTCGGCCAAGAGTGAGAGAGAACAAAAAAAGCTTAGGGTTTTATTTCTTTTTGGTTCATAAATATATATCTCTTGTTTAGGTCAAGTGTGAATGCCGAAATTTACTATCTTTAGGTAGTAAATTTAGCCTCCATCACTTCCTAATTAAGTGACATATATTAAACCAAATTCCTTTAAATTTTAAATTCAAATTAATTTAAAATAAACATAAGACATTTAATCAAAACAAATAACTTTATTAGGGATTTATTGTTGCCGAAATTCCTTAGGATTCTACCTTAGATTTTTTTTCACATTATCTCCCATTTAATTAATTTATTTTGATTCAAATAAAATTTAGGATTTAATACTCAATTAACTTAATTAATCTAAGATAATTAATATCAGAATTAATATAAGGCATGGAACTAGTCATCCTTATATATATTAATTCCTTTCTTGATATTCCAGTGACACTGAACTCTCAGATAAATAATGATTACTCATTATTTCATCTCGGTATGGCCATACACTTCTCAGTTCACTGATCAAGTGGCCGATGATATTTTCTCTCTTATTGAGAGGGGTAATCCCTTCACTTCTCTCATTCTCTCTAACATCAATCAATGCATACCCCAAGCATACCCATACTTGTCACCCTGTTACAAGTACGTTAGGTGTATATCAAAGTATACAGTAATTCATAAAGAGTTTCATAGAGATTTTAGGTCTAAGAACTCTGATGCAAAACTTGCACATGAGAAACACTTATGACTTATGCCATGTAGTGTTCTCATGAATGGATCGAATCCTGATACCATGTTTTAAACATGTATCTATGATCTCTGATTGACACTTTTATCCTTATGATTCGTAAGACAGAACTCAACTTATCAGAGAGAGCATACTAGTCTTAATTCATTTGTTATTCCTATAATAATGATTGACTAGGGATATTATTTCAAGGTCTTACAACCATGTGGCTCACACATGATAACTTAAACTGAAACAACATTCTTGGATAGTTCTATCAATTGATATGCATAGGAATACAACAAATAAAACAAATGCCTCATTTATTAAATTAAATACTTTATAACAATGTATTGGGGCTAGGGCTTACACTAACAGTTGTAGCCCCCAAATAATTTGCTAAATAAGCTTATTGTTTAATATTCAAATTTAATGCATACACATCTATTATTTTATTGATATTACTTAGTTCCAATTAATATTGTCCCCAATAACTACTAGTTGAAATCCTCAAACTTGATATGCGGGACAAGGACTCCAATGATGCAAATGGATTTGAGGGACTACTTGACTTAATCCTACAACTCTAGTTTGTGAGTGTATATGCAGTATGTGTGAGGTGACTACTTGAGTGTAGCCATCCCTCAATAGAAATCTAATCTCATGGTGCTACCATAGTACATGAGTCCCTATGGCTAGCTATTATATCCTATGATCTTAGATTGCCCACTAGTTTCTTTAGGGCAATGAGATCTAGCCTTTACTCTTAACATTATGAAACATACATAATCATGGAACTTTTGTAATTAAATAATTTACCAAACATTTATATGTATATGTAGAGTGTTATTCATTTAATGAATGTATTATACATTCCATCAATATTTAATAATTTTATTTCATTAATATTACTTCTATTATTTCATATGAAATTCCATTTACTATCATGAGCACCGTAGTGCTCTACTTATCACTTTTCAAACTCAATTTATCATAAATTTGTGGATTTCTCACTAGCTTGTGCCATGGGTATCCTTTGTATATACACACAGTATAAAGATAATGATAAATAGTTCATGATATGAGATACCTATTGTATGCAAATGTGTTAATACCTAAAGTGTCACTAGTCATAGTATTGACAAGATAGGACATTATTAAAATGGATAGACTTGCATATGTTATATTTCTTGAATAGTTTAAGCTATAGTTCTCATTATTTGTGATTATTGAGATGATCAAAGTTAAAATATGGATGTTTGTTAGAAGAACAAGTTTATTGGAGACCTATCACGAGAAACTTCACATGTATTCTTATTTTATATTAGTGATATATCTCATCATATCAGTTGTGCAAGTATTATTGGACTAGAGATCACTAAGGTATCTCAGGTAACACGTGTTGTGATTTGACTTTTGTGATTTTAATCCATGAAGGGGCATACATAATTTAGAGATTGGGTATAACATGAACTACTTGGAGGTAATTGAGTAAGCAATAAAGGATTTACCACCTCAATTATAGTGAGGTGTTTTATCTCAAGTGTCAGAAAACCTTTGCCAAGTTGGACTGCAAGGTGAATGAAATTCACAATGGTATTTTATGAATAAAGATAAAAATATGAGAATACAATATGTTCATAAATGAATTGATATATGTCTATATTTAATTCACGAATGAGATTAGAAGAATGGTGAAATGAGTGGTTGCATGAAAACTTGATATGGAAAGGAAAAAGTGGAAACCACTAAATTCCTATCATTTAGGTAGTCATAATGCTTGACTAGAAGGAAAATATCAATTGAGAACTAATATTATGATTTAAAAGAGTTTAAAGCATAGGATTCACAGTTTGACTTGGACACTTAGAGTCACAGTTCGATTAAGACTCTTAGAATCATAGTTCGACTAGGATTCATAAAGTCCTAATTTGATTAGAACTCTTAGAGTCCTAGTTTGATTAGAACTTTTAGAGTCCTAGTTTGATTGGAACTCCTAGTTACATATTGTACTGCTAATATGTATAGGAAACCCAAACGGTCACAGTCATATAAGAATTAAGGTTTAAGGTAAGAACAATGTATAAACATGACATGGGATATCATGTGAACTTATTTGATAAGTTTGTAATAGAAAATTAAGGGTTTGATAAAAGGAGAAAAAGTTTATTGCATAAAAAAGGCACATAAGGCCTAATATATGCATGGGGCTTTTATGAGCTAGAGATTTTTCTTTGGAGCCCATTTGGCATTGGATGTAGCCAATAATTAATGTTGGGCTTCATTAATATATAAGGATGTACATGAAGTTTGAATAGGTTTGGAGCCCATTTAATTTTTAATTTGAAATTGACTTAAAATTTATTAATATTTTGAATTAAAACCTAATTAATTAATTAATGAGATTAAATAATTAAATCTGGTAATTAATTATTAATGGAATTAATAATTGGAAACAAAACAGGCTTAGTAGCATTTTCGTGAAACTAAGTTTTGAAGTAGTAAAAAAGTTTCCAAATTTGAAACATTTCTAAAATGGAAAATTTTCCTAATATTGTTCTATTTAGGATAATTTGATTATCTTAAGTTAACATATTTATAACTTAAGATATAGTGTATACAAAGAACAATGTTTAAAGGACTTGAAACATACATTAATTACACTAAATAAAATCTATTTTTTGTTATGCATTAGATGTATGATAAGATGTATATCTTGGCATGTTGAGTTAGTTATGAACTTATAGCCAATGTGATTGAGCTTATGCATGATTTATTTTTTCCTATAAGGACTTTCATGTCCAGCCTATTTATCTTGTAAAGTTCTTTTCGAATATGTAATAAAATTACAAAGGATTAAAATAGGAAAGATGAAGATCAAAACCATGGGAGCAAGAAGGGCCAATAGTGGATCCAAGAAGAAAAGAAGATTTTGTAATATTCTTATTTTCTTTTGGTTTTTTAATTCATGCATTCTACCTAGGGTTTTGACCTAGTTTACTTTTTTGCTTGAGGGAAACCAAAGTAGAAAGTCCATAACTAGCTCATGTATTTAATAGTTAAATATGCACGATTAATTAGATTAATGTATATGCATACGTATGCCAATGTATGCTAACCATATATGATGAGACTTAAAAGGAACAAACCTCTCATTTAAGTTTAATATCAAGACATATACCCTTCCGTTAGTAAGAGGAGAACTAAAGTTCTTTTTAGTGTTAGGTTGTTGAGAAAAATCAAGTCCATATTATATTGAATATGTTTAAATCATATTAAAGGATCATCTTAACTAGCCCATTAGTTTGTTGAGCAAACTCAAGGCCAATAGGCCTAGAGGCAAGATTGGGTTTTGGATATCAAGATATGCATATATGAAAAGTTGTTACCTTATGATTCAATAGTTGCATAAAGATGTATTTGCTATTTGATACCTACCTTTTAAGTTAGGATTTGGCTTGTTGAGCAAACTCAAGGTCAAATTTCTAACTACGGATTAGATATTAACCCACTAAGAAAACCAATGAGTTTTCTCGAATCAATACTGAGGCTATTGATTTACAATAAAATAGTGGGAGTAAAATAAACTAATAAAATACCTTTTTAATGCATTTATATACCTAGACATATTCTAACATGCTTAATTCTTAACATCTAGGTTACTGCATCATGAGCACTACACATATTAACCTTCACTCAATTCTAGATAACAAGTTAGTGGGGACAAACTACTCAGACTAGATTAGACAAGTAAAAATTATTCTTAGAGCCAAAAAGATCCATTATGTCTCAAATAAAGATCCATCACTACTTCTATTTGATTATACCTGTGATGAGATCAAGGGCATTATATGGATAATAGTAAGGTAGTAGCATGTGCGATGCTGGGTGTTATATCTCCTAAGCTATAAAAGTAGCATGAAAAGATGGATGCAAGAACTATCATGTTGCATAATTGAGAAATATAGGATGCTTGAGCTCTCTTTAGTTGCAGAATGCTAAAGGGCACTTCTGCTTTTGCCCATGTTTTAGTGATGTATAGTAACATTAAACATCTTAATGGGTTGGGCTATGTTTTGGATAATGATCTATACATAGACCTGATCTTGTATTCATTAACACTCAATTTTACACCTTTTGTGCTTAATTTCAATATGAACAAGATCATGGTTACTACTCCTGAGCTTATTAACATGCTTAAGACTACTTATGGATCTCTTTAGAAGGGTCCAAAATCAATCATGGTTGTCTCTTTTGCTTATTCTAAAAAGAAAAAGGGTAAGAAGAAGAAGGCAACCAAGGCCCACAATGGAATATATAACAAAGTGGCTAGCAAAAAGGATAAAAGACTTCAAAAGGACATGCTTCCATTATGGCAAGGTGGGCCATTAGAAGTGAAACTTTAAGGTCTACCTAGAGTCTCTAAAAAAGAAGAAGCAAGCTGGAGCTTCTAGTCCAGGTATTTATATTATACAAATGAATACATATTTTATTACTTTTAGGCAATCTGGGGTAATAGATGTCGGAGGTGGATCTCACTTATGTAATGATCCGTAGAGCCTGATGAGCAGTAGAAGGGTTGATAAAGGATAGATGGATCTACAGTTAGCAATTAGGCAAAAGGTTATTGCACAAGCAGTTGGGATCTATTAGATGTCTTTGCTGAGTGGGCTAATATTAGAGCTAGCTAATTGTTATTATGTTCCAATGTTAGCTAGAAACATTATTTCTATTTCATGTCTTTTGGACCATGGTTTTGATATTTCTTTAAATAAGAACAAAGGTTGTTCTATTTTAAAGACTAATTTATTATATTGTTCAAGTTATATTAATAATGGAATATTTATTCTTAATCTTGAAAAAGAAATACATAACATAAATACTAAGAGAGCTAATAAAGATAACTTAAAAACTTTTTTATTTATGGCATCGTCGTTTAGGTCATATAAACAAGAATCGCCTGACTAAGTTACACAAATATAGTGACTTAGATTCTTTTGACTATTCGTCATTTGAAGAGTGTGTACTTGTTTATTGGGCAAAATGACTAAAGTACCCTTTCATGGTAAAGGTATATAGGCTCATGAAACATTAGAACTTACACATTTAGATGTATGTGGTCCAATGTCTACACATGCTAAAAGAGGTTATCTATACTTAATGAATTTCATAGATGACTATTCAAGATATGGTTATATTTATCTAATGAAGTTTAAATTTGAAGCCTTTAAAAAGTTCAGAGAATTCAAAATTGAAGTAGAGAAACAACTTGACAAATTAAGACACTAAGATTAGATTGAGGTAAATAATACTTAAGCCAAGAGTTTTAGAGTTATCTAAGAGATAATGGGATATTATCTCAATGTAATCCTCCATATACACAACAACATACTAGTGTATCTAAAAGGAGAAATAAAACACTATTAGATATTGTTTGATCCATGATGAGTCTTGGAGACTTGCCCAAATCCTTTTGTGGATATTCATTGGAAACCGCAGTTTATACATTAAATAGAGTTCCATGTAAATCTGTTGATGTTACTCCATATGAGATGTGGAATAAAAAGAAACCTATACTCTCTCATAAGAAAAGTATGGGGTTATCCTATTTATGTTAAGAGGACAATGTTAGACAAGTTAGAAGCTAGGTTTAACAAATGCTTATTTGTAGATTATCCAAAAGAATCAATTGGATATTACTTCTATCATACCTTGGACCAAAAGGTGTTTATTTTAAGGCATGTTATCTTTTTAGAGAAAGAACCTCTCCAAAGAGAAGATAGTGGAAATAGAGTTGAACTTGAAGAAATTCAAAATCCACAGATAAAAGATGATCAACCAGTTGACACTGAGATTGTAACTCATAAAGATGAGATAATAGTCAAACCTACTAGTATACAAGATCCTAGAAGATCTACTAGAGTTCATTCAGCCCTAAAGAGATATGGATTTTGTTAGAGAGTATGCACTAGAGCCCATGTAAAAGGGATGTATGTCATATGTATGAATTCATATTCTTAATAAAAGGCATCATTCATTTATTAATGTTATGTTTAAATATATGAGTATGTAAATCTTAAATTAATAAATGTAGTCCGAGATATTATAAACATAGTGTAAAGGCAATCATGAAAGTGTTCATGATATAAGATGTCTATTGCATGCAAATGTGTTAATATCTAAATATCCCTAGTCATAAAATTAACAAGATAGGATATTGTTAATTCGAATAGACTAGCACATGTTATGCTTCTTGAATGGTTCTCATAACTATGATTATGGAAGATAATCAAAGCTAACATGTGGATGTTTGTTAGAAGAACAAGTTTATTGGAGACCTACAAAGAGAATCCTCACATGGATATTAAATCTATGTCAGTGAGGAATCTCTTCATAGCGGTTGTGCAAGTATCCTTATACTTGAGATCACCAAAGTTATCTTAAGTAGCAAGTGGTATATTTTGACTCCATAACTGATTACTTCCAACTGGGGGTGAACATAGTTAGGAGATTGGGTATATCATGACCTACTTGAAGATAGTTGAGTGATCAACAAAGGATTCACCATCCCAGATTTATTAAGGGAAGTTATGTCACATGATTCTATAATTTCCTTGTTCAGAGAATTTTTTGCCAGAGTAATATGCCAAGATGGATAGAGATCCATGAAGGGCATTTTGGGAACAATGGTTAAATTAATAGAACATACATAATTAGATTTATATGAGTTGACAGAAATCCATACTCAGAATCTAATTGAGATAAGAGTGGTGAAAGGAGTAATTGCACGGTAACTATTTCTATGGAAGGGTATAGTCAAACCACTTGACTTTCCTGACATTTGGGTAGTCATGATGTCTAGCTAGAGGCCGCTTATGATTTGTATAATAGTTTATCATAAATATCAATAGGGATTAATAAAATGATTTAAAGAAGTTTAAATCAAGTGAGTTTTGAATAAAACTTACAATTACATATTATAATGCCAATATGGACAAAAACCCAATAGGTCACACACATATAGAGAAAAGGATAAAATGGTAAAATGACAAGGATAATAATATTTGATATTATTATGAGGATAGAGAAGTGAATAAGAAAATAATTAATTAAAGAGTTTAATTAATTATGATCAAGTAAAATTATTCGTAGAACTTTTTAGAAAAGTTTTGTAAAATAGACCTAATAGAAATAATATATTTCATAATTAATTATGATTGGACTATAAGTATTATAGGGCTGATATAATAATTAGTAGATCCATTGGAGTAATTAAAGAGGCCTAAAGAAGTGAAGTTGGTGTAGAAACCCTCTAGAGGAAGGGTTACATGCCAACTACAAACAAAAGGCCTTAGAGGCCTAATTCTTGGACGAAAATAAATTAAATATATTTCATAAGTGTTATGGAGCCTACATATTTAATTTTGTTGGATTTGAAATTCATTTGGATAATTAAATCTATGTATATGCACAAAAGGCCTAGTTTATGGATTTTGTGCATAATCTTTTGTGAAATGGCTTAAATTGGATTTAATTGAGCCCAAATAAATTATTAATAATTTTAGAAGTCCAATTAATAATTCTCTAGTAATTTTAAGAGCTCATTCCTATTATGAAGTTGGATTTTTAACATAACTATAAAAATCCAAGTGATAGGGTTTTAGGATTAAGTGTGAACAATTAAGAGAAAATATTTTTCTCTTTTCTCTCAACCTTGGCCGCCACTCCCCTTGCTAGAATCTAGGGAGTTTTGGCCAGCCCTTGTTCTCTTCCTTTGTTGGTTCATTCAATCCTTCTCTAGTGTGGATTACTCATTGGAGGAGTTCGATTTTGGACACTATGGTTTGCGACAACCCGGTGGGAAGGAAATTATTCATGTTAAGCTGGTTTCAGCTAAATCCTCTGACTCCCTAGATTCTTATAGTGTTTTTTATATTAAGAAAATTACGCAGCCAAGTTTCGCATCATAGCAATATAAATTTACTCCCAATATGAAAATGTACGCTTTGACTTGATAAATACTTTTATCAATAACAGGCAAATAAGGCAGTGTTTAGTAATATTTTTTGTTTTTTATATTTTAAAATTTATAAACTATTTTTAGTTTTTGTTATTTATTTTTTAAAAACTATTTAAAAATTATTTTTCTATTTATTTATTTAAAAAATATTCTAATATTCATTAATACATATTATACATATATATAATTTAATTATTAATATTAAATAATAAATATTTAATAAAATTCAAAATTTAAAATATATTACATTAAAAAAATCATAATATGATGGTAGTAGTGGTAGCGATGGCAGAAATTAAAATAAAATCATAAAAACCACATTTTAAAGATTTTGAATTTTTATTTTTATTACCAAAATCACTTTTTAAATTTTTGTAGAAATGAAAACAGAAATAAATTTGTCGAACATATTTTTATTTTATTTTTAAGAAAAAAAATCAAAGGTGATTTTTCTTATTTTCATTAATATGTATATTGTAAATTCATGGCAAGATCAGATCTATTGGTTAAAAATTTTAAATTCCGCTTATGTATGAGATGCATGTAATCGATAATCCCTAACATGGTATCAAAGCTCAGGTTTTGCCATGAATCTACAATTCTATATTTTTCTGCAAAATAAGTTTTATTTTTGAGTTATTTATTTCATGAACTTTAAAATATCAAATTTAATTGTTCATGAATGAGAAATATTGATTTCTGGATGTATGTGATCAAATATATAAAATGAAAAATAAAAACGATTCTTTTGAGAAAACAACCATTGAGGGGCTATTCTAAATTAATTTTTTATTAATCCACTCTAAGATTAATTTTATGATTAATCCAATCTAATTAATAATTCTTCAGCAATTTTAAGAGCCCAATCCTATTATGAAGTTAGATTTTTAACCTAACTTTAAAAATCCAAGTGATAAGGTTTTAGGGTTAAGTGTGAACAATTAAGAGAAAACATTTTTCTCTCTTTTATCTCAACCCTAGCCGCCACTCCCTTTGCTAGCATCAAGGGAATTTCGGCCAGCCCTTGTTCTCTTCCTTTGTTGGTTCATTCAATCCTTCTCTAGTGTGGATTACTCATTAGAGATGTTCGATTTTGGACACTGTGGTTTGCAATAACCCGGTGAGAAGGAAAATCAACTATACAACAAAAATCAAAGGTGATTTTTCTTATTCTCATTAATATTTATATTGTAAATTCATGGCAAGATCAGATCTATTGGTTAAAAATTTTAAATTTTGCTTATGTATGAGATATATGTAACCAATAATCCCCAATAGATTTGTCATAAATGAGGACACAAATTTAACTATGGTGGAGGATAACAAGCCTACTAGCTATGAAGAGGTTCTGAATAGTTCTAAATTTTATTTATGGCTTAAGGCCATAATGTCCGAAATTGACTCAACATATGACAATAAAGTATGGACTTTGGTTGATCCACCTGAAGGGATAAAACCCATACGGTGCAAATGGGTCTTCAAAAAGAAGACCAACAACAAAGGTAATGTGGTTACCTATAAAGGTCGCCTTATGGCTAAAAGATATCGTCAAAAAGAAGGAATTGACTTTGATGAAACCTTTTTCCACGTGGTGATGCTTAAGTCTATAACAATACTTATTGCCATTATTGCTCATGAAAATTATAAGATATGGCAGATCGATGTGAAGATGGCTTTCCCTAATGGAACTCTAACTGAGGATGTGTATATGACACAACCTGGTGGATTTACATCCAAAGATGGCAAAAAGGTGTACAAGATTTAAAGATCCATTTATGGACTAAAGCAAGCATCTAGGACTGGAATATCAAACTCAAGAAGATAATCAATGATTTTAGTTTCTCACAAAATAAGGATGAATCTTGTGTATACAAAAAGGTCCGTGGGAGTGTAGTAGTTTTCCTTGTTTTGTATATGGATGATATACTAATAATAGGAAATGATATTTATATCCTTTAATCAATCAAGATTTATTTATCCAACCAATTCTCCATGAAAGACCTTAGAGAAGCATCTTACATTCTAGGAGTAAGGATCTATAGATACAGATCTAACAGGATGCTAGGTCTTTCACAATTAACGTATATAAATAAGGTACTAAAGAGGTTCAATATAGATCTATCTAAGAAAGGATTTATTCCCATGGTATATAGTAAAAGCCTTTCTAAATCCATGTGTCCTTAAACACAAGATCAAAGTGAAAGCATAAGGATGATCCCATATGCATCTATAATAGGATCAATCATGTATGTTATGCTATGTATGCATCAAGATGTTTCGTATACTTTGAGTATCACAAGTAAATTCCAATCCAATTTTGGGAAGGAACACTAGATGGAAGTGAAGAACATCCTTAGGTACTTAAGAAGAACTAAAGAGATGTTCTTAGTATATAGAGATGGTGATTTACAAGTAAATGGGTATATAGATGCCAGCTTTCAATCTAACAAAGATGATTATAAATCATATTCAAGTTTTGTGTTCTTTATGTGTGGAGGAGCAGTCAATTAGAAGAGTTCCAAATAAGAGATGACTATAAACTCAATAATGAAGGCTGAGTACATTACATCTTCTGAGGTAGGTTGTGTGGATCAAAAAGTTCATCATAGAACTAGGAGTGGTTCCTGCATTATTGATCCAATACCCCTATATTTTGATAACGATGGACCCATTGCACAAGCAAAAGAACTACAGTCTCATCAAAGGTCCAAACATGTCCTCAAATGCTACCATTTCCTTAAGGAGATTACAGTAAGAAACAACATGAAGATCGAGAGAGCTCCCAATTGACGATAATGTGGTAGATCCTCTCATAAAAGCATTATTGCAGAATAAGTTTGATCACCACATACATTCTATAAGTTTTAGATATATGGGTGACTGGCTCTAGTGCCAAGTAGAAGATTGTTAGTGATATACCTAAGAGCCCATATGTAATAGGGTTTTTTATCTACAAATAAAATATTTTATATAAATAATAATAATAATAAGAATAAGAATATAAGAATAAGAATAAGAATAATAAGAATAAGACTCTTAGAGTCCCAATTTTATTAAGACTATTAGAGTGCCATGTCGATTAGAATGCTTAGAGTCATAATTCGATTTGAACTTTTAATTACATATTGTACTGCCAATATGCATAGGAAACCCAAAGGGTCACACAAATATAATAATTAAGGTTTTGAGGTAAAAGTAATGTGTAAACATGACATGGATGTCATGTGAACTTATTTGATAACACTACAAAAAAAACTGTCAATTAGCGACTAAAATTAGCGATGGCATCATTTTCGTCGCAAATTTTGCGACGGATTAGCGACTGTTTTATAATTCCGTCGTAGAAAGGATATTTTCTATTTTTTTGCGACAAATAGCGACGAAATGAAAAAACAGTCGCTAATTATTGGCGGGAAGTGTACGCGCCATGTTTTGCGACGGAATTAGCGACAAAAAGTTCCGTCGCTAACTTTTATAATTTTTTATTCATAAAATTAGTTCCAAAAAATTTAGCGACGAAAATTTTAGTCGCTAATTTAAGAGGGAAAATTTTAGTCGCTAATGAAATTTTAGTCGCTAATCCGTCGCAAATAAAGTAAAAAATAATTTTTTAGAAATTAGAAATTTATTTTATAACTGAAAATTAGAAATTATTTTATTAGTTGATAATAATTTTTTTAACAATTATACAAAATCTAATTTATTTATTTATAAAAATTGCATTTTTAATAATAATATTAATAAACTAATTATTAAGATTATTATATATTTGCGTGTTTAAGATTAATAAAATAAATATTTATAAAAAGTAATATTAAAATTATTATTCATTTAAAAATAATAATAAAAAAATTTGTAATTTATATTTAATTTAAAAAAAAAGACATTCATGGCATAGCTATTGTATATATTGTTGATGGTTTTTTGCAATATCTCAATAACTGTTAGTTTAGTTGGTGTAAGGTGTAAACTAGTTCAAAATGATGACTTATTATATGCAACCAAACCCATAAATAAATGAGTATTTTTTATATGTATGTATTTGCTAGACGTGTTAGTCAATTATCAGTTCTAATAATTCAATTATGCATGAAATTCACTATTTAATAAAATAAAATAATCTTTCGTGAAATTATATTCTTGGTCATTATCAAATTCTCTAACAATACATGATTATTAGCTTAGAACGATAATATAACACGGTTTCCTCGATTTATTTAAATATAAATTATATATATATATATACACAACACACACCACACACACATTGAACAGCTTTTTATACGGAATAGTGTAAGTAAGATTCAACGGTTAAGTATTTGTCGTTTAGACCGGCCTGATTTTTGGTGAGTACATTCGAAACTCCTTGTTGTTAATTTTGAACGGTAAAGATTAGTTTTTAAGACCTGTAAGTTAATTTTTGTTGCACAAAAGAGACTGTTTTTTTGGATTTTTTACGTAATGACCAGTTTTGTATACAAAAACGATCGAAAAATCATTTGCTGTTAGATCGGCTTGATTTTAGTGAGTACGTTCGAAACTCCTTGTTGTTAATTTTGAAAGGTAAAGATTAGTTTTTAAGGTCTGTAAAGTTTAGTTTTTGTTGCAAAAAAGAGGCTATTTTCTGGATTTTTACGCAATGAATAGTTTTATATACGAAAACGATCGAAAAATCATTTGCCGTTAGATCGGCCTGATTTTAGTGAGTACGTCGAAACTCCTTGTTGTTAATTTTGAACGGTAAAGATTAGTTTTTAAGGTCTGTAAGTTTAGTTTTTGTTGCAAAAAAGAGGCTATTTTCTGGATTTTTTACGTAATGACTAGTTTTGTATACGAAAACGATCGAAAAATCATTTGCCGTTAGATTGGCCTGATTTTTGGTGAGTACATTCAAAACTCCTTGTTGTTAATTTTGACGGTGGAGATTAGTTTTAAGATCTATAAGTTCAGTTTTTTGTTGCAAAAAAGAGGCTATTTTCTGGATTTTTTACTTAATGACCAATTTTGTATACGAAGACGATCGAAAATTCATTTGCCGTTAGATTGGCCTATATTTTGTTGAGTACATTCAAAACTCCTTATTGTTAATTTTGAATGGTGAAGATTAGTTTTTAAGGTATGTGAGTTTGGTTTTTGTTGCAAAAAGAGGTTATTTCTGAATTGTTTACTTAATAACCAGTTTTGTATACGAAGATGATCGAAAAATCATTTGCCGTTAGATTGGCCTGATATTTGGTGAGTACGTTCAAAACTCCTTGTTTTAATTTTGAATGGTGAAGATTAGTTTTTAAGGTCTGTAGTTCAGTTTTTATTGCAGAAAAGAGGCTATTTTTTGGATTTTTTACGTAATGACCAGTTTTATATACGAAGACGATCGGAAGATCATTACCGTTAGATTGGCCTGATGTTTAGTGAGTACGTTCAAAACTCCTTGTTGTTAATTTTGAACGGTGAAGATTAGTTTTTAAGGTCTGTAAGTTTTGTTTTTATTGCAAAAAGAGGTTGTTGATTCTTTTTGGATAAATTTTATTTTTATTTGAAGTGAGTTCAATATGCGTGTTCAAGATTATTACAATTATTATATATTTGTGTGTTCAAGATTAAAAAAAATCAATATTTATAAAATAGTAATATAAAGTTTATTATTTTATTTAAAATAATAATAAAACAATTTGTAATGTATTTTTATTTTATAAAATTTTATAAAATTTGTAATAGCATGGTTACTTAAACCCAACCCTAAGGCACAACCTAGTTTAAATAAATTGAATAGCATGGTTACTTAACCCAATTATATACTGAACTAGATTTAAATTAATCAATATGTATTCAATATGTATATATATTATATCTATGAATTTAAATAATAAATTATTTATTTAACCAATTTATTGATAACTAATTTAATGAACATGGCAATTTATACATTTCACATTTAATTTCTAAATTAGGTAATTCGATTAATATAAGTAATTTATTTTAGCCTATTATAGAAAATATAATTATAAAAGAACAACAATTTTAATAATTTAATTAACATATTTGATCAATCTATCATATACACTAATGTATTATATATTTTATGATTTATTATATTTGAATTGGGGCTTAGGAATTCAAATTGGAAGAGTAAAGGGACTATATTGAATTTTTCCTACCTTCACCTAAAACTACGTAGTTTTGGTTGGTGGAAAATTTAAAATCCATGTAGACTTTAATTCAAGGAGAATCGACTCATAGCCCTCCCCTCCATTTTAGATCTAGGGATTTGACAGGGTGCGATTGCCGCTCCTCCAGTTGCTCCGCCGCCGCCTCGCGCATCATCCGGCGGCTGCTGGCTCGACGAAGAAACGTAGCCGCATCACGTAGGGATTGCCGGTGGTGATTCTTGGCCCTAAAGGCATGGACAAGATGCTTCAGAGTCCTGACGGCGATATCACCATTATTCAGTTCATTTCCCTTTCTCTATTTATCTCGTTTTACTTGTTATTGTCAGAGTAATTTTTAATTTATAAAGCTTGAATTTTTGCATATTTTGATCTGTTCGTGTTTTGTTTTCCTGTCCAATTCTGTGGGAAAGAAAAAAGAGAGAGAGAGTCCATAGAAATTGCAGCCATGCCATATTTGCTCATGTCGATTAATAGAATATTATGATTTAGGAGAACTTGTACTTCATTCACTCATCATGTTTACATAAGCCAATGGCCAATGGAGAACTTGTGTTCATTTTATAATTTAAGTGCATTTTGGCATATACTACATTTTGTGTGCGAAGTAAATTGATTTGTTTGATGGAGCTACTTTAATGTGTTTTAATTTATTATTTTTTTTGACTTTGAGTTGGATGATACTGGAGTAATTGAGTTGCATCATAATCTTTTATTTTGTGTGCGAAGTAAATTGATTTGTTTGATGGATGCTTTAATGGGTTTTATACTTGAACAGGGATTGTTGAAGGTACTGGAGTAATTTTTGTTATTTATTTATTTATATTTTTAACTTCCACTTACTGCAGTTAAGCCTATTTCGTTTTATAAATGCCACTCTTGGCCTAAAATTAACATATGTTCCTGCATGTATTTTGAAGTGGCAAGGTTATATTTACTGTCTGTTCCATTTGGGTCTTTCTTCATTATTTATTTATGAAAATCGGTATTTACCATATCTATAGACAATGATTGATAATATGTGATAATTTCTGCATAAATACAGGCTGTTTTTAGCTTTATCATAATGCAACTTCAATTGTGTTCAGTCTTCTTCACATTTTTTTTGGGAACTAGAACTCATTATTTTGGATGTACTATACTACATGGAGGTGCAAAAGTATGTTTCTCCCTTTTCTCTTTTCCTGTGTCTTCCTCCCTTGGAAAATATATATATATATATATATATATATATATATATATATATATATTTGCTTTACTTATTTTGGAAAATGATTATTGTCTTAAATTTCTCACTGACAGTATAGAGCAACTGGTAGAGGCTTTGTGGTCGGTCACATCAAGTTTGCTGATGAAGTGGCATCACCCTACAAAAATTTTTAATTATTAATTAATTTATCTCTTGGGTATTCTGGGATCTGCTCTTTTTGTACGATGGTTTGTATGGTAGTGTTGTGTTGTTTTTAGGCTACCTTCTGCTGATGCTTGTTTCAGTTTCTGGATGGTTTTGTACTGCAGGTTTGATTGGTTGTTTGCTGCTTTGTTTTGTAGTAGAGGTCTGTCTCTACCCCTTGTTTTTAGCTCTGTCAGTTTTGCTCTTACTTTGTGATAGTTCTTTGGTTTTGAATTAATAATATTCAGATTAAGCTTTCTGAAAATGGAGGTTTGGTTTTGCTTCTTGAAAGTAAAAGAGTGTAGATACTGGCTAATACCAGCATAATAAAAGCCTTCGGACCATATACTAAAATTGCGATATTTGCAGAATAATACACGACAAGAGTCATTTTGTTATGGTATTCTTTTAAAATGTTTGTAGATGTTTCTACAGATGGGATATGGTGCTACATGGTATTCTGGGTGGTTCCTAGTTCTTGCTCTCTTGTAAGATGGTTGAATTTGAAGAACCGTCTTCTATCTATTTACCCATCTTGTTCAATCTCCTTCTATTTAGACCAGCAGCCTGCAACATCTAATTCATCTCCAGTTTACTTGCTGAACTTCTTTTGCCTTGATAGAAAAGGATTATTGCACGGTAATAGCGATTTGCTTTGCTTGCTGGTGTTCTTTGAAGGATTTGAATGTCTCCTTCATGATTCTGATTCATATTGTAAGTTTTGTTTTTAGATGTTACTCAGGCTCTCTTTGAGCTTGAGCTTACAATTCAAAGAGTCAAGGTTACGACGACACCAGATGGTAGAGTCCTGGACCTCTTCTTCAATACAGATAACATGTGAGCAAATTATCTCTGTTATTTCCTTTTCTTTAAATGTGTACCTGTTATATCTAAAATCATTTATTGCGGTATTTATCTGTTGTTCGCATTGTGTTTATTTACATTTTTGTTCTTATGAGATAAGGCTATTTATGTTGATGATTTAGGAATGCAGTAGGAAACTACTGAACTAATTTAAGAACATTATCAAATATTAAGGCTGCAAGCTGCAGGCATCATTCTGTTAAACAAGGACTATTTCCTTGCATAGGACTATTTCCTTGTATTCTTCGCACTAAGGGTAAAAGTAAATATAATTATGTAATAGTTACATAAGGGTAAAAGTTAATGAAATTTGGGAATATTTGTGTGGCTAATATTAATTTATTTCAGTAAAAAAAGATTAAGTGAATATTTATGCTCACTAATTATTTTTAAAAATATTTTATATGATATTATTTGCCTATTTCTCTATAATGCCCCGAATTTAAATTAATCGAATAGCATTGTTACTTAACAGTAAATTTGGGATATTTCAATAATGACAATGTCAACTTTGATTCTAGCTTTAGCTTAAGTTCTTAATAGGACATGGTGATTTCCAAAGGAAAAGCAGAACTTGTTTTGTTTGACAGCATTGTACTGAATAACATTGGACTGTTTTTTTTATGGTTCTTTCTGCTCTTATGAACGTGCACTTGCACTCAAAATGACAGATTTTGCTCAGAATTCCCTTAGTATAGTTCATGATTACAATCTAATTATAATAATTCAATTCATATCTCAATTTATCCCATTTAAGCTCTACTTATATTTGTTGTAGTTGTGCCCCTGCCAATGCTGCTGTCCATAAATATTCAGAAGCTCTGGTTGAACTTGAAGGTTTCTTCAAGCTCTCGTTGAACTTGAAGGTTTCATGATTGAAAGTTTCTTCTGGACTACTTTCAATTTAACTTTATCTAGTTTAAATTTTTGATACCAACACCTTTAGGATACCATTATAAAAGGATGGTGATCTTCCTTAAGAGCTTTATAACTTTCACTGACTCTGACTTTGGCTTTATCTCTCTCTTTCTCTCTCCAGGCAGGTTACGTTGGGGAAGACATGGAATCTGTTTTATACAAGCTATTAGCGGTGTGGTTTAAATTTTTAATTTGTCGTTTTATTATACATGTTTTATATAACTTTATTCTTAATCTTTGCAAAGAGATATATGATGTTTATTCTTAATTTTTGAGTCTATTTGATCATATGGATTTACGCTTTGTAATGAATTCATTATAAATTATATATATATATATATGAAAATATTATTATTTTCATTTGTATCTATTCTATATGAATTTTATAATATAAGATTATTATTTATATTGTGTACAGAATGAAAATTTTAAAAAACAATAAAAGGAAAAAATTAAATTATGCAATAATTTAGCGACGGATTCGCGACAGCAACTGTCGTTGGACACGTTGGAATTTGAGAAAAATTAGCGACCATATTAGCGACAAAATATTCGTCGCTAAATTTTACAGTAAATTTATATAATAATGCAATAATTATAAAAATAATTAGCGACCAAATTAGCGACGGAACATATAGTCGCTAAATATTATTATTATAATTCGGCTACTAATTAGGAATATAAATTAGCGACGAAAAAAAAAGCGAAGAAATAATTCGTCGCTAAATTAGCGACTGATTTTTATTTCCGTCGCTAATATATTAGCGACTGGCCTTTTAGCGATTGTTCGTCGCGGCGTCGCTAATTAACATTAGCGACGGAATACAAGTCATTAGCGACAGAAATTTCCGTCGCTAATTTGCAGTTTTTTTGTAGTGTAAGTAGGTAAAAGAAATTTAAGGGTTTGATAAAAGAAGAAAATTTTTATGGCACAGAAAAGGTGCATAAGGCCTAATATATGCATAGGGCTTTTCTAAGCTAGAGATTTTTCTTTGGAGCCCATTTGACATTGGATGTAGCTAATAATTAATATTAGGCATTATTAATATGTTATAAGGTTGTACATAAATTTGAATTTGTTTGGCACCCATTCAAATGCATAGGTCTAGTTTATTTAAGCCCTATGCACAGAATTGGACCATTAAGCCTATAAGTGTCACCTAAGCCCATCCAATTAGTCCAAGCTTAATTAGGAGGTATAGACATTATACATAACCCTAATCTAACCTATGAGGTGTACAAAGTCATCCAAGCTCTATTTTTTATTAATGTTAGGTTAGTTTTAGCTTTTGATTTGCTTAATTGTTAATTTAGCTTAGTTCTTGCTTTCAATTCAAAAACATAGGAAATAATCTCAAATTAATTTAACTCAATTATAGACATTATACTTAGCAATCCATGCTCTCTTGGGTTCGATATTTAGGGTCTTAATCTTGTTTCCTTATATTACTAGCCGATATAGTACATTTACTGGACATTGGTCAAGTTTTTACTAGTCCCTAAGTAAATTTGGCCATTGCTGCCCCTTAAGAAGGTTTTTAGACTTCACTTCTTGTGTGGATACCTTGGAGGTGCCTTGAAGTAAGGACACTGGTGGTTTACGACAACCTAGTGCAATATTTAACAATTGTTCAACAAACACCTACAGTAAAGTTCTAAACATTAGCTAGGAAATTGAATTCTTTTTACTAGATCGTGAATTTTGGTTTATAAAAATTTTAAATTCTGCCCTTTGCATGTGATGCAATGTGATAATAAACCAATAGAGATTGTATTATTTAGTATTGTGAATGGCATGTGTAGAGAGCATAACCCATTTCCTTTGATTCTGGCAGAGACTATCATTGGCTTGGACACTGTTCATCATGACCCTCATTCCTATCTCACTGGCAGTCCTATGTTACTCTAGGTATGTCCTTATTTTAATAGCAGTGCGACCCTTGTGACTTTTCCCTCTAACGTTTCTTATTGGAAAATGCATCTTTTTATATTTTCGCGTATTTCCTTGCCTTATTTTTTCTAAGATGAATCCAACTCACCTCAGGTGCCTTTTTTTTTAAATATGGCTTCATAAAAAGCTTCAGTTATTGTTATAGCCATGGGAGCATGAGTTCGTTTCGATCTAGGAAGTAGTAAATTGGTTGGCTTGGTTGATAGATGACAACATAATGTTTAGGTGCACTTGGCTACCCATCACTTTCATAGTTTGGGATGGAGCCTCTGGATGTCTTTCTCTTCATGAATTGTGTCATGCTAGCTTTTATGTTACCACTCGCTAGTTTAGAGACTATTAAGACATTGTTAGGTGTCCATTAGGCTTTCAAGGTGGTATACTCATTGTTCCTTTCCTGTTAGAGTACCATCAGAGGATTTGGACTCGACTCCCTATGAGGATACTCCTACCATCAATCAGCCCTCTCTGGTTTTCTTGATTGATTATTTTCTCTCAGCCTTTAATTTTTACCTAGGATGCCTTTTTTCAGTTTTCCCCTTGATGAGGCTCCTAATTTTATCAAGGCCATTATTTTTTTGTTTTCAACCCCAGAGGGCATTTATTCTCTTCTTTTTTCTTTTTAGTCTTAGCCATAGAATCTTTTCAATCTGTCAATATTTATCAGCTCTCTGAATTCATTGCCATCACTGTCTAATAGGATGGTAGCTCCTTTGGACAACTATTTCTTAAGCATGAAAGGTCTTTATCATGTAGGCCTAAACTTGCCTCAAATATCTAGGATTCCAAGCCTCATATGTTTGAACACCAGACATCACTCCTTTAATTGGTGCTTCTTAACCTTCTTCCCAAATGAATGAGCTAATCTCTTTTAATAAATCTGATTATGATAATATGTATGCATCCTATCCCTATCTAGTAGGCTAAGTTGTGACAACCACTTTCTAGCCCATTATGCTTTTGGTAACTCAGTTTCTAAAACCAACCTCAAAGATTAATGCTCAATTTCTATTGGCAATACCACTTCTATTCTATAAACCAAAGAAAATTGAGTGGCTCTTATTGAAGTTTTGGCTATGGTCCTATAATCCTATAATGCGAAGGGTAGTTTATTGGCCCAATCTTTACAAGTTTGAACCATCTTAGCCAAAATTCTTTTGACATTCTTATTAGCTAACTCGAATGATCCATTTGTATGAGGTCAATAAGGAGAAGACTTATGGTGTTGAATCCCATATTTGATAAGCATCTACCTGGTTTCACCAAAGAATTGTAACCCATTATTTGACACCGTGTTATGGGGTAAACCATATCAACATATCAAATTACTCTCAATGAACTTAGCCATGTCCCTTGCATTTATTTTCTTGAGGGATTCTACTTCTTCCCACTTGGTGAAATAGTCAATAGCCACTATGATAAACTGATGCCCATTCAAAGTAGGCAAATAGATCATACCCATAATATATATACCCTATGCAGGAATGGCCATAGTGATGTGAGGTTGCATGACTCAAAAATAGGCAAATATCTTAAGTTTGTATACTGTTGGTATAATTGACATTCTCTAACATACTTAGAACAATCAGTATCCATTGTGAGCGAAAAGAATCCTTGCCACATGATCTTCTTTGCTAAGGCTAAACAATTCATGTGGGCTCCATAGGCTCCCAAATGTACTTCTTCTATGACCTTTTTTTACCTCTTTTTCATCTAAACACCTCACCTTGATTCCATCAGGATGTCTCTTGTAGAGCACTTCTTCTATAGTAATGAACTAATTTGACAGCTTACAAATCATCCTTTGGTCCTTTTCAGTGGCTTTTTCTAGGAATACTGACCTTTCCAAGTAGTTCTAAATGTTATAGTACTAAGGTTTTCCATCATCCACCTCGATATCTATAATTTGCTCGTCTTTAAAACATGGTTTATTAGAACTTAAAATCAGCACAGGCTTCATACTTATCCCTCTCAGATTATCCCACATTGATACCAAGGTGACTAGGGCATTTGCTAGGATTTACTATTATTCGTGGCCTTGTACCTCAGTTTCTTAGCTAATGGCATTTTCTCTCCCTCTGGGGTGACTAAGATTACTCAAACTCTAGCTCCCTTGTTATCCTCTATGGCTAGATATAAAATCAAAGGTTTACCTACCTTAGAAGGTGTTAGTATTGGTAAGTGCAGTAGTTATTCCCTAATGGTATCAAATTCCTTTTGACAATTCTCATTCCAAACCATTGGCTCATCCTTCTTAAGTAACTTGAATATGTGTTTGCAAATCGAAGCCAATTTGGCTATAAACCAGCTTATATACTGAATCCTTCCAAAAAACTCTCTAACATCCTTTTACTTTTGGGGTACTAGTATCTCTCTAATGGCTCTCACTTTATTAGGATCTACCCTTATACCTTTCTAGCTCACTACATGCCCTAAAAGCTTACCTGAAGTGACCCTAAAGATGCACTTCTTCGGGTTGAAGCAAAGATTGTACTTTTCGATCCTCTTAAAGAACTTTTCCAATTCTTTAAAGTAACCTTCTCGAGTAGTCGACTTGATCATCATGTCATCCATATAAACCTCCACTTCCTTATGTATCAAGTCATCCAATGTCCCAGTTGCCATCCTTTAGTAGATGGCACTTGCATTTTTAAGCCCAAAAGACATGACTCGGTAAGCATATATACCCCATTCAGTTATGAAGGCTATTTTAATCTGATCGACTATCTTGTTCAAAATTTGGTTATACCTAGCTTACCTATCCACAAAGTTGTACATGGCACAGGTGGCTACACTATCAATAAAAATATCCATGTGAGGCAAAGGGAAATTGTCCTTAGGGCAAGCTCTATTTAAGTCTCTATAATCTACATAAACCCTAACTCTTCCATTCTTTTTTGCCATAGAAACTACATTTGCCAACCATGTAGGGTATTTAACTTCCACCAGGAACTTACCTTTTATTTGCTTCCTAACTTTCTCTTCAACTTCTTCTAGCCCATTTTGACCTAAGCCTTCTGAGTTTTTGCTTGACTGGTTTATATCCTGGATAAGTTGGGATGTCGTGTTTAGTAGTTTCCTGATCTATCCTCAGCATATCTTCATAGGTCCAAGTAAAGACTTTTTCATATTTTTTCAATATTCTCTCAATTTTTCTCTCTTTAAGAGTCATATTTGATGATAATAAAATTTCTCTTGGGTTTTCTTTTGTTCTAAGATTAAATGAACACATGTTTATTGAGTTAATGTCAAATATGAATGGTTTATGATCATGATTATGCATATTGAAATCAGAAGAAACATCACACAGGTATGCAAAATTGTTCATCTTATTAATATAATCAAAAGAGCAATTGTTGTTCTCATCAAAAAGTTCAGGAACATAAATAATATCAAAAAAGTATCCTCTTCAATCTTGGCATCATCAAATGTTTCTCCAACCTTTGAGTTAGTGTTGGATGGATCCTCAGCTTTAATCTTCTCCATGCCTTTTAGCTAAATAACAAGCAGCTTCTCTATCATGATCTCAATAAGCCACTTATTTGTCCCAAGCCGAATCATGCAGGAGAATCTCTTTATCCTAGAAGCCCTAAACTAGCTTGATAATCCCTTATTCCCAATCAAAGAAATCATTAAACAACTCAAAACCTAGTACTATCTCATTTCCTATAGTTGAGGCTCATTTTATTTGTAGTAAAGGTAGATACCGGAAGCTCACACAAAGCTCTAAGAGATATGGAAAATCCCTTTAACTGCTTCTTTCTTTTTGCCTTTCTAATTAGGACCGGTGAAACCTAACCGCTTCTTATCCATCTGACCTTTGGCAGCTATAACAATCTACGACCCTTGAGAATTCTTGCCTAAACTAGCCCCTACTAAGAAGTTCATCTTCTTCAGCATATTGATGACTTGCTGGCTATTAGTGAAACTACCCTTACCTTTTCATCACTGATTATAGACATATGGAACCCATTGAAAGGCTATTTTTCTATCTCAAGCACAGACACTTGGTTTTTCCTTGTATCTCTAATGGTTACTACTTGACCATTATAGGGTATCTTAATCATCTGATGCAAGGTGCAAGGCACCCCACCCAACCTATGGAACCATGGCCTTCCCAATAGCAAAGAGAAGTTGGCAGGAATTGGCAACACCACAAATTTAGCTTTGATCTCAATGGGCCCTATCTTAACTAAAGACTTAAAGGTCGCAGATGTTTGCCTTTTAGAATTATCATAAGCAAAGATGGTCAAGTTAGACTTACTCAACATATTCATGCTTAACCAAAATGTAGAGATTGCCACCAATGGATAGACATTAATAGAAGAGCCACCATCTACCATTACACAAGCTGTGTGTTTTCCATTCACTCGAGCCATGATGTAGGGAAGGCAATTATAATTTCTTCCTTTAGTAGGTAAATTAAAACTAGAATACACAATATTCTCTCTTATCCCTCCTTCGACCAAATCCAACAGCTTAGAAGGTGAAATAGTAGTGGAAATAGTAGATTCACTCAAGGCTTCCACTAACTTCTGCTTGAGCGAGGGAGATTGTCTCAACAAATTTCAAATAGAAATATGAGCATGGGTTTTCTTTAGTTGCTTAATTATCTAATCATCTTTAACTTCCTTCTTTATAGGCATTACAATAGGAACTAGCTACTTTTCCATTTTTAGGGCCAGCCTTCCACTCCTAATGACTACCTTTACCTTCTTCTCTTCCCTCACTTCTTCTTTATTCTCACTGGCCAAACTTCAAATATCAATAGGCACTAAAGTCCCTTCATCCCCACTCTCTGGTGGGGTATCCCAGTAATCAATCATAAGAACTAGCTAATTTTCTTCACTTGGCTTTCTTACTTTAGTGGTAGAATAAGTAATGGCCATGTACTCATTCCCATACATGTCTCTCATAACTTACCATTCAGGCAGACTAGACCCAATCATAAACACTAGAGGTGGCACAGCATTATAGCCTCCCTTTTTCTTCTTATCCCTCTTTTGTGGATCTGAAATTTATTTGTTTTCTATCAGGTCCTCAATTCTATTCCTCAAAGTGCAATAGTAGTTAGTTAGGTGCCTGGTATGCTGATGGTAAGCACAGTACGGATCCTCTCTATGATAAGGCAACCCTTGACTCTTTACAGGTCTTGATGGCAGTGGTTGAAGTTTTCTTTCCTTACTTAACCAATTTAACACCCAAGATAGTGACTTACCCAAGTTGGAATAATGCCTCTGACTAGCCTCTATAGCTGACACCTCTACAATTCTAGTTTTGTTTGACCCGCTACTACTTCCAATAGCCTTATTATTACCAAAATTCCTTTTTGTCGCCTTATTATTCGCCTTTTTGGCTAAGTACTCTCCCTCAGCTTCTATGGCTATGTCCTTCAAAGACTCCTAATCCTTTAGATCTTTCATCGTCAAGCCATCCCTCAAATACAAACTCGTATTTCGGATAAAGAGCCTCATTTGGTCAGTTGCGTCGGGCTTTCTCTTCATCTTCATCACCCTATATCTCCACCTAGTGAGGTACTCATGAACGGATTCATCGTGTTTCTACTAAAGCAACTCAAGATCTTTCAAGGAAACCTCCATCTTAGTGCAGCAATCATATTGCTTAAGGAACTCCTCGGTCAATAAATCCTAGTATTCTTTAGTGCACCTATCTAACCCGTGATACTAATTAATTATAGGCCTTGTCAAACTCAAACAAAAATATTCCACCTTTTGCTTTTTGGTTAAAGTGGTCCCTTTCATTATTAGTGTTTATTGTTTAACATGCACTGAAGGATCTAAAGTATCATCGAATCTTGGCAAGTCAGGCATCTTAAATCTTTAAGACAATGGCTTATCTCCATCCAAATCCTTATCTTCAGGGTTCATCCCCCTACCAATAAATGGTAGCCTAGACATAGCCTTAACCTTCTTTTCCATCTTTTTAAAGTCTGCATCCTCAGCACTAAGACCTCTACTCCTCATATTTATCACTAGAGGAGCATAATCTTCATCCTCCTCTTTGCTATAATCATTTTAAGATCATACCTCCTCTCCTTTTTTGGTCGGTCCCGAGGCACGATAGCATCTATTATGGTTATGTCCCTAACATGCGTCGGCTCTACTATCTTAAGGGCAAGTGTTACAGGTCAATTTCTAGCATTTGGTCTCATAGAGGCCACTAATTTGCTAATAATAGCTAGCATTCTCTCCTCAAACTCTTGGAGACACCTATCCAACCTCCTATCTAACTCATCCCTCATCGTTTAAGGCCTAACAATAGACATAACCAACCTTTCCCTTAAAGATGGTAGCCTCACTATCTCATTAGTAACTCTTTTTATTTCATTTAACTATTCATCATCCATATAATGTCTAATTGAGCAGATAATATCTAATTGGGGCATAACTCCCACATTCACATAAAACGCACAAATGCTAGAATAATAGCACACCAAAATATTTAATTTTAACAGGAAGTAGCATGAATACATATATGATGAAATGTAGAGAGACAAAGATAGATATAGAACCTAGAATATTACCCTCAGGAGATATTCTAACTCTAAAATTCGTGAAGTCGAGATATAAGAATTTATTTCTTCTTCTCCAAGAATTTTCCCCTTTCTAACAATGATTCCACCCGTTAACCCTAACATTTTCTTTAGTTGCTTAATTATCTAATCATCTTTAACTTCCTTCTTTATAGGCATTACAGTAGGAACTGGCTACTTTTCCATTTTTAGGGCCAGCCTTCCACTCCTAATGACTACCTTTACCTTCTTCTCTTCCCTCACTTCTTCTTTATTCTCACTAGCCAAACTTCAAATATCAATAGGCACTAAAGTCCCTTCATCCTCACTCTCTGGTGGGGTATCCTAGTAATCAATCATAAGAACTAGCTAATTTTCTTCACTTGGCTTTCTTACTTTAGTGGTAGAATGAGTAATGGCCATGTGCTCATTCCCATACATGTCTCTCATAACTTACCATTCAGGCAGACTAGACCCAATCATAAACACTAGAGGTGGCACAGCATTATAACCTCCCTTTTTCTTCTTATCCCTCTTTTGTGGATTTAAAATTTATTTGTTGTCTACCAGGTCCTCAATTCTATTCCTCAAAGTGCAATAGTAGTTAGTTAGGTGCCTGGTATGCTGATGGTAAGCACAGTACTGATCCTCTCTATGATAGGGCAACCCTTGACTCTTTACAGGTCTTGATGGCAATGGTTGAAGTTTTCTTTCCTTACTTAACCAGTTTAACACCCAAGATAGTGACTTACCCAAGTTGGAATAATGCCTCTGACTAGCCTCTATAGCTGACACCTCTACAGTTCTAGTTTTGTTTGACCCACTACTACTTCCAATAGCCTTATTATTACCAAAATTCCTTCTTATCGCCTTATTATTCGCCTTTTTGGCTAAGTACTCTCCCTCAGCTTCTATGGCTATGTCCTTCAAAGACTCCTAATCCTTTAGACCTTTCATCGTCAAGCCATCCCTCAAATACAAACTCGTATTCCGGATAAAGAGCCTCATTTGGTCAATTGGGTCAGGCTTTCTCTTTATCTTCATCACCCTATATCTCCACCTAGTGAGGTACTCATGAACGGATTCATCGTGTTTCTACTAAAGCAACTCAAGATCTTTCAAGGAAACCTCCATCTTAGTGCAGCAATCATATTGCTTAAGGAACTCCTCAGTCAATAAATCCCAGTATTCTTTGGTTCACCTATCTAACCCGTGATACTAATTAATTATAGGCCTTGTCAAACTCAAACAAAAATATTCCACCTTTTGCTTTTTGGTTAAAGTGGTCCCTTTCATTATTAGTGTTTATTGTTTAACATGCGCTGAAGGATCTAAAGTATCATCGAATCTTGGCAAGTCAGGCATCTTAAATCTTTAAGACAATGGCTTATCTCCATCCAAATCCTTATCTTCAGGGTTTATCCCCCTACCAATAAATGGTAGCATAGACATAGCCTTAACCTTCTTTTCCATCTTTTTAAAGTCTGCATCCTCAGCACTAAGACCTCTACTCCTCATATTTATCACTGGAGGAGCATAATCTTCATCCTCCTCTTTGCTATAATCATTTTAAGATCATACCTCCTCTCCTTTTTTGATGGGTCCCGAGGCACGATAGCATCTATTATGGTTATGTCCCCAACATGCATCGGCTCTACTATCTTAAGGGCAAGTGTTACAGGTCAATTTCTAGCATTTGGTCTCGTAGAGGCCACTAATTTGCTAATATTAGCTAGCATTCTCTCCTCAAACTCTTGGAGACACCTATCCAACCTCCTATCTAACTCATCCCTCATCATTTAAGGCCTAACAATAGACATAACCAACCTTTCCCTTAAAGATGGTAGCCTCACTATCTCATTAGTAACTCTTTTTATTTCATTTAACTATTCATCATCCATATAATGTATAATTGAGCAGATAATATCTAATTGGGGCATAACTCCCACATTCACATAAAACACACAAATGCTAGAATAATAGCACACCAAAATATTTAATTTTAACAGGAAGTAGCATGAATACATATATGATTAAATGTAGAGAGACAAAGATAGATATAGAACCTAGAATATTACCCTCAGAAGATATTCTAGCTCTAAAATTCTTGAAGTCGAGATATAAGAATTTATTTCTTCTTCTCCAAGAATTTTCCCCTTTCCAACAATGATTCCACCCGTTAACCCTAATGTTTTTAATCTTTTAAACCTAGGAAAGAGTTGGAATTCGACTCTCCAAATTTAGAGGGATTAATCCCCCAAAATTTGGACTAAAGATTGTTGGAAATCTACTTGCCATTTTTGAAAACCAAAAATGTGGGAAATTTGGAAATTTAACAACGGACAGTTATCCTTCAGGATAGATAGCCGTCCTTGAGGAAAAAAATTAGAATACACAAAAATACTCTTGATCAAACCAAGATGGATGGTGGTGGCCACAAACCACCATCCCTCACATGACAGATGACCATTTATCACTACTGAAGGCCAAAATCATAGCTTTTAGCTTAGTTTTCAATTATTTCTAGTCTAGTTCTAAGTGTCTTTTTCATCTTTGTTGCTTTGTTTTGGTTATTTTTAATAAGTTCTATCAAATTTGGTAAATTATATCTTTTATACATTTTGGAGAACATTTAATGGTGATTTGTGCCTAATTTGAAAATTTTCAGGCATCTCACGGTCACCAAGAAATGGCAATGACTGTGACCTAGTGAACTTTTGTAAAAATGCAGAGTTTTATCACCTCACAATCCACATGAATTCCTTATCACCATGACATAATGACTTTCAGTATGGAACCATGATGTTAATGTAACACCCTACTCTCTAGTAGACTCTTTTAACATCAAGCATATATCTAGCACACTATAATTAACTATTGTTTTTAAGACTTTTCATTACTGTGCAATAGTTCCATAAGCAATTTAATCATTAAATATAATACTTTACTATTAAATTAAAACTTGCATAAACATCTCTTTACACATTACAATATTCCATTTACTAAACATCTATATTATACAAAATTTTAAAAAAAATTAAAAAAACCAAAATGAAAGCTATATACTTTTAGTCTTTATCAGACTTATGTTTGCCATCTTGTTGTATATATTATCCTTGAATAGAAGTCATGCCTTGACAACCTACATGGATAAAAACCCATGCCAAGCTATAAAGATTAGTGAGGAACATAAAACATATGGATGACTTTTTTTAAAGTTGTCAAAATAATGCACACACACATAAAAGCATATCTTTAGGCATAAAAATCCAATCATTTAAAGTAATCATAACCTCTTAAATTATTTAAACTCTCATACTATTCTTATATCCAAGCCAAATACTTATTAACATTCCACTTAATTCTCAATTATTTATCCTTAGAATTAATCATATATATGTTTAAATATACTTTCAAAATTTCTATAGTTTATTCATATTTAATCATATTGACTTACTCATCTTTCTTAAGGGCATTCCAATATCAATCTAGATTCGTAGGAAAGCCCTATGATAAATCATATAATTTTAAGTTAATATACTGGGTCCTTAAGTATAGTTGAATACTAATAAGTTACACGTCACAAAAATATATGCATAAATATCCTATGTATCCAGTTATGTATCAAGTCTTCTAAATCTTGCTATCATTAGCATGTCATTCCTTTTCATATTTAGATACATCTCCAATTTGCTATAACATTAACATCTTAATTTACTTCTATCTTATGCTTAAAATTGTATACATACACTATGAGTTCATAATTCAATTATGTTACATGTATGAAGTCACTCATATCATTACACAATGTTAAGCAAGAAACGTGTAGCTATAGGGAATACATATTAACAAATACAACTATTGAAAGGCATCAAAATACATAATTACAACTACATATATCTTATATTCCTAGGTACATGAAACACTATGAAACTATATCAAGGATTTCATAACTTTCATATACAAAGAGTCATATAAGTCCTTCAACAATATCAAGCAAGTAGCATGTGTTTATAAAGAACATACGTTCACCAATATGCTTATGGCTAATACACTAATAGTATACAAATTCATATGCATAACTTATTATCTATTATACATATGTGGTACTATATATATATATATATACATATATATATATATATATATATAATGTAACCTCTTTTTTATTTCATGTGTTACATATGCAACAAGATTTCATATAGAGATGAAGATTAATTAAGAACTATCATGCATCTTTATCTTCTATTGTTACATAATATTGTCTTCTATTGATATTAGGCCTACATTTTTCTAAAGAAATGGATAATGGGTTATATGGTAATGGTAGCACTCGAAGATATAAATAAGATACCTGAAGGTAATAAATGGTAGCCCCTTATAGGAATGAATGGTAGCCCCTTATGAGAATGAAATTGTATGGTAGACCGGTCAAGTGGACTTAAACGAAGTCAGCTAATGACCCAAATGTGGTCGAACTATATTGAATAAAAGCCCAAATGGGGTTGATGGTAGCAGCAACAAAATTACCCTTATAGGTATGCCTATCTATACATAGCTTCGCATTATGGTGTCATCATGCCTCTATTTACTTATATCTCATTGTATATCATCTCTTCTTTGTTAAATAGTCTAAACCTATTTAACTTTCCTTCTTAACATTTCAACCCCATAGTCATGTATAAATCATAGTACTATTATTCTTCCATATAATTATATAACACATACCATCCTCTTTTTCTGATCAAATTTCTCTGAGACCATATAAATACTTATAGTAACATTCATGCATCAAAGAATTAGGTTTACAGAAAATAGGGTAGGCAGATTTCCATCTCTATTTTACATCTCTATTTTGTCATAACAAATAGCTAAACTAGGTCAATTGGTCTTCTAAACAAAGAATGGTCTATGTCTTTAGTTTCCCATGCTTTAAATACCATTCAATTTGGGCATAGATAATAGAAGTTATAACCCAATAATTATAGAATGCCCAAGATTACATTTTTTCAAATCTTTTTGTATTACTACTTTGAAAATTCGTTGAGTAAAATGGGTATAGAATTAGATGAACATTTATTCAAGAAAGTTGTGCTCCTATAAGTGTAGTTTATCCCAATTTTTTTCCCATAACATTTGGACCTCTCTACCATGAGTTATGTCCAATATACTATAACCTATTCACTAAGACTAGGCAGCAGTTGACATTTCCAAAACCAGTTTTTATTACAAGTCTAAAAATTTGTTGAAGAAAATGGGTGTGGAATTAAACTAACATTCCTTCACAAAATTTGTGCTCTTATATGTCTAGTTTATTCAAAAAACTTTCTCATAGCATTTAGATCTCTCCACAATAAATTATGTAAAAAATACTACTCACTATAACTGGACAGTAGCTCACATTTAACTTCAAGTTAAAATTGAAAATACTCAGGTTTCTCTATAAAATTATAGGTCTATATCTTAGGTGTAATTAAAAATTGGAATTACTCAATTTAGAGTTGTATAACTTTAATATGCTCTAAAAATAGAAACCAGTGCCTAGTGAACTAACACAGATTTCTTTAATTCATTTTCTATTCTTTCATCAAACTTTAATCCCCTGAATAAAATCATTTTTTCCAATAATCTAACCAGCAAAACAACATGTTTAGTATGATTTTACACATATAAGCACACATGAAAAGTAAAATTTGCTCATAATTTCCCATACCTTGGCATAATTCCATAGTGTGCCACTTTCACTCATGCAACACTTCTTTTCCTTTATTCTTCTTATTCCCTTCTTCTTCTACATAAGACATATATTCATAAATCCAGAAAACCTTTCCACTCAAAGAAGAAGATGAAGGAGATGAATAATGATACAGTACCTTTAAATTCTCTATCTTTGAAAACCTTTGTATTAAACAACCATAGTATAGATATTAAATGAGATTAGAGAGAAAACACCTAAGTTTTTAGAGAGAAAAGGAGAGGATAGATTTGTCTCTCCTTTATACAAATTCTTAAAATTAAAATAGTAAAATTTCATTAAGTTCCCTCATTTTCTTGCATGTTAAAAATATATCATATCCCCTTTTGTTTCTTTCTTTTAATATCCACCCCTAAGTCAACATTCTTCTTTTAATTACAACCCAACCATCTTTCTCTTATTGTAATTGACCCAATACTAATATTTTTGTTCCAATTATACACATGGTCAAATAACTATTTTACCCTCTTTCACTTAAGATAATTAATTCTCAAGTCTTAATTTGTAATACATCTTGTAATTAAGCTTATTTAGACCTTACTACCAAATTAATATTTGTGAATCCTTCTATGGGCTAATATTGGGTCCTTACAATTCTCTCCCTCTTAAAGCATTTTGTCCTCGAAATTTATACCTATAACATTTACTCATATTCATCACTAGAATACCTATACCTTTGTGTCTATCACAATTAACTTTCATCCCATACTATCTCTACCAACTTCTCGTATCCTTATCTTTGTCTTGATTAAATTCTTATTTAACTTTATCTCCTTATAAGAATAAAATTTTCAAGTTGTTATATCATTACTATGCTCAAAATATATCCTATCACTTTCCTTTTTAGTTAAGGCCTATAAATGCGATATGATGTTGTTCATGTCTTGTCAAAAAAGATGTTTAATGTTATGCTATAAGTGAATGATAATTTTATGTATGCAATAGAATGCAGTTGTTGGGTTTCGAAATATTAAAATTAAAAAATTCACAATGAAAAAAAAACCCACCATGGATCCAAGTGATCCAATTAATTCAATAGAAAGAGAAGTGTAATGATTACCAACCTTTTAGAGCGTAGATAAATTGAATTTTAGGTGCAACTTCACCCGAAATGACACCCTCTACCGATATCCACACACGAATTCAAAAAAAGGAATCGCCTAAAGTGCTAGCTCCCTTCCTTGGTGGCTAGGTTCTTTTCTCTCGGTTGAGATTATTGAAGAAAATGATTTTCTTTCTCTTTTTCTCTTAAGCGGCGGCTAAAACTCACTTCTTTTGTTTTAATAATAGGGTTTTATATATACATCACTATGTATATATATAGTTGAACTAACCCTAATTAAGAGAGAGAAAACTTTGGGCCCACTTTTATTATTAAAATAAGAAATACCTTGTTTCTTATTTAAAATAAAAAAAATAATAATATTAATCTTAAATATTATTATTATTATTGTTTATTTCGAATTTTAATTTATCACAAAATAAAATTCAAAATGCCTGAATTAACCCTTAGTCTATTCATCACTTTCTATGTGTACGACCCAATAGGTTCATATTATATTGGCAGTGGGCGGCCCTAATCCCATCACGGGCCCACAAGTCATAAGCAGCCTCTAGCAAGACATTGTGACTATCCAAATAATATGAATATCGATAATTCAATTTTAACCTAATAGAACATGTTATAATCCCTTTGTCACAAGATATCTTGTTTAAACATAAGTCATGGACTATGTCAAACTTATATAGTCCAAACATATAATTTCTCGATCACTAAGTAAACTGATAATATCAAATGATATGGATTGCTTCATCAATTTATTTGAGCACGACCATACATTTCTCAGTCTTACTTATCAAGGGACCCAATAGATATCTCTCTCATAAGAGAGGGACAAATTCCTCCTTGATTATTCACTATCCTCTTTATGATTCTCATTATGTCCAATCATAATCTTTATAATTATCTGATTAAAGATAATATTTGATTATGTCAAAACATAATGTTCGTCATGTAGGATACTATGATAATCTCAGGTTTAAGGATCGATAACATAACTATTACGAGTTCACTAATGACATTAACCCGTGTAGTATCTCATTGCGGATCTATCCAATACTTTGTTCTCTAACAAGTACTTATAAGTTTAATTCATATCACTATATATAATCATCTCATGATTATCAATCAAACTTATATTAGTCTTTATTTATGATTGTTCAATTAATGATAAATGACTAGGGATAGTCAAAATAACATTAGATTGTTATTTACAAATATTATTATAACATAACATGCCAACAATATAATAATATGAAGAAAATCTAATTTTATAAAATGAAATGTGACATTACATAAACGGCCTAATGTTTGGCCTAAGACATAACCACTAACACCACTAACAGTAGTTGCATATTGTTATGCATATATTTTGCCCCATCCCAAACAATGAAATATTTAATCACTACCCTCACTTGTTAAGGAATTACTGACAGGTATATAAAGCACGATAATCAACATTAATTCATCACCACAATAACTTTATTTATAGAAAACCTTATCAAACCTATATATACTCTTTCTCATATATCTTCTTAAAATAATTTCTATATACTCTAGTAACACTTATACCATAATTCAAACACTAGCCATATATACATATCATTTACTGTTCATTCCAAAATTAAAGTCCATTAGATATACTATCATACATACAAGTCACTTTCAAACTTCCATTTTATCTAACATTCCAAAAGTACATATAAGCATTTCTAACCTCAGAATCCATCAATATATACAAATAATAATCAAAAGAGGAGAAGATAAATCCTAGAAGCTCCTTTGATGACATCTCTCTTTCATGGAACCCCAATCTTGTTGGTTTGTACAAATATAGTTAAATCTATAGTCATGTCTTTTTCACTATGGCTTACCTCCTCTTCTTAAGGTATAATAGAAACTTTAAAATCCTTTTCACTTATTGAAGATGTCCTACTTTTCTTTTTTGATTTTGGACATTTTGAAACGAAGTATCTATACATCCCCAATTAAAATAAAGCCTTATTTGCCATCCTACACATCCCCTAATGATTTTTAGAGTAATGCAAGCATTTAGGAATTTAAACTCATCTACCAGGCCTTGCAATTCCTTACATGGGTTGTGATGTTTGGCTAGCATAACCTTTTTCCATTATCTTTTTTTCTTTTACTTACTTTCACTTTTTCTGTACTCTTATTTCTATTTCCTATAGTCTCACATTTCCTTTTGACATCCCTTGATACTCTATACTCGGTTAACTCTTGTAAAATATGGATTAGATTTTGGTTTATGTCCTTTAATCCTTCTACTAAAGAAGCCAATATCTCATCATGAGTTACAATAGTAGAATCGGGGATAGATAAATTTAAAGCTCCAAAGTTGCTGGCTTTACCGATCTCCTTTCTAGTTTCTTTAAAATTACCCATCTTTCAATTTATAACAAAGCAAAATAGGGATATATGCATTAGGCCAACATACTAAAACTTCCTATGATAACTAATTTTTAGAATCTTATAAACCAAAAAATGACTAAACCTATGCTCTTATTGACAAGAAATTATTAAACCAAGCTATGATATCACAAAATTGTAACACCCTACTCTTTAGTAGACTCTTTTAACATCTAATATATATCCAACACTCTATAATTGACTATTATTTTTAAGACTTTTCATTATTGTGCAATAGTTTTATAAGCAATATAATTGTTAAATATGAAACTTTACTATTAAATTAAAACTTGCATAAACATCTCTTTACACATTACAATACTCCATTTACTGAACATCTATACTATACAAAATTTTAGCATAAATTAAAAAAAACAAAATGAAAGCTATATACTTTTAGCCTCCCTCACACTTGTGTTGGTCGTCTTGCTACAGATATTATACCTAAGAAAAAAGTCCTACCTTGACAACCTACACGGATAAAAACCTATACTAAGTTATAAAGCCTAATGGGGACCATAAAACCTGTTGATGACCTCTTTTAAAATTCGTTAAAATAATGTACACACACATAAAAGCATATTTTTAAGCAAAAAAAATCCAATCATTTAAAATAATAGGATCAAGATCATAACCTCTACAATTGTTTACACTTTCATACTATTCTTATGTCCAAACCCAAATACTTATCAACATTCCACTTAATTGTCAATTACTTATTCTTGGAATTAATCATATATATGTTAAAATATACTTTTAGAATTTCTATAGTTTATTCATATTTAATCATATTGACTTACACATCTTTCTTTAGGGCATGCTAATATCAAATCTAGATTCATAGGAAAGCCCTATGATTAATCATATAATTTTAAGTTAATAAATTGGGTCATTAAGTATAGATGAATATTAATAAGTTACACATCACAAAAAATATATGCATAAATATCCTATGTATCCAATTATATATTAACTCTTCTAAATATTGCTATCATAAACATGCCATTTCTTTTTCATATTTAGATACAATTTCAATTTGCTATTACATTGACATCTTAATTTACTTCTATCTCATGCTTAAAATTACATACATATACTGTGAGTTCATAATTCAATTATGTTACATGTATGAAGTCACGCATATCATTACACAATATTAAGCAAGAAATGTGTAGCTATAGGGAATGTATATTAACCAATACAACTATTGTAAGGCTTCACAATGCATAATTACAACTACATATATCTTATATTCTGTATAGGAAACACTATGAAATTACATCAAAGATTTCATAACTTTTATATACAGAGAGCCACGCAAGTCTTTTAACAATATCAAGTAAGTGGCATGTGTCTATAAAGAACATACGTTCACTAATATGCTTATGGCTAATAAAACGATAGTATACAAATTTATATGCATAACTTATTATCTAGTATGCACATGTGATACTAAAATGCCATGTATATATGTACATACATATGTATGTATGTATGTATGTATGTATGTATGTATGTATGTATGTATGTATGTATGTATGTATGTATGTATGTGTGTGTGTGTGTGTGTGTGTGTGTATTTATAATATAGCTTCTTATCATGTGTTACTTATGCAACAAGATTTCATATAGATATGAAGATCAATTAAGAACTATCATGCTTTTTTATCTTATAATGTTACATAATACTCCCTTTAGTCGATATTAAGCTTGCACTTTTATAAAGTAGTAGATAAAGAGTTATACGATAATGGTGGCACCCGAAGGTACAAATAAGATACCCAAGGTAATAAATGGTAGCCCTTTATAGTAATGAATGATAGCCCCTAATGGGAACAAAACTTTACAGTAGATCGATCAAGCGGACTCAAACGGAGTCGACTAACGACCAAAATGGGATCAAGCTATAATGTATAAAGACCCTTTATCTACTACTTTATAAAAGTGCAAGCTTAATATCGACCAAAATGGGATCGAACTATCATGTGAACTATTGATTTCAGTTTAGGAATAGGTTGAAGTAATTATAATGTTTTTTCATGTCTGGTGGTCAAAATGCTATGAGGTTCAATTATATGCAAAATAGACTTCTAAATGTACATTTCATATGAAGGAAGCATTGCCTAATTTTGGTTGCATGTATGTCAAATGTTACCCTCGTATGAACTTGTTGCACTGTTAAGTTACAGATTTGGTATTTCGGGCATAAGTCTTGGTAGAGGAGTTAGATTTCTATGATGTAAAATTTTGGTTAAACTAGATACATAAGAGTATAATTTGGTGAAGGAAAGTTAGTCTAATTCTTTCTTCATTTTATTCTATGAATTTTGTAAGTGGTAACAAAAACTGTTTTTGATTTTATGAACAACCTATGGTTTTTCTTGAATATCTCGAGTTATAAATGTGATATTGAGATGAATCTTAATTTTTTGGAAACTTGACACATAGGGGATTAAGTTTTTAGTAGGCCACTTGGCTTAAAATGACATTTTTTAAATTAAAAATGGCACACAAGTTGGATCTAGTATTCTACCTCTGTAAAGAATTTTAGAGGCAGAATTTTTAAAGTATTTTATATTAATGTTTGAATATTGTTATGTTAAATGTGTGGCATACAGCAAATTGAATTATATATGGCATGTTATATGATTATTGATAAAGGTCTCTCTCTCTCTCTTTCTCTCTCTCTATATATATATATATATATATATATATATATATATATATATATATATATGTAAGTAAAGATTATTGTTAATAATATAAAAATATTCATATATGATCAAAGTTATGTACATGCTTGTTATATGCAAATATATTTACATGTATGTGCTCCTATGATAGAGTAAATGTGTATGTGAACATGCACTTATACAAGGAAATAAGAAATATTTTAACATAACTATGATCACATTTGGTGCCTAATGATAACATGTTAAGTACATGATCATGATATATATATATATACATATATATATATATATATATATATATATATATATATATATATATATATATATATATATATTCAAATACTGATACTCGCACAGTTATATGAATTGTGTATTTTTTTATATATGATCACATACATGTACAAATTATATATTCTATGCACAAGCATGATCTTTAAAATGAACTTGAAAAGTGTATTGCCTGCTACTAGAGTTTAATTATGGATAGATAGGCGCCTATAAGGATATTACAGCTGCTACCGTTGACCCTGTTTGGGTGTAAATTATAGTTGATCCTATTGGATCTTGAACAGCCCCATTTGGATTGTTAGTTGACCCTGTTTGGGTCCACTTGACCGGTCTACCATATAGCCGGCCCCGTTTAGGTCTATAATTTCGATATCCTCGGATATCTACCGTTTTGATACCTTTAGGTACTACCATTCCCGTTATCCACCTTTAGAACTTAAGCAGGCCAAAATTTGAGTATAATACATCACAATTAATTATTGTATAAATATTGCATACGATAAACGGAATAACTTGTTTAACCATGGTTTCTAATGTATGTATTATATATATAAATGCACATATCATATATGTAATGACGATATTCATGGATGCTGAAGTAAATGTATGATTACTTTGTTATTTAAGATTTCATATCTTATCATATACCTATCTTTAACATGTCATGTTTAATGTTGCAATTGATGTATGCTTGTATAACATTTTGACAATCACCGTGAGAGGTTGTCTTCCATGTTTAGTATCCCCAATAAGCTTTATAACTTAACATGGGTTATTTTATCCATTTAGGTATTGTAGTCAAAGTGTTTGCTCATAAACATACTCAACATCAGGACAGGCCAACACCAGTTCATAGATGTTGATGTAGGGGTTTTTGGTTAATTTTGTATAAGTTTCTTTAATATATATATATATATATATATCATAATTGGTTGAATGATATACATGAGATTAAATATGAAAACTTAGGTAGTATTATCTAGTATGAGCATGAGATGTGTTTTATGGGATGAACGCTTGTGCATATATAATTAAAGTAAATGAACTTTTGAGAAACACCTAATTAATATACAGGTTGACTAATAATGGATCATTAAAATGATTAATGTGGATTTAATGGTTTAACATCCTCCTAATATATGATTAATATGCATAGCATAATATTTGTTATAGGCATTAGTTTTAGGGTACTACATATACTCTAGACCTATTAAGCGAACCCAAATGGGATCGGATAACAACCCAAATGAGGCTATTTTTGATCCAAAAGGGACCATCTCTGTACTTTATGACCATAATAGGGCCAAACTCTAGTAGCTGCAACTTATCCCTATAAGCATGCCTATCTATCCACAATTGAACTTTATTTGCAGGCAATTATATGTTCATGTTCACTTCAATTATCATGCTTATGCTTTTACTATACATGTTTTCACATATAATATCATATAATAACATATACGATCTCTAATATATAAACATGCATTCTCAATCTCACATAATACTATGAGTAACATTAAATAAGCATATATTCTTATAGTCATATATTTTGGCATGTTAACATATAAGCATGACATATAATCAAAACATATAAGCATGTTCATGAAATCTCATTTAGGTAAATAATAACATACATGGTCTTCTAATTGCCATATACATGTTTCATCAATTATTCATGTCTATTGTTTTACAATATGATATTATCATATATTCAATGAACTTATCTCTCTTTATATGTTGTTTCTATATTATGAAATGCTCTAAAGATGTATGAGGACGCTTAGGTAAACTTTGCTAACCATTTGGAACATTTAAATCAATTACAAGTGAAACAAGGGAGGGTCACGGTTGTCATTAAATGAGTACTGACCATGAGATATGTGTATTTTTGGTTTTGGACTAACTCAAGATCATTACCAAATAGGTACTGACCATGACATAGGTGCAATTCAGGTTCTGGAATGACCTCACTATCATTACCAAATAGGTACCAACCATGACATACGTTCTGTCTATAGGCAGATTTACTAGTTCATTTTGTTGGCGATTTTAAACCTTTTAAAATCATATTTAGGCAAAGTGCCCTTGTTCAAACTTATTCCTCTATGTTCCTAGTTTCTTGAACATGAAAAATCATCTCATTATAATCTCTACATTTCAAGATATTTACAAATTATCGAAGACTATTTCTAATGATAGGGATACAGACTGTTTTATTTTCAAATTGATTTTTGACATGGTTAGGAGTAGAATTTGATGTGGTCATCTTCATAGAAAATCTAGATATGGATGTCTAAATTGTATCCAATTAGAATTAATCAATATATCATTCTACAACTTCAAATATGAGCAATACAAGCTCAATAGGTCAAATGAACCCTAAAACATATTTTTTATACCAAAGAGATTTTTCAAGCTTTTTAATACACTTAAGTTAACTTGAAATTTATCTAATTAGTGATTATCTTTTAGCACATTTGCCTGACAAATTTTTCTTTGCATTATACTTTCAAAATTTTAATCTAGGGTTTAACTTTTCTTATCCATTCAACCTTTTCACATGAACATATTGAGAATTCCTTACCTCATTATTATAACTAAGTCTTAATTCCATCAAAATCAACATCTAAATATACATACATAACACTCATACACCAAGTCCTATACCTTGGCCAAAACCCCACTCAATCTTCAATCTTTTGCAACTTTTTTACCCTTAATCTTCTTACTCCCTTCTCCTTCTGCACATAGCCATGCACTCTTGCATTAAACCCAGATTTCTTTCTCATTAGATCCATGAAAAACAATAAAGAAGAAGTAGTAGTAGTAGTAGTAGTAGAAGAAGAAGAAGAAGAAGAAGAAGAAGAAGAGGAGGAGGAGGATGAAGCTAAAAGATGGATTTGTAGTAAAATTCCATTACCTTACCAAGTCTCCCTTCAAAACCCTTTAATCCACGCACATAAAGTTGAAATCTTAAGAGTTATAGAGAAAGGACACGCAGGTTTTTAGAGAGAAATGAAAGAGTAAAAAATCTGGAATTTCTCTCTTCAAATGCCACCTAAGCCACTAACACAACCCAATCTCTACATTTCTCTCTCTTACACGTAGAAATTTTTTAACTTTATAATATGAGGAGAAGTTCCCTTTTTGGTTCTTTAATTTCTTGTATGTCATAAATTGTCCCCTCTCTTTAATTCCTCTTTTAAAATCAACCTCCCCTTTCCTTCTTTTATAATTGACCCACAAATCTATTTTCTTTATTTCAATTACAACCTTATACAATTTATCATGCTTAATAAATCGCTTACATAACATAAATAAAATTACCACTTTGCCCTATTGACCTAAAATGTGAATTTCTCCTAATTAATTAAACATTAATCATGAATATTATCATTTAATCATACATTTCTACTAGGATCAAAATTGTGGCCTTACATGAACTCTAGGAGTCAATATATATGTATAAGTGTTATTTTATATTAACCAAATAGATACTAAGATGCAATTTTGAGTGAATTTGTTATACTAAAGTGTTTACTAAATTAAATTAATCAATTTAATCTAAATTATAACTATAATCAATCAAGTAAGATATTAGAATTACAAGACATAAATTGATCACATCAAGATTTAATGGAATGTATATACATGCAATGAATGGAGAATAAGGCCTACATTCCTTAGATGCAATTCTCAATATCAAATAAGGGCATTTCCATTTAGAGTCCACAAACACTCTTATGTCGTTATGGAGTATTATGCCTATTCTTTAACCCCTTAAAGTGAATCCTAGTCTCCTCAGTGATTTCTAGACTTTAAGTAAGTTTAATTGCCTTTCCACCAAAATGCCCCAATTCTCATTGTGAACAAATTGATTAACACATTACATATGGTGATCAAGTATACATAACAAGTTAAACACCCAATTGAACTTAATTCATTCATATATAAAATAAGATAAGTGTATTAATATAGATTAATTCATACTTGGAATTCTAATAATCAAAATTATCCTAAATACATATTGTCAAAACAAATACACAAAGAAGATAATAGTATTAAGTAATGATATAAAAGAGAAAGAGAAAAAAGAATATTGATGACTCTTTCATGATTCTTCAGAAAAATACTTGAGTGTTGAATGACCTCTTTTAATCTCCTATCTTCTTTGGTGTATTTTTGTTCCTCATAATCTTTTCTAATTCTTTTAGTAGTTACTTGGTAGTTTTTCTATTTCTAAAATATAGTTATCTTCATTTATTTATAGGCTCAAAGGTGTCCCAATTGATGCCTTTTTCTAAAAGAGGTGTAATCTTGAAGAGGTGTGTGAAGGGTCACAATGGTTAACTTATATGATAAGTCGACACACTAGTGCCAAGTTGCTTGAGTCGACACAGCCAGCCTCTGTAATGAGTTGGCACCATCGTAATGACTCAGCACACTTTAACTACTTCATGACTCAGCACAATAAAGCTTGAGTCGGCATTCTAAGTAATTGTAATGAGTCAACACATGCTATAACGAGTTGGTACATGTTGTAAAGAGTCGACACATGCTCTAAAACCTCCTTAAGATCTTTTTCTTTAATGAAAATCCTTCTTTTATGCTTTAAATCATCCTATTAGGCACATTCAATCCTACAAAACAAAGAAGACATAAAAAGCAACCTAAAATATAACAAAACACATGCATTAACTCATAAAATGATGTAAAACTAAACAAAATGACTATGCTAAATTACATGGCATCAAATTCCCCCACACTTAAACATTGCTTCCCCTCAAGTAAGAATACAAAAATTTAAGTGAGAGAATTTTAAAAGCATTTATCTTCAATGTTAGAGAAAAGCTTCCTAAGATCATCCTTAATATGAGTGAGTGCTTGAAATAAAATAGCCAACAACTAGCTCCAATGTATCAACAATGATAGAGTAGACAAGTTGCATAGCATAGTCAATAAATTTAACACACTATCTCAAGTTATTAAAATCAAAATGTAAAACATAAAGTCAATAATCTAACCAAACTCTTTAACTAGGATAGATAATCTTTAAACTTAGAAATTCAAGAACAAATATAGCCATTAGGACAAGGTTATTCTCACACATTAACTCACAATTATCATGGCCTCTTTAGACACTTATAAATTTTGTAAATACTTGTAATTTGGTGGGTGCATTTTATACTCCATCCCACACTTTTGATTTGTTTAATCTTAATGGTTGTATTTTATGCTCCATCCCACAGGATAACTTTGATTTTATTACTCTTTTTTTTATTTTCTTTTTTTCCTTCTTTTTACTTATGCTCTCATCCAATATTGAAAAGTGAGTTATGCATGTTACAGTTATAATTTCCCTGAGACCATTTAAGTTCTTAAAGATTAAACTTAAATCATCCCTTCCTAATCTTAAGTATAGTTGGAAAATTGTCTAAACTTCCTATAAACTCTGAAAATAACAACAAGAGATAGTAAGAAAAACTTAAAAACTATACTACATGAAAATTAAGATTCTTCCGATTAAGCATCAAAACAAGTTATAGACATAGCATTAATATGCACTCTATCATATTAAGACAAACTTAGAGAAAAATTATAATGAAAATAAAAAAGATAAATGAATAAATATGCATCAACTAAGCATAGCACAAACATGTAAAACAACAAAAACTTAAACACTAGACATGCATAAGAACCTAAAACATAAATATATACATCCCTTCCCCTACACTTAGAACTTCACATTGTCCCTAATGTAAACCCAATAATAATAACAAAGAGAAGGAAAAGAAATGCTTCCCTTAATCATCCAAAGGAGAAGGTGGAGGAGAGTCAACCACATAGCCCACTTGAGAAATAAACGTATCAACTTTGTGCTCCATCCTCCTTTGCCTCCTTGGAAGATTTCTAGTCTTAGTCTCCATGGAAGTTAATTGATGTTGCATAGACTGTTGGTTGGCAAGCACTTATTCCTACACCCTAAAAGATCTCCTTAAAGAACCACGGGATTGCCCCAAAAAGGACCATAACTTGGTGCACTTGTACCTCCATAAAAAGGGTTAGGAATGATAGCTAAAGTTTCATGAGTTTTCCCCTCTTGAGGCATACCAAAATTTTGGCCTTCATCATTACTTTCTTCCTCCTCTTCTTCACTCTCTTCCTTTTTTTGAGGTGGTGGTAGAGATAATCCCCTCTAAGATGAACGTGAACATGCAGGGATAAACCTTATTAAGGCATCAATGACCTCAGCTCTTATCAATATTTTCTTTGTAAAATAGGAACACTCAACCAAACAGGTGAAATTTTTAAAATCAATATCTAAAGCTTTGGCAATAATAGTCACAACATGGCCATGTGTAATAGGGCTATCCTTTCTAGATACACATGCAAGCATTTGATTAAAAATCTAATATGTCTAACATATATGATTGTTATTATGAATGCACCACATAAGAAACAACTCTTGATAAGAAACCCTATTAAATTCAAATTTATGGAAAATCGCACATGCAAACACCTTATACAAAAGCCAAACCTTAAAATCCTTAATAAACATGGCTTTACCCTTCCTAGGTTGAAATGGTGTTCTTAAGTCAACCAAGATTGTCCAAAATTCATTAAAATTAAAACTCTTTAGAGAGTCACACATATCATCTCTCCTAAATCTAAAAACTCTATTCATGAAGGAATATGTAAGAGTGTGTCTATCTCCTAATATGAAAAACTCTAATACCCTAGAGTCATTCTCATTCACTTCTAAAGTGGTATAAAATTCCATCATCAAGTTAATGTAAGTGCGTTCATGCAAGGAAATAAATCTAACAAGACGACAAGCATTCAAAAGAGAAGTAAGGGGTTCAAGCATACCAATATCTCTCAAGAGTAAAGTAGGAATATACTTACAAGGTATCATCCCTCTAGACTTTAAAGAGATAAACTTAACACCTTCCTTATAAGAAGAGATAGGAAATGGAGCCTTGCAAAGAGAAGTGAAGTCCTCCTTTTGTGAAGATTCCTCTTGAGGCCTTGATGAACTAGATCCCCTTGAAAATGAAAATATTCAAAAAAAGAGAAAAATATCCTTGCTAATGGAATATATGAATGAGAGAAAGAAGAAAAATAAGAACTTGTTAACGGAGGTTTTTGAGATAAACTAGTAAAAAAAAATAATATGTAAGGAAAAAGAAAGAAACAAGATATATTTATAAGGAAATAACTCTATTTAGAAAGGGAAAAGGCTGCAATCATAAATAGAAATGAAGACTTGTATTTATAGGGAAAGAAAAACTGAAAAGGAATGAGGAAAAATAGTAAAGGTTATCACTTGATGTGGGAAAAGAAATAACTTTTAAGGTTACTCATACTTTTTCAACGGATTTCAAAAAGAAAGCTTGAAAAATGAAAACTGAAAAACCAAAAATAAAAACTAAAAAGGCGATTCAATATATGAAAAATGGACAAAAATTTGGCAGCATTGGGGGTCGGCACGAGTCGGCACAAAAGGTATGACTCAACACACATGTTTTATATAACGAGTCGACACACATAGTGACAACTCGGCACAGACATAACTTTTCATAAATCGGTATGTTGTTTTATGACTCGATACATAACTCTTTTGAAATGAGTCAGCACATATGCTGACAACTCAGCATGGGCTAAATAATTTGGCACCTTGACTCTCTGTAACAAGTCAACACGACCATCATAAGTCGGCACACCTACTAAAAATACTCAAAAGATGGAAAACAACAAAAAAACTCAATATAAATGTTAGGCTATAAATATTAATGTGTAAAAATAAAAGAAATGCATAATAAAAAAGAATAACTAAACTTAGAAACATAATAAAACAACTAAAAGAAAAATGTGTAAAGAAAAGACTTAACATAACTTTATGTAAAAGCTAAATGCATTAAATAACTTGAGAAATAACATCCTTAGGTGTAGAAAGAGAAAGAAAATTCACCATACCAATGGACTCACCCATAAAATATGTCTTGAGGCAGTGACCATTGACTTTAAATACCTCTCCCTCATCATTTTCAATGTCAATTGCTCCAAATTCATAAACCTTAACCACTTTAAAAAGACTAGACCATCTAGACTCGAGCTTCCCGGGGAATAACCTCAATCTTAAGTTATAAAGAAGCACCAAATCACCTTCCTTAAATTCTTTCTTAAGAATATGCTTGTAATGCCACATCTTAGTACGATCCTTATATAATTTTACATTTTTGTAGGCACTCATTATCAATTCTTCCAACTCATTAAGCTGAAGTAACCTTTTCCTACCAGCATTCTTCATAACAAAATTCAAGGCTCTTATTGCCCAACAAGCGTTATGTTTAAGCTCTACAAGTAAGTGATAAGACTTCTCATAGATCAATTGATAAAGGGTAAGACCTATAGGAGTTTTGAAAGCTATCCTATATGCCTATAGGGCATCATCCAACTTCAATGCCTAATCCTTCCTTGATAAAGAGACAGTTTTTTTCTAAGATCCACTTCAACTCTCTATTACTTACTTCTACTTGTCTACTAGTTTGAGAATGATATGATGTAGCAACCTTGTGTGTCACCCTATACTTCTTCAATAAACCATCAATCATGCTATTACAAAAATGGGAACCTCTATCACTAATAATGGCCCTAGGAGTACCAAACCTAAGAAATATTACCTTTTTAAGCATCTTCCTAACTACTTTTGCATCATTAGTGATAGTAGGCACTGTCTCAACCCATTTAGATACATAATCCACCATGAATAATATATACTTGTGTCCTAAAGAGTTAGGGAAAGGACCCATGAAATCCATCCCCCAAACATCAAAGATTTCAACCTCTAACTCTCCTTTCAGGGGCATCTCATTCTTTCTTATTATACTACCCATCCTTTGGCATCATCACATCTAAGCATAAAATTTCTAATATCTTTAAATAGAATAGGCCACCAAAAACTAGATTGAAGCACCTTAAAAGCTATCTTTGAAATGCCAAAATGACAACCAACCTCCCTAGAGTGGCAATTCTTCAAAACATCTTCAACTTCATCTTGGAGAATACACCATCGAATTAAACCATTTACACATCTCTTATAAAGCAAGGGTTATTACCAGTAGTAATGTAACACCCCAAAATTTGTATCTGATGTGGATGACATGTTCTAGAGTATGAATAGTAATTTTAGGATGATTTTTGGGGTAATCAGAGTAGAAAAAGATAGCAAAAATTGAAAGTGTATAAAGGTTAAACATGCTCAGGCCATCGAAATTCGAGGATGGGTGACTTGGTGAGCAATTTGGCCTAACACTAAAATATGAAAATAGGTGTTAAAGGGAGTCCACTGGTACAATTTAAAAAGAAATTAAGCTAAAATAGGCCATCAAATTAGACATAGAAGTTTTTCCTCAATACTATAAACTTGATTGACCAAAAGTTTGATAAAGCCATAAAATAATCTAAACACCTCCAAACATTGTTCCAATTACATAGACATGTTAGATATGACTGAAATTAACTTCTGGAGATAAAAAAATAATAATTTTTCTAATAGTTTTGAAATTTTGGGTTTCGGACTAACTGATTTTGCCTCCATAGCTAGAAGTATACTGAAAAGATGTTAGAATGACTTGAAATTTTAACACATTCTTCTACATATGTAAGTGTATACTAGGAAAATTTTTATGGTATGCTAACAAGCAAAACATCAATTTTAAGAAATTATCGAAAAAATGAGGATAAATTAGTTAGAGGGCTTAAAGACTAAATTTAATTCATCTAAGGGCATAAAGGTCATTAAAAGAGGAGCCTTGATCACCTACATTACCATCATGGTAAAAAGAGAGGTGGAAGCCATTGAAATTATGACAAGTGACTTAAAAACAAGCCATTAGATGAATAAGTAAATGGGGGAATTTGGGCCATTGATTTGATAAAATTTAGGGCTGCCTAGAGAGGTTTAGTATCCTCTAAAATTCATCCCAAAAATCTATCATATTATCCCCTTTTCTCTCAAAAATCCAAACCACCATTTTTTTGCCTTCTCCATCATTTTTTCTTTCATTCTCTCTCCTTCCACCAAATTCTAAGCCCTAATTCCACCCAAATATGCTACAAGACATTCTCTTCATCCAATAATCTTGATTGGAGCAAAATACAGCTTGGAAGACAAAGAATCTAAGTGAGAGAAAGAAAACCTAATTAGGTAAGTCATGGTGTTCTAGTTGGTTTTAATTAGGGATTTTTTATATAGGTTTGTTGATCATCTCTAGTATAATCATTTAGTAGCATTTAGGTGTTAAATTTCAAAGCATAAACTCATGATTTCTCCTCCCTAAAATTTGGTCTAAAGGTGGAACACAAGAAGAAGAGAAAAACAAAGAGGAGGAAGGCCAAGGAAAGCAAGATTAGGTGATTTCAAGCTTCACAAAGTTAGTGGATACATTCTCTAAACCTAATTTCATTTAATGTTAGAATTTCTCATAGAAATTACATTATGTGACTAATGAAAATTAAGAAATAATGGAAAATAATTTAAGATAACCTTGTAGAATGATGAATTAACATAGAATAAATATGAAATTATGAATAAAACAAGCATAAAAGTAGTGAAATTAGTGAGGTCTAATTGTATGCTAAAAGGAATATAAGGTGTATTTAATGTTAAATGATGTATTAAGCATTAATTTAGCTATACAAGGATAAATAAACACTTTGAGATTGATTTGAGTAAAAATCATGCAAGTATATAAAGGTTAGCATGTTTACATAATGGTATTTACATAAGTAACAACAGAATATTAAGGTAAAATTTGCACAAGTTAACATATATACACATAATTTAACCTTGGAAACATAAATGGCATGAAATGGAATGAGAAAACATATAGTATGTTGGATATCTCATCAAGGACGAATGGCATGCTTATTAGAAATGCCATATTTACATTATGTTTACATGTTATTTCATATGTACATTATGTTTTATATATATAAATATTGTGGATGAATACATGAAAAATAAAGGAGTATGAGATGATACATAATGGGTATACTATGAAAAACATAATGGAAATATAATATAAAGTACAATATTTAGTTACCCTTGGTATATAGTAGGTGATCCAAGATCCTATGATATAATGGCTAGCCATAAGGACCCATATACCGCGGTAAAATCATACAGTAAATTATTATTAAGGAATGACTACCTTTAAGTAGTCACCTCACTCATACAATCACACAGTATCTTCATACAATCATACAGTCCTCGTCTTGCATATCCAATTCGAGGATTTCCTCCAGTGACTACTAGGGGCAAAATGGAAATTATACAAAAAATAAGGACTAGATGATAAATTTTACATAAAAGAACTCATAAATGTAAATAAATAGGAAATAATGTGAAAAATAAAATTAATATGTTTAAAAGGGTAAAATAGTAATTACGTAATAAACGAGGGGTAAAATAGTAATTTGGCATAAAAAGGTTAAAAGGATAAAAAAGGGCAAATAAGGAAAAAAGGTCAAAATTGTAAATAATAAAAAGTTTAGGGGATAAAATGTAATTTTCCATGTTATAGGTAAGCATGAGGGCCAAAAAAGAAATTTTCCATCTAGATTAAATTAAAGGTCAAAAAAGGTCAAATGAGTCAAAATAAAAGTCAAATAAAGTCAAATATGGTAAATAAAAAGTTTAGGGACTTAATTGTAATTTTATATTCAGGTAAAAATATTATAGTAATTAATGAGAAAATTAAGTGTAATAAGGCTTGGGTGTTAAATGATGAATTAAAACAAGTTCATGAAATTAAATTAATAAGGATAACATAAATGGGCAAAATGGTAATTAAATAAAAATATTATTATTAAATGAAATTTTGTATAGTTGTATCCACCACTAGGCAATGTTGTTGCTTAGCGCGTGATTTTATGACTATCCATAGGAACAGATACATAAAGGATTAAAGGAAGCAAAGTTTGAAGGCATGTACATGTGTCACATTTTGGGAATCGAATTTAGCTCACTTTTGCTTTTAGGCTACTTATGGCATGTAACCTAATAATTGTGTTAAGAATGCTATTTGAGAATGAATGTATATGGATTATATGTATTTGTGCATATGGACTTGTGAATGTATGACTATAATAAGTTATTGGATGTTAGACAAATATAGAAGTGCTATGCATGTAAATGAAGTATTGGAGGCGAAGGTTGACTATTAGGAGTGTTAGATCTTTAATTTGCAAGTCATCTAGCTTTGTTGTTAACAAATTGATTGTGTTAAGCTCCAAGACTCCTCTTGCCTTAGCTATAGTTGGTTTATCTCCCATATATCCTTGTGATGCAAGTTCATTTAGCAAGGTGACCGCTTCACTTAATGTCTTGTTTATACATTTGCCACTTGAGGCTGCATTGACAATATTTCGGTTTTCATTCGTCAAACCATTATAAAAGATTTAAGGAATCATCCAATCCATCAAGCCATGATAAGGACATTGCCTTTAGAGTTTTTTAAATCTCTCTTATGCTGCATAAATGCTCTCATTTGCATGTTGCCTAAAGGTTGTAATCTCATTTTTAAATTTAGCTGTCTTGTGGGATGGAAAGTACTTATGAAGGAATGCTTACTTTAATTGATCCCATATGGTAATAGACTCACTAGAAAAATTAGCCAGCCATATTTGTGCTTTGTCTTTGACTGAAAAAGGGAAAAGTCTAAGCCAAATTGCATCATCCATCACTCTATTTATCTTAAATGTTGCACACACATTGATAAAAGACAATATGTGGGCATAGGGATCTTCTCCTTAGAGACCTCTGAACTGATTATTTTACACCATTTGGATAATACTTAGCTTAATTTCAAAGTTATTATTGGCAATAATAGGTGCCACAATTCCTCTAAAACTCCTCGATATGTCAGGCATAGCAAAATTGCCTAAAGTATGCCTATCTTTATCAACCATAATATTTGAACTTTGGTCTTCCTCTTCTAGTTGCTACCTTTGATCTCTGCACAAAGCATGTAAAGTTCTATCAATTTTAAGATCAAATGGAAGAAGATTATGTCTGCTATTACTCCTACACATAAAAGATAACAAACAAACAAACTAAACTACTACTACAAACTAATAAAACAAACCAAATAAATCAGACAGAAGGCCTAAATCAACCATTTTCTTATGGGATGTTGGATCCTACATATAACATTAAAAAAAAACTTATATCCAAATTGTTTTAGGGTCATAGTATTAGAAAATCATGTTTTGATAGTTTCTTTACTCTGACATGTCTATTTTTTGTTGTTAGTATATTGTTTAATATTTTGAAAATTTTCATGTGGATGTAAATGTGTAGGTTGATTATGCTTGCACATTAAAAAAAGTGCAGCAGCACTTTCATTCCTGTGGTATTGTTAATAGGGTTACAATTCTGAAAGAAAGTTTGGCTAGCCAAAAGGATTTGCTTATGTAGAGTTCATTAAAGTACAAGCTGTACAAGAGGCTTTAATCCTTAATGAATCTAACCTGTATAGATGGCTATTGAAGGCTAGTTTTTATTCTTTTGTGGAAGTTGATGAGTTTATTTGTTTTTAGTGTGAAATTGCTTTAGAGTAAATTTATGATGCTCAATTTAGGTTTTGTCGAAGAGGAGAAATGTTCCTGGAATGAAGCAGTATCGTCTTAGATGCTTCAATCCTTACATGGGTTCCCTTACTTTGTCTCATTCTACTATTTTTGAATCTAAATACCTAATGATGATGGTACCAATAATAAATTTGATATGTACGTTTTTAAGGTACATATTTTTGACTACTAGCTGGTAGAATTTTGTAATTAGAATTCGATTTATTGCCATATTTTCAAATGTATATACAATTACACTTATTTGATTTTAGATATTTTGAAGTGTTTATACAAGTACACTTGTTAAAGATTTTGGATACTTAGGGTAAATGATATTTCAAATTAAAAGTATTAAATTTGTTTGCCATTTGATTTATTGCCTTTAATTTGTGCATGAATATTAATTTTAAATTTATGTTTTAAATTCTACAAGTCTTTTAAACAATGGACAATAAAGATATGAGGTTCATCATGCATTCTTCTAAAGATTCTAAGCAAATAGAAGTTGTTATTGATAGGGGCCATTTTTGTAAACAAACTTGTATGTGGCAAATATAATGTTAAATAATTTTGAAATATTGGTATATTTTGTAACTGGTATTTTGCAATATATGAAAAGACTATTTATTATAATTTTTGAAATATCCCTTAACGACGGGATCTAAAATCTGATCACCTATACTTTTACCCATAGGGTTCTACTGATCAATTTTTTCGGTCATTATAAGTCTTTAACGACCAGATTTTAACCTTTAACAATTGAATTTCCCTTCGTTAAAAGGTATTTTCTTATAGTGTAATTTAACCATATATAATATTAAATTGAATATTATTATCATTGGATCTATTAATTTAATAATAAAAAATTTTACACATCGATAAAAAAATTATTTTTATTAAAAAAATGGATCAAATGGTTTGTGACCCATCTAAACCACAAGGTGACCCATTTGGGCTAAACATGCGACCCATCTAGGCCAACATACATTAAACCCATGGGTCAACTCAAAATCACCCAATTTATTTAGACATTAGCCTATTTATAACCCATATTTTTTTACCCTTTTATGGCCCAATCCAAACCCACCCAACTCACCCATTTGCCACCTCTATAAGCAAGCATTGGTTAAGAAATGTGTTTATTTTGTGGGACTTTGTATGATTGTTGGACAACTGGTGGCCGGTTAGGTTGAATTATGTGTTATTTAGCTATGGGCCCTTTACGGGTAAATGTTGTGGTGCAAATTTTATTACCCTAGTCTCTAAGACTTAGATAGAGTGAGTAGGGTGTCAAACTTTGATAGTCAATATATATGTATAAGTGTTATTTTATATTAACTATATAGATGCTAAAATGGATAAAATATAATAATTTTGAGTGAATTTGTTATACTGAAGTGTTTACTAAATTAAACTAATCAATTTAATCTAAATTATAACTACCAATCAATCAAGCAAGATACTAGAATTACAAGACATAAATTAATCACATAAAGATTCAATAGAACATATATACATGTAATGAATGCAGAATAAGGTCTACATTCCTTAGATGCAATTCTCATTGTCAAATAAGGGTATTTCCATCTAGAGTCCACAAAGCACTCTTATATTATTATGGAGATAAATGAAACCCATGAATTACTATGCCTATTCTTTAACCCCTCAAAGTGAAATCATAGTCTCCTTAGTGACTAGACTTTAAGTAGATTTCAATTGCCTTTCCACCAAAATGCCCTAATTCTCATTGTGAACAAATTGATTAACACATTACATATGGTGATCAAGCATACATAATAAGTTAAACACATAAATGAACTTAATTCATTCATATATAAAATAAGATAAGTGTATTAATATAGATCAATTGATACTTACAATTCTAATAATCAAAATTAGCCTAAACACATATTGTCAAAATAAATACACAAAGAAGATAATAGTATCAAGTAATGATCTAAAAGAGAAAGAGAAGAAAGAATGTTAATGACTTTTCTATGCTTCTTCAGAAAAATACTTTAGTGTTGAATGACCTTTTTTGATCTCCTATCTTCTTTGGTGTATTCTTTTTGCTCATAATCTTTTCTAATTCTTTTGGTAGTTACTTGGTAGTTTTTCCATATGTAAAATGTAGTTATCTTTATGTATTTATAGGCCCAAAGGTGTCCCAATTGATGCCTTTTCAAAGAGGGGTGTAATCTTGAAGAGGTGTGTAAAGGGTCACAATGGTTGGTTTCTATGATGAGTTGGCACACTAGTGCCAAGTTGCTTGAGTCGGCACGACCTACCTCTGTAATGAGTCAGTATCATCGTAAAGAGTTGGCACACTTTAACTACTTCACAACTTGACACAACAAAGCTTGTGTCGGCATTCTGAGTAACTGTGACAAGTCGGCACATGCTGTAACGAGTCGGCACAAACTCTAAAACCTCTTTAAGATCTTTTTCTTCAATTTTTCAATGAAAATCCCTCTTTTATGCTTCAAATCATCCAAATAGGCACATTCAATCCTACAAGACAAAGAAGACATATAAAGCAACCTAAAATATAACAAAACACATGCATTAAATCATAAAATGATGCAAAACTAAATAAAATGACTATGCTAAATTATATAGCATCAGTAAATTTTGTGCAGGTTTGTGTTTGAAGTTCTTTAAGCCGAAATGCTTTCAAAATTTAGACATGAATAACATCGGCACATAAATTTTACTAACTTATGAACTTTATAGTTAATTGTATATATTTGCCTTTTATAGACCATAAACCCCACACAGCAAGCACCAGTTTGGATGACATAAGAGCAGGCAGCTAGATATGGGGCCTTTACTAGAGTTTGCATAATGGTTAGTCAATTTATGTCCACGAGATTATTAGGACACTTAGGACTAATTGAGGGAGGCTGATGAGCTCTAAGCTTAGGCAAGGTGGACTACATTTTATGTAGGGGCCTACCGAACTTACCCCTAGATGACCAGTAGTTCCTGGATACTTTTTACTATCTAGGCCAGACACTAAGGATTGTGTCATCACTTATTACATCTTAGGCTAGCATGTGTCCTTGACCCATAAGCATTTTGTTGAGATTTTGGGCCTGTTGATGAAAGAGGATGCAATTCATCCGGATAGATCTATTATGCCACATATGTGGAAGGTTATGGCATGCCCAAGAGTTGTATATAGCCAAAGAAGGTGAAGTCCATAATGCTGAGGTTGCAGTTGTTCAGGTACCTCCAATAGGTGCTTTTATATTCAAACTTAGGTAGGACAAGTAGTTTAGAGACCATCAATATGAATAAGATTTGCAGCTTATAAGCAGTGATTGTAGACAGCAGATAGATCTATATCAACCTCGAGCATTTAAGAAAAGTGTAGCACCACTAAGGGCAGGAGGTAATTATTGGGGATTTAGTCACCAGGTTGTTTTTGGTAAAGGGACTAACTCAGAACATGATGGACCCATTAGCCAGTGAGGGCATTTATTTGGATAGAGAGATGGCATTGGACATGCATTTGGCCCAAAAAGATGACATGGTCCCCTATGGGATCAGACTACTGACTCTGAAGGAGATAGACAAGGCTTTCTATCTAGTTCACATCTAAAAAGATTAGCCTTAGTAGATACAACCTGACTAGGAGCTAGATATTGATAAGCAGATGAAGGATACATTCTGCCCTAGACTCGAGTGGAGGAGGTACCCTTCACTGATTATTTTGTAGGTAAGGCCCACCAAGAGCTAAGGGAGGCATAGGCACACATACTTTCCCTACATTTTAGTAGGACTTTCCATCCAGAGAATATGGCCATCCTAGTATGATGTCATCTTCAGCACCTTTGTCGTGGTAAACAGATGTGCTCGTAGCTTATTAGGAGGTCATACTATAAAGCCTTCAGCATGTAAAAGTGGCTTAGGCTACCGTGGCCACCGACATCCAGCTGATACATCAGGAGTAGGCCCAGCACCATGAGTCCTACCATAAGATCTTAGATAAGATTCAGACTCAGCAATGCTAGTTGATAGTCGAAAAAAACCTGGGTAAAGATAGGAGTTGAGCAGGCTTATGTGAGCTTTTAGAAGGCTGGGGAGAGTGTTCAGGCACTTAAGATGGCATTACATATGACAAAGGAGAAGGTCATAGAGGCTTGAGATGAGATAGAGAAAAAGCTCAATCTTGACTTTTGGGGGCACGTCACATGAGTAGAAAGGATAGTCCAATGTTGCCTCCATAAGCAGGCAGTAGACATAGTTGAGATAGGATAGGAGATGAGACAACTCATAGGTTTCCTTAGGGAGTTCCTCCATCCTGTCACTGCTGATCCCATGGGATCTACCCAGCCAAGCCCATTCGCTCCTCCATCATCTTTGGGAAAGCATCGAGCTCACCCATCCATAAGCACTGCTTCTACTCTATAATTGTCACTCTAAATGCCCTTCTCTTGTTATTAAAAATAACATATAAATAATAATCATAATTTGCTTACCTAGAATTTACATCCCATTATTGAGGAATATACCCAATTTGCATATTATAATCTCATGTATAAATTCCATGATCAAGATTAAACATTTCATATGTATATATTCATATTCAACTATTTTTAATATATGTATTATTATATCTTACAAAATTTAGGTTTGTCTGACCAGTACTATATTACATTATCTATACAAAATGCCATATACAAAGACAAAAGCAAAAATACAAGCATCATACTTTTGACCCTTCATAAGTCTTGTATTAGCCTTCCTACTACAGATCACGTCCCTATGGAAAAGTCCTAATTTGGCCACATACATGGATAAATGCTCGTGCTAAGCTATAAAGCTTAGTAGGGAATAATTAGTTTTTAACAACCACTCACAGTGGTCATTCCGAAGCACACAAGCATGAATAAAATATAATAGTAATGATAATAAGTTTGCATTAACTACAAAGGTAATTTCATAAATTAAGGAAAAAACAATGCCACGAAAATATTGCATTACGAGTTTAATTCATATGATGTGTCCTTGACTAGTATTCGATTCATCTTTTTATCATTTCTATGATTGCCTACTTAAGTTCTATGGGTGTGGATAATAGGTATGGTGAATACTCGAAGATGTCGGTTATATGAATACCTATAGGTATTTAATCATATGGATACCCGAAGGTATTAAACATGTAGAGCAAAAGGAGCTGAAATTATGGTCCCAAATAGGGACAAACTGTGGACCCAAATGGGGTCAAAATTATAGCAGCTGCAACTATACCCTATAGGCATGCCTATCTATCTACACCAAGTTCTATGTGCATGCATTGAATCATCTTTCACATTATTCCCTTCATCAGGTTCAATTTATCATAGTGTACACTGATGCATAAATAAGTATCCCCAAGTAAATGTAGTATATAGCGTAGGCATCAATCATTAATGTATATTCTTTAATTTGAATATAAACATATATATTTTTTTTTGTATCACTTAATTGAAACATCTTCAATTATACATATTCATATATATGTGTGTGTGTGTGTGTGTGTGTGTGTGTGTGTGTGTGTGTGTGTGTGTGTGTGTACATATGCATGTTCAAGCATAAATGTATATATAAATATATTCCCTCATTTATATTCTCAAACTCTAGTTACATCAGTATACATACATAAGGTTTATATGTGGATTTAATCATGGCATAAACTAACTCGTGTGTATGTGTTTTCTCATGTTTAGGTCCAGTTTATAACTATATCTCAATATTCCATCATGCATTCATGTCTTTCATGACACATTATACCCCTATTTTTATGTTTAAAGTTCTTTAAAAGTGCTAGGGGAAGTCTGAGTAAGTTTTGATGACAATTTAGGCTCAAAAAAATCAAGTGTAAGTCAGAATAAAGGGAGGGTCACGGCTTAAAAAAAATAGTTCCAACCATAACCATTGCTTCTAGTTGATCTAGAATGCTTAGTCATGGTAAAGGCAATAGAGTCTCTACCATGACAACCAATTTTTCCTAGAATTCTGCAAGCAGATTCCTAGGTTTATGCACTCTCATGCAATTTCTAGAGAGAGCAAGGTGGCTTCTTCCTATAGGCCCACTTGTTGTCCTAAGATAATTCCATCTTGCTCCCTTATATCTTTTTTAATTTTTCAATCCACTTCAAAACATTTTTCTCTTTTTAATTTAATCCCTACACCATGCTTCTCTAATTATGCATATGTATGCCTTAAAATGAAATTACCATAATGCCCTTATTATTTAAAATAATTCCCTCTAGGTCATATCCTATCATTTATGAACTAACCATGTATGATTCAACTCTAATACCACTTAAATGTGTACATATTCTTCTAGGGTATATGTTAGGGCCTCACATTTCTCTCCTCTTTAAAAGAATATCATACTCGAAATTCATACTTGACTCAAATAGCTACAAATAGTGTGCCCTCATAATCGACTCAAGTTCTCAAATTGCTTCTTCTATGCCATAATGTTGCCATACTACTTTGACTTACGCGATCTATTTATTCCAAAATTGCTTATTTTCCCTAGCCAAGATTTGCTTTAGCTCTTCATCATACGAGTAATCAGGTTGAACCTTTATCTTCTATAACGGCAATATATGAGATTCATCTGATTGATACTTCCTAAGCATTGAGACATGAAATACATCATGCAATCTGGAAAACTCTGTAGGGAGTGCCAACCTATAGGTCATTTGTCCAACTTGTTCTAAGACTTCATGTGGACCAATAAATCTTAGACTAAACTTCCCTTTCTTTCCAAATTGTAACACTTTTCTCCATGGTGACACCTTTAAAAATACTTTGTCACCAACCGAATATTTATTCTTTTTCCTCTTCAAATTTTCTTATGATTTTTGTCTGTCACTAGCTACTTTCAATTTCTGTTTAATAATTTGCACCTTTTCTTCAATATCTTTGAAATATCGAGACCAATTATCTTTTTCTCAACCAATTTAGTCCAGCAAATTGGAGTTATACACTTTCAACCGTATAAGGCTTCATAAGGTGCCATACCAATACTAGTTTGGTAACTATTATTGTAAGCAAATTCCACCAAAACAAAGTGTTTATCCAAACTTTTGGGAAAATCTAAAACACACCCTCTTAACATACCTTTAGTACTTATAAAACCCTTTTAGATTGCCTATCCATTTATGGGTGCAATGGTGTACTGAATAGAAGTTGTGTACCTAAAGCTTACTGTAAACTTTTCCAAAATCTAGACATGAACCTTGTATCTTGATTAGAAATTACAGAAACCGGTATTCCATACAATTGAACAATTTCATTGACATATAATTTTGCCAACTTATCCATCGAATATTCTGGCCGAATTGCTATGAAGTGAGCTATTTTCATAAATATATCAACAATTACCCATATTGCATCATGCTTCCTTTGTGTGAGAGGCAAGCCTATAACAAAGTCCATAGAAATATTGTCCCATTTTCGTTGTGGGATTAGAATGGGATATAGTAACCCTGAGGGGAATTGGTGTTTAGCTTTCACCTGTTGGCAAGTTAGGAACTTAGAAACATATTCCACTACATCCCTCTTCATCCCTAGCCACTAGTAAAACTATTTCAAACCTTGATACATCTTATTACCACTAGGATGCATGGTAAAAATTGCATTATACACTTCATGCAACAAGTTTCTCTTTAATTCTTTATTATCTGGTACACAAAGCCTATTTCAGTAATACATGCCTCCATCTTCTTTTATTAAATACTCTGATTGACTTCCCTCGCATATGGATTGGACTATTAGTTGCAATTTTTATCACTTTTCTGAGCATTAATTATTGCTTGTCTTATATAGGGTCATGCCTTTAATTGAGCTATCAATGCTCTATTTGGTACAAATTTCCATCTACATTGTTGTAACATGAGGGTTGCTATCATCTTTCAACTCAAGGCATCAGCCACCTCATTAGCTTTTCCTAGGTGGTAATCAACTATGCAATCATAATCTTTAAATAATTCTAACCATCTACAGTACCTCAGGTTAAGTTATTTCTATGTAAGTAGATACTTGAGACTTTTGTGATCTGTGTAAATGCTACATCTTTCCCCATATAAGTAATGTCGCCATATTTTCAAGGTAAACACTACCACTACCAATTCTAAATCATGTGTAGGGTAGTTCTATCCAATAGGCTATAATTGTCTTGGTGCACATGCTACAACTTTACCATCTTATATTAGTACACATCCCAAACCATTTTTGAAAGCATCACTATACACGGAATATTCTTTGCCCAGAGTTGGTTGTGTTAGGATAGGAGCCTCTGTTAACATCTTTTTCAACTATTCAAAGCTCGCTTGACATTTTGGGGTGGCTTCTAATTAACAATGGCTTCAATATTATTGGGATCCACTCTAATACCTTCTAATGACACAACATGCCTAAGAAAAGAAACTTTTTAAGCAAAAAGTTACATTTACTCAATTCAACATATAATTACTTCTCCCATAATGTTTGTAGCATAATTTTTAGATGTTTTACATGTTCTAACTCATTTCTAGAGTAGACCAGTATATCATCAATAAACACCACAAGAAACTGGTTTATATAGGGTCTAAACACCTATTCATCAAATCTATAAAAGCTACCGGTGACTAGTCAACCCAAAAGGCATGACCAAGAATTTATAGTGGCATATCGGGTTCTAAAAGCAGTTTTTGGAATATTCTCATCCTTTACTCGGAGTTGAAAATGTACCAATCGTAAATCAATTTTTGAAAGCATGCTGACACACTTTAATTGATTATATAACACCCTAATTCCACTAACCACGCATAAGCATCAATCATCAACATCCTAACCCAACAAAGATAAGGCAAGGATAAAAAAACAATACAGGCCATAATTATTACATGCCACAATAACTTAAACCAACTTATAATTAAAAGGCCTAACATAATGCCAAAGAAAATATATAATGAAATCCTCAAGCAACTGCACTTAGTCAGATCTTCTCTTCAAAGGCTGACTAGCCACCAGCTATCGATCCACTAGAGCTTAATCAGTACCTACACGAATAACAAACCAGTTCTAAGCTATAAAGCTTAATGAGGAACCCAACTCCAAGAATAAACTCTAATAAAATATTGTAAAATCATTACTCCTTTCAAATTAGGGAAATATATAAGTCTACAATATTAAATGATCTCACCCTTATTATGCCAATTGAATCAGCAATCTTAAACATGAGTATTATTCTTACAATCATCCAAACCTCATAGTAATCGATAGTATAGTTTTCATCATAAGCATTTAATCACATTTATTATGTATGAGATACCTTTAATGTTCAATTAAAACATAAGGAAGTATATATATATCCTACATCATCAATAAGTGTTATTTTAGGCGTCAATAATTCACATATGTCATGCAATCATAGTTATATAATGCAAAGTGAAGAACTGCATTTCATTTATATCATTCTAGCCAAAAAGAAATTCAATCAAGCAATATAGTAAGCCATTAATCATGTTCACATTACATAGGTGAAGCAATCGCTATATATATATATATATATATATATATATATATATATATATATATATCCTTATTTAATAGTACATTGTTGAATCTTTTAACTTTTAATAGTCTACCTAAGTGCTAGTTCAAAGGGTGGATAACGGGAACAATGGATACCGAAGGTATCAAACGATAGACCCAAAGGGCCAAACTATCGTTTCATAAAGGAATAAAGAAATAGACCCAAACGGGGTCGACAATGGTTCCAACAAGGAACAAACAATAGACCCAAACGGGGTTAAACGATGGTTCCATAAGGAACAAGACCCAAATGGGGTCAACTATGGCAGCTGCTGAATCCCTCTAGGCATGCCTATCTAATCCATAACTGAACTAAGACCCGCAGGCTTTATCACTTTAAGAACGTCTTGAATTCATCATATTCTTCCTTATTTAATATAACATTTTCTTAAATCATTTTCCACAAATGAACACATATCATTCATTTACATAGCAATACTGGCTTAAAGCCCTGATATTCAAGAATGTATATCACATGTTTATATACTTGCATAGCCAACGTATAACTTATATATTACACTAGAATGCTCTAGCATAATGGTAACAGAGTATTATGCAATACTAGATCAAAAGAGTGTTTTAGGAACATAATGTAATACACGTCATTGAATATAAGATCATGAAGTAACAACAAGCTTTGCATTTCAAGGTTGACTTGGTAATACCCGATTATAGTTCATGAGAATGAAATCATACATATAGTCATATAACCCATGCGCATATGACTCCCCACGAAAAACATATTCAATAAAGAATAACGTACTTGAGTGGTTCCTCAATACCATTTCTCTTTGCATCATTATACTCAATTTAGTCATCGCACATTCATTTTATTCAATACATCATATACATGCATTCTATGTCTCACAAGTAGTGAAGTAATCAAATGTGAGATTAACATTTACCTATGTCCTTTATAATACCTTGGAAAGACTTCCCCGTTCAATTATTTCTTTAGAAACTCTTATGGCTTATTAACCACCACTTTAATTAACATAAACTTCATGTACATTACTTATGGACCATTTAATTCTCTCCAATTATATTTTGTAATATGGGATTCATAATTCATACGGAATTTATAGCATAGAGTGTGTAATAGAATCATTAAAAGAAAACATGTGAGTGGCCATGCCAAAGAAGGAGGTGCAGGCATACACAGCCACTAAAGGAGAACAAAGGCCAAATGCGTGGCCAAGCAGAAGGAAAAGTAAACCATGCACGTGGCCACACAAAGAGGAAAGGCAAAGGCAAGGCACGGCCACGCGGGGAAAAACTCAAGCCATCACGTGGCCATGCATAGAGAACCAAAGGGAACACGCGGCCACGCATAGGAATCCATAGAAAATCACGTGGCCACGCATAGGCAACCAAAAGAAGGCACACGGCCACGCAAGGAAGGAACAACAAGGAGGCACGGCCACACACTGAAGAAACAAGAAAGCATGGGTATGCATGGCCATGCAAGGAGAAGAGGAACAAGTCACGTGGCCACGTAAAGGACTTCGGCAGCCATGGATAAAAACCCCAATTTTTAGCTTGAAACACAAATCCCAGGTCTCATCTTAAGCACTTAGTTTTAATTCATTATAAATTCGTCTAAATCTCTACAATTTAACCCTTAACTTCTACTAAGGGAACAAATACAAAAACATAGGAAGGAAATCATCAAGTAACTATCTACATAAAGTTCTCGTACCTCAAATACCAGCTTTATTTATTTAGGAAGTCCACTGATCTAGCTCTTTCTTCCTTCTCCTATCCTTGATCTATCAGCTTCTCTCCTTTCTCCTCACACACAGGGATAATAACAGGATCTTGTAATCCCTTATAACCAAAAATCATAAATGAAGAAGAGAAGAGGAAGAAGAGATCTTTAATTGAAGACATTACCTTTAATCTTTACTCACAAACCCTAGCTCCATTCTCCAACCCGTAAACAGCAGAGAAAGAAAGAGAGAGAGTTGTCCCTCCCAAAAATGCCGATTCCCCTCAATCTCAAATCCCCTTTGTTTTCTTTCTCCAAGAAGCTATTGAGTGAGAAAGTGGGGTAAATATCTCATTGTGTGAATTTCCAAAATTGCCCTTATTCAATTTGAACCCATCAACTTATCTCTTTTAACATTAACACCCAAACTTCTAATTTACTTCAACTATATCCCTCTTTAATCTTAATTTTAACCATACTCAATTTACATACATGCTGAAATTACCAAAATATCCCTAATGGGTCTTAACCTTAACAATGCAAAATAATTCAATATTTTCCTTAATTAACCATAATTCTCCTCACTTTACTATAATTCGGTTAGGGCCATGATTGGGTCCTTACAGATTAAACAAAGCTTTTATTCGTGGCAAATGATATTTGTTCTTCATTATTACTCTATTGAGCTGCCTATAGTCTATGTACATTCTCAAGGTGCCATTTTTCTTTTTGACAAACAAAACTAGTGCACCTTATAGTGATACACTAGGCCTAATAAAGCCTTTGTCTAGTAACTCTAGCAATTAAACCTTTAATTCCTTCAATTCTAATGGTACCATCCTATATGGTGTTTTAGAGATGGGAGCTGTACTAGGTAAAATCTCTATGGATAACTCCATCTCTCTTTCTAGTGGGAGGCCAGGTAAGTCCTCAGGAAATACATCAGAAAATTCACTAACCACTGGTATATCTAGAAGGCTTACTTTCTCTCTCTTTAGATCAAACACTAAAGCTAGAAATGCTTCACACCCCTTTCTAAGAATTGTGTAGGTGATATAATATTTGTTAGGGGTTTGGACCGAATACCTTGTACCACTATTTCTTTATTGTCAAAATTTTTAAATACTATTGTCTTTGCACAATAATTCACTACTGCTTGATGTTTGGTCAACTAGTCCATACATAAAATCACATCAAATTCATGAAATGGTAGCTCAATTATGTTAGCAAAAAACTCTTTCCTTTGTATCATGATGGGATAATTTTTACACATCCTAATAACACAAATAATATAACCTAAAGGACTAGTTAAACATATGTCAAAATCTAATCGATCCATAAATGTCATATTTCTACCTATATCCTCGATGCAAATGTATGAATGTGTGGAGCCCGGATCAATAAGTGCATGCACATCAGTATCAAAGAGAGAAAATACCTGTTATTACTTCTGAGGCATCATGATCTTCACAAGCCTTCATTGCGTATAATCGTCTAAGGGTTACAGTAGCTATAGGTTGATCACCTATTTTAGATACACTTCTAAACTAGGATCTAAATCGATTTGATCCACCTCATCCTCTGCCATGTTCTCTAGATGTTAGGGGTGCATTAGAAGCTTTCATACTACCTTGCTGCATAGACCCTTATTCTTATTTCATCAGATAATTAGCCATAAAGTGATCAGTACCGCCACATCTAAAATAAGCACCTATCAGTAATCCATATGTACCCCAATATCTCCTAGCATAATATGAGCACTCGGGGTGGCGGTCCTCTACTCTATACAGCTAGTGCCTCCCTGCTGAATCTGGATGTTATAGAGGGTCCTTGTTATCTTCCCCTGGTGCAAGTATTATTAACAAACTTAGCTAGTTGATTTTCTTATGCACCTCTAGGTCTTTTTCCTATCAAAGGGCCACCTCTGCAAAAACTCCTCTACTCTCTTTCTTTCTTAGCTAGCTCAGATTTTTCTACTTGAATAGCTACTTGAATAAGATAACAGTAATTCACGGGTTACAAAAATGTAGCTCTAATCAAACATTCTTTAATTCATTCATTTAAGCTATCTTCAAACTGCTGACATCTAAAAACTTCAATCAACTTTGATTCTGATGAATATTTACTCAAACTACTAAACTCTTTTTCATATTCGGCCACAATCATACCTATTTTCTTCAAATTTAAAAACGACCTCAATTATTCTTATTTGTAGGCTTCAATAACATACTTTCTTTGAAACTCTTCTTTGATGAACTCCTAAGTGAGTGGATCAAGTAACTAGAGTTGTTTAAGCACTAACTTTCACCAATCATATGATGCTCCTTAGAGTAAAGAAATAACACAACTTACCTTCTAACTATTTGGACATTGAATTTCATCAAACACTTGTTTAACTTTCTCCAGCCAGAACTCTGCTTTCTCAGACTCCTCCAAAGTGGTACCCATAAACTCTTCTGCTCCATGTTTTCTAATTACTTTAATAGGAGCTTTAAGTGTAGTCATTCTTTGCAAAATATGGGCCATATCTTACGAAATTTTTAGCAATGCTTCCTTGGGGACCGTAGTAAGTACTTCTCCTTGGGTAGAAGCTGAAGATTCTGGAGTTAAAGGATTAGATCACACAGGTAAATTGCTCTCGATAGTTTCTTATATCGCTTTGCTAGATCCTTCTATGATCTAATATTTATAATAAACAGGGATGTCTACATTAGGCCAACATAAATAATAATCTATACAGGCATATTCTTGAGCTTCTATTGGCCAAAATTGGCTAAACTATGCTTTGATACCAAAAATGTAATGCTCACTCAAAATTCCTTTTTCCTGTTATCAAACATACCATATAGATAATAACCATAACCTATTTACCTATTCTTTACATCCATTATTAAGGAATATGCCCAGTTTACATATTATAAGCTTATGTATAAATTCTATGATCAAGATTAAGCATTTCATATGTTATTTTTGATATATATACTATTATATCTTACAAAATTTAGGTTTGTCCAACCAATACTACATTACATCATCTTCTAATACAAAAGGCTATATACAAAGACAAAAGCAAAAATACAAGATTCATACTTTTAACCCTTTTTAAGTCTTATATTGGCCTTCCTGCTGTGGATCACATCCATATGGAAGAGTCCTAACTTAGGTACCTACACAGATAAATACCTATGCTAAGCCATAAAGTTTAATGGGGAACAATTAGTTTTGAACAACCACTCGCAGTGGTCATTCCCAAGCACAAATAATGTATAATAGTAATAATAATAAGTTTGCATTAACTACAAAGGCAATTTCATGAATTAAAGGAAAGAATAATGCCATAAAAATATTGCATTACAAGTTCATTCATATGATGTGTCATTGATTAGTATTCAATTTATCTCTTCATCATATTTTGTGATTGCCTGCTTAAATTCTATAAGTGTGGATAACGGGTGTGGTAGATACCCAAAGGTATCGATCATATGAATACCTGTAGGTATTTAATCCTATGGATACCCGAAGGTGTCAAACATGTAAACCCAAAAAGGGTTGAGACTGTGGTCCCAAACGGGGATAGACTGTGGACCCTAATGGGGTTAGAACTGTGGCAGCTGCAATTATACCCTATAGGCATGTCTATCTATCCACGACCAAGTTTTATGTGTTTGCATTGAATCATCTTTCCCATTTTTTCATTCATCATGTTTAATTTATCACAATGTACATTAATGCATATATAAGTATCCCTTAGTAAATGTAGTATATAGTGTTGCATTGATCATCAATGTATATTCTTTAATCTGAATATAAACATACACACACACACACACACACACACACACATATATTCATATTCATGTGTGTGTGTGTGCACGCATTTTCCTCATCTGTATTATTATACTCTAGTTACATTGGTATACTTACATAAGGTTGATATGTGGATCTAATCATGGCATAAACTAACTCATGTGTATGTGTTTTGTGAGGGTCTAACTTATACCCTAGTTGGATTAGGAGCATTAATAGGAGTTATAGTTAATTAAGGTTCTACTAAATTACTTGGAAATTTAAATTAAGTTAAAGATTAATATAGAGTGCATGGTAATTTCACCATGAAAGTTGGATTTAAAGCTAATTATAGGAATAAGGTTAGTTTTAAGGGATAATTGAATTATTAAAGGTGTGAATTGGGCCCAAGAGAAAAGAGAATGATGTTTGGAGACTTTGAAATTTTGACCAAGGTAAGGGATGGTGATATTATGCATGTATGAAGGTAAATATAAAGAGAGAAATTTGAATTACAGTATGAAAGTGTGATCAAAGAAAACAAAAATAACTTTTATTGAGTTTAAATGAAAGAATGCATGTAAGGAAGGTTGAACCAATTTCTGTACTTTCTTCATATCTTGAGTTATGCAACTCCAATTGGAGAAATTCCAATTGAATATTTTATTTAAGACTTGTGTCTACAAATTTTTAGAAGGAACCCAAAGTCAAATCTATCTCTAAGCTATCTCAATCATAAATTGAAATTGTAAGTGAACTGTTGTTAGATACCTAGGAATAGAGTTCAGTTTAATTGATATATCTCATGATATATAGGTTATATTCCTTTAAGACTAATTTTTATGAAAACTAGACTTATATTTTTATATTTTCTATGAAGAAATCAAAGTAAAAGTTTAAACCTAAGTTTGTCAAAATGTGGCTTGTAATTCAGTCAACTTCAGCTTTACCTTCTTGAATAGTATGTGAACATTTGTTAATATCTTGAGTTAGAGAGCTGATATTGGGATGATTTTAAATGTTATAGAAATTATAGACATAGGGGAATATATTTTTAGAAGGCCCTGTGGCCTAAAAATGATGTTTTATAGGGTTAAAAAAAGAATGAGATGAAATTGGAAAATTGCCTTTGTGCATATTTGTAATTAATAAAAGTTAGTGGAGGTTTGCTTCCACTCATTTCCTTAGACCTTTCTACATGGTAGTGATTAGAGGAGAGGTGGTTTTATTTTGTTAATGGTAACATGCAGCCATATAAAATTCCAGGAACTTGCCTCTCTCTCTTAAGTCTCTTTTGCATTTTGTTGTAAGAATTAAAAAACCATCTTCTTCATTTTCTTTCTTTGGTTTCGAATGGAAGAGAAAGGTTTAATGAATAAAGGATTGATTTGAAGCTATAAAATTAGGTTTGGGAACTATTTTTTCTTGCATGCATTAATTCTTGTGTTGATTATGGATTTTATAAGTATATTGACCTGTATTAAGAAGATGAGATTGAGAAATAGAGGTATGAAAATTGAACTTTGAAAATAATTTGCATGTATGTGATAATCTTTCAATTATAAGGTATAAGAATTATTTTTATCTTGCATATATTTATTGATTTAAAGTAGATAATGGAATGAAAGGTCTTGTATGTGTATATTACAAATGATTTTGCATGTAAAGGAATTAAGATATTAGGCATTAATGTGCAAGTGCTGTCTAAAAATTTGAATTGACCTCCATTGACTATTTTGATCATAAGTTGAGTTTTTGAACTTTGAATTTGATGATTTTACTTGTCATAGAACTGGGATGTCTGTGCCTACAAATGTTATATAAATAACAATAACATAATTTTGCCTCTAAGATCCTCAAAAATACCCAAAATAGTAGCCCTTTTTTATTTGGCGGGTCATTAGAGCAGTAGGTGTCTCTTGTGTTATAACTCTTGGGATATACATCAAAATGACTTGAAATTTTTATAATATAAAGTTACAATCTTAAGGATCAATTGTTAAGAGAATAGTTTCCTAAAAAATGTCGTTTTCTATGTGAAAACCTTTATGTAAAATTGGATAGTGAGCAATAGAGAGTGAGCTGTTACAGTATGTTTAGCATGAAGGAACAATTGCAAATATATTGTTAATTACTTAAGGACTTAATTAACAAGTTCTCAATCAAAAAGCTTACTAGGATGAGTATGTTAATGGATAATTATAATATCTATAAAGTAGGAACTAAGGGTTTTTAGATTAATTTAACTTAATAAATTAATCTATAATATGACATAGATATGTATAGAAATGAAAGTGTTATATGCTTATAGAATCATAAGAATATGATTGTATATAAATTATATAAATGAGCATAATGATTATTAATAGCTTGTCATTATATGAGAGTATTTATATGCTGATGTCTTTATGTATCAAATTAGAGTCTAATGTCATAGCATTAAGTATATACGTATAATTACCATTAAATGGGTTAGAGTTTAATTTGCTTGACAATGTATAGAAAATATAGATAGCATAAATAATATACAGTTTTTAAGAGTGCAATAATGTAAAATTGATTTCATAACAAAGAGAGATGATGAGGTATATATAAGATAAGTTGATATTAACAATAGATTATGTTTTTCATTGACTTAGAGTTGTGTGAAAAAGTAGAAATAATATAATTGCCTTCATAAAAAGAAAAGACAATAGCAATTATCATTGTGTATCAACTTTGATAATATCGAAAGCAATTTATCTTGTAATTGTATTTAATTGATATTGAAGCCTCTATAGCTACCTAACCTGAATGTTGTTGCCCATACTATGACTGGGGTTAGAATAAACGTAATTGTGTGCTTAACTTTTATTATACCGTGAGTTTATCTACAACTTAAATTTAATGTAATTGCAAGTGTCTATTAAAGAAATATCCATAAAAGATAATTAAGGGAATGGCAATGTATATTCTTGTACATTAATATAGAACAAATACCAAGAGAAACAATTTTAAGAAGTGTTATTAAAAGAGAATACATAAAAGCATTATGAACTAATGGTTGTAATTTCAGCATAATTTTGAGTTAGAAAAATCTAATTGAGACCATTCTAATCTCTAAGATTACATAAGAAATATGTCTACAAATTTGTAGAAGGGGCCTAGAACTAAATAGGCATATAAGTCATCCAAATATTTAATTGAAATTTCATGAGAGCTGTTGATTTCAGTTCTGGAACAGATTGTAGAAAATATGATGTATTTTTGTGTATAGTGGTCATAATGCTATAAGGATAAATTCTATTAAAAATAGAATTCTAAATCTATAATTCATATGAAAGAATTTAAGTTTAATTCTATTTTTAGGCATGTCAAATTTTAGCTTGAATCTAGACCTGTTCACAGCACTGTCATTACGAATAGTATTCAGAAAAATGTGAATATCTTGAGCTCTAGAGATGATATTGAACTGATTTTTAATGTTCCAGAAACTAGAAACATAGGGGAACAAGTTTTTTGGAGGAAACATTTGCTAAAAATGACATTTTCCAAATCAAAAATGGCACACAAGTTGGATCTAGAATTTTTCCTTTATGCAGAATTTTGGAGGCAAAATTTTTAATGTATTTTATATTATTGCTTAAATGTTGTTATGTTAAATGTGTGCCTAAATGGAAGCACATTCAATTATATATGGCATGTAATATGATTGTTGATAAAAGTCTATATATAATCATATATGTACATAAGTAAAGATTGCTGATAATGATATAAAAATATTTGTATATGATCAAACTTATGTAAATTATTGTTATATGCAATTATGCTTGCATGTATATACTCTAATGATAGAGTAAATGTTTATTTGAACATGTACTTATATTATGAAATAAGAAATGTTTAGCATGACTATGTTCACGTGTGGTGCCTGAATGATAACATGTTAAAGTACATGATCACAATGATATATGTTCAAATACCGATACTCGTATTGTTATATGAATTTATGAATGCATGTATATACACTAGAGATTGTGTATTTTTTTATATATGATCACATACATGTGCAAATTGTATAATATAAGAACAACCATAATATACAAAATGAACTTGAACACAGTTTGCCTGCTACTAGAGTTCAACTGTGGATACATAGGCGCCTATAGGGATATTGTAGCTGCTACCGTTGACCCCGTTTGGGTCTAAATTATAGTTGATCCTGTTGGATCATAAATAGCCCCGTTTGGGTTGTTGGCTAACCCCGTTTGGGTCTGCTTGACCAGTCTTACTGTACAGTTGACCCCATTTGGGTCTATAATTTTGATATCTTCAGATATCTTACGGATTACCATTTTGATACCCTTGGGTATCTACCATTCTCGTTATCCACCTTTAAAACTTAGGTAGGCTAAACTATAAGTACAATATAGACATTAAAGTATAAAGTACAAAGTAAGTATCATATAAGAGTTAAAGATATTGCTTGATTACATGTTGGACATGATTTGCTAGTATTTTAATAAATAGAGGTTACCAAGTAACACATGATATATGTATGCTATTTATAGTTGGTTCCAAATGTTCGAAATTGCTTAAATGAGTTAAATGCATAAAGAATTCTTAGCCAGTATGCAATACAATCATGCTAAGTTAATTGTTAAGCTTTTCAAATGCTTTTATTGTTTACCACGTGAGGTTGTTATATTTGTCAGGATTTTCTAATCCATTGATTACATGTTAAATAAATGTATATACATAAAGCATGCTGAGTGTGATTACAGATGACTATTTTGAGTGTTATTATACTTGTAAGCAGGCTAATCTATAGTATAAATACATCACAGTTAATTATAGTATAACTATAGCATATGATATATGAAACAACATGATTAACCTTGGTTTCTAATGCATGGATTATATTTATTAATGTATAGATCATTTTAATCAATGTTAATATTTAAGGATGCTGAATTAAATGTAGGGTTACATTATTGTTTAAAATTGCATATCTTATATATATATATATATATATATATATATATATATATATATATATATATATATATATATATATATTTCTAACATGTCATTCTTATTGTTTCAATTGATGTAAGTTATATGATTTTTTGACAATCACTGTGAGTGGTTGTCTTTCATATTTGTTCCCCACTAAACTTTTTAGCTTAGCACTGGTGTTTATCCGTGTAGGATTTTAGGTTTTGGAATTTCTTTCTGAGGTCGACATCTGTTGTAAGTAGGCCAACATAAGTTATGAAAGAAGTTTTAAAATTAGTCCTTGAAGCTATTTTCGGACTGTGTTTATGATAAGTTTTGCCAATGTGGATTGTTACTTTTGATTTGTACATGTAGAAAAAAAAATATTACTATGTAATCTTTGTAGCAAAGGTCTTTAGGCTATAATGGTGGCACAACATGTATTGTATTTCTATCTTAATGAATTTACAATTGAGGTTATGTGATAAGCTTTACATTGTTTAGTGAACATTTGGTTTATGAAATTAGGGTGTTACATGTTTTCTCATGTTTAGGTTCATTTTATAACTATATCTCAATATTCGATCATGTGTTCATGTATTTCATGAACACTCATACCTTATTTTTATGTTCAAAGTGCTCTAAAAGTGTTCAAGGAAGTTTGAGTAAGTTTTGGAAACAATTTGGGGTCAAAAAATCAAGTGTAAGTTTGAATTGGGGAGGGTCACAACTGAGACAAAATAGTTCCAGCCCTAACTATTGCTTCTGGTCAATGTAGAATGCTAGTCATGGCTAAGACAAAAAAGTCTCTACCTTGACTACTCATTCTACCCAGAGTTCTGCAGGCAAATTCCTAGGTTTAACTTGAACACCTATTTTAACCTAGAAAACGTTATTGTCTGGAAAAAATTTCTTCTATACATTTGTTCTCCTATATTTTTATTTTCCAAATCATGAAAAATAAATCCATTTGAGCTTCTAAATTTTGAGATATTCATAAAATAGTGAAGATTGCTTCAAATGACATGGCAGGAAACATCACTACATTTCAAGCTAGTTTTTGACAAAATTTAAGATAGAATTAAGCTCTGACCTCTTTATAAAAAATTTAGGTCTATGAGTTTGTTTTATTTTTCAATTTTAATTACTCAATTCTAAGCTCTACAACCCAACTTATACCTAAAATAATCCTGCTGGGTCAAGTGAATCCTAGGGTAGAATTTTTCTATCTCAAGAGTGATTTCTATATTTCATCTCTACTATGCACAAATAAACATCACAACCATGTTTCCACCTCATTAACATAACTAATATACCATTTATAATCATTTTACATAACAAGCACCTGCAAAAATAATAAGTTCCCATGCCTCTTTGATGCAACCAAAAGCACCTCTTTAACTTCTCTCAATTTGTGAAGGGTTTTTGACATAGTAAACATATATTTTGGGCAAAGTTGCCTTATAGATAATTGTTTCCCTATTTTTTAGTTTTCAAATCATTAAAAATCACTCCATTTGAACTTTTAAATCTTGAAATATTCATAAAATAGTGCAGACTTCTCCTAATGACAACATAGCATACATTATTACAATTCAAGCTAGTTTTTGACAATTTTAGAGATAGAATTGGACTTTGAATTCTTCATAAGAAATTTAGTTCTTTGAGTCCAATTTAGTCTCCAATTAGAATTACCCAATTTTGAGCTCTAAAACTCAACTTATTCCTAAAATAATCCTACTAGGTCAAATGAACCCTAGGACAAAAAATTTTTTATTTCAACAACACATTCCATATTTCATCTCCTATGCACAAACAAGCATCATAACCATGTTTTCACCTCATTAAGATATCTAATATACCATTTATAATCATTTTACATAGGCAAGCACATGCAATAATATTAAAAGTTCTCATACCTCTTTGATATAACTAAAAACACCTCTTCAACTATTTCATCAACACATTCCATATTTCATCTCCTATGCACAAACAAGCATCATAACCATGTTTTTACCTCATTAAGATATCTAATATACCATTTATAATCATTTTACATAGGCAAGCACATGCAATAATATTAAAAGTTCTCATACCTCTTTGATATAACTAAAAACACCTCTTCAACTACTCTCAACTTCCTTCTCTTTCTTTTGTTTGCTTCTCCTTCTACATGCAACAAATCACATATATAAACATCTATTTACTCTATCAACTTTGGTCCCTAACATATGGAACGAAAGAGAAATGAAAGAGAGATAATTGTTACCTTAAGAATGTTTAAACCCTAAATTCTCTCTCCTCTCAAAATTTATAGCTAAAATTATGGTGTTTTCAGTGGTGGAAATGGTTGAATTTGTGGGGAGATCGGCTATATTTGGTCCCTAAGGTGGCTAGCCATCTATTTTCCCTTTTTATTCTTTGTTTTTCATGCACTCTCATGCAATTTCTAGAGAGAGTAAGGTGGCTTCATCTTATAGGTCCACTTGAGGGTCCTAAGAGAATTCCATTTTACTCCCTTACATCTTTTTAATTTCTCAATCCACCCCAAAAAATTTCCTCCCTTTTCAATTTAATCCCTATGCCATGCTTCTCTATTTATACATGAACATGCCTCAAAATGAAATTACCATAATGCCTTTATCATTTAAAGTAATTCCCTTTAGGTCTCATCCTACCATTTATGAACTAACCATGTATGATTCAACTCTAATACCACTTAGACATGTATATATTCTTTTAGGGAACATGTTAAGGCCTCACATGCTCACCTCCAGAGAACCCTACAAACTACAACCTACATTGAGGCCCATGAGCCTACCCCTTCAAGGAGATGATTTTGTTTATATTCACTTTCATTATATATATTTGTTTTATTATATAGTACTTTTTGATGTACTTATATGATTTACATGCTTATTAACATTTGCTTATATGTTATTTTATTTTGTTTCTCACTCATCTTTAACATGATTATTTTAACTCTTCAATATTTTAATCAATATTCAATAGTTAAAATCCAAAAGTAATAAAACCATATCACGATAGCATGAAAAATAATGATGGATTTAACACATTCACCCACAACCTTGCAAATAACAAATTATAAATGAACTATCTCATTCAATTATTCGAGGACAATAGCCTTTCATTTAACCTTTTCAATAGTACAAATGCAAAACAAAGGGGACACGATCAACTATTATATATGAACTAATGCAGCTTGTTGACCGCTACTAAGGATGGCACTTTTTTTGCTACAGGGGGCAAGTGGTTATGCAATTAACTCTAAGATCTAAGCAACCCCAACATACACAAATTTTTTGCGAGCAACCCCAACATAGATGAAATGTTTGAAAATAGCAGTAGTAGAATTACTTTCAAATCAAGGTATAGCCACAGAAGTGGAATCACCTTTAAATCAAGGTATAGCCATAGAAGTGGAATCACCTTTAAACCGATGTATAGCTGTAAAAGTGGAATCACCTTCAAATCGAGTTATAGCCGCAGAAGTGGAATCACCTTCAAATTAAGGTATAGCCACAAAAGTGGAATCACCTTCAATTCAAAGTATAGCTCCAAAAGTGGAATCACCTATAAGTCAAAGTATAGCAATAGAAGCGAAATCACTTACGAATCAAGGTATAGCCATAAAAGTGGAATCGCTTTCAAATTAAAGATGCGCCATAAGCCGACATTGGCCATTCTATCCATCACCTATGCACTTTTATTTACTAGCCTCCCTAAAGTTAGGGGCAACCGTAAACACTAGGTTTGAGGAGGCTTTTGTTAGAGTTACCTAATAAGGAAGACTACTCTTTAAAAGACAACAGATCAAGCATTTTAGGGTTTTTTTGTACTATAAAACTATTTTGAAAAATGTTTTGAAGTGCTTTTGTGCTTAGTTCGAGCACTTGGGGGAAGTAAAAGGATGAATAATGAGGACTATTCCCAATTAGGGGTTTAAAGGTCATTTTCAATGCCTTTTTAGCCTTGCACACCCATGCAATCAGGGAATATCTACATTATTTGGCCAATTGGCAACTTGATTACCATTTTTGGGTTTCACACCAGTGAAAATCATTTGCACGGCTGTGCATGGCAGAGAATCTACTTTTTTAAGCCTAATTTGGCAAGTTGACTATTGCACTTGATTTACACACCTATGGAAGGTGCCTTGCACGCCCCGTGCAAGTGAAAAGTAAACCAACTTTTTAGAGTCTAACTTGATAAATTGGCTGACTTTTTAGCAAGGGTATTACACACCCATGCAAGGGGATTGCACACTCGTGCAAACACTCCTATATAAGGTTTTGGACACATAACTTTAAAAAGGTTAGAAGAAATTAATTAGAATTTTTCTTTTGAAAAGATTAGCCTAAAAACAAACAAAAGCTTTCAAACTCAGAAAGGTGTTTTTTTGGAGTTTAGTTCTTCATTTTTGAAGCTCGTTTTTCAACTATTTTTACATAAAAAGATCCAAGAATCTAACATTCAATGGTCTAATTGAGTAAGTATACGCAAGGTAATATAAAAACATTTTTCCCCTCGATTCAGTTTTTTAATAGTTTAAAATCTATGCATTTATCGTCTTAAATGCATTAAACTTTAATTGTAATTTATTCGCACATTTTTTGTTATACATTTGTTTTTTTCCTAGATGCAAGTTATGGAACCCTTTTTTTAAGGGTATGTTCTTGTGTGGTAGAAATTACTAGGCTATCAGATTGAAATTCCTTTTAATTAGTTATGAAGTCAATTCCCTTAGAAATTTTGATTTAAAAATCATTTCTCTGTGTTTTGCGATCTCCTTTTTTGCTCCTTTTGGACCTGCTTATCAATAAGGACTTTTTTTCAAAAGAAGAGGAAAACTACCCATTTGTCAACAAGTACAACTGTGTATCATTTAATGCACAACAATTTCTGTAATGCTCACTCTAAATGCCTTTCCCCTATTAATATACATACTATATGGATAATAACCATAACCTATTTACCTATCATTTACATCCATATTGAGGAATATATCTAGTTTGCATATTATAAACTCACGTACGAATTCCATGATCAAAATTAAATATTTTGGATGTATATGTACATATTCAACTAATTTCAATATATGTACAATTATATCTTACAAAATTTAGGTTTATCCGATCAATATTACATTACATCATTTTATAATACAAAATGCCATATATATAAACAAAAGTAAAATACAAGATTCATACTTTCGACCCTTCATGTTGGCCTTTCTACTGTAGATCACATATTTATGGAAGAGTCCTAACTTCAGTACCTACACAGATAAACACTAGTATTAAGTTATAAAGCTTAATGGGGAACAGTTAATGTTAAACAACCACTAATAGTGGTTATTCCCAAGCACACAAAGCATAAATAAGAAATAATAATAACACATGTGCATTAACCTCAAAGGAAATTTCATGAATTAAAGGAAAGAATAGTGTGATGATAATATTGCATAACAAGTTCAATCACATAATACATCATTGATTAACACACAATTTATCTTTTTATCATTTCCTATGATTGCCTGCTTAAGTTCTGTAGGTGTGGATAATGGTTGCGGTGGATACCCAAAGGTATCGATTATATGAATACGCATAGGTATTTAATAGTGTGGATACCCAAAGGTATCGGACATGTAGACCCAAAAAGGGACAAGACTATGGTTCCCAATGAGGTCAAACCTATGGCAGTTGCAATAGTACCCTATAGGTATATCTATCTATCCACAACCAAGTTCTATATGCAGGCATTGAATCATCTTTCACATTATTTCATTCATCATGTTCATTTCATCAGAGTGTACATTTATGCATATACAGGTATCAACAATTAATCATAATGGTGCAATTTTGATCATTAATATATATTCTTATGAATATAGACATTTATATACGCATGTATCATTTAATTAAAAAATGTTCAATCATACATATTCATATACATATATATATGTATATATATCTATATATAAATATACATATGCATGTATATATAATATACATATACATATACATATACATATACATATACATATACATATACATATACATATACATATACATATGTATATGTACATGCATATGTATATGTATATATACATGCATGTATATATATATATATATATATATATATACACACACACACACACACACACACACACACATATGCATCTTCAAGTACATATGTGTGTGTGCCCTCATTTTTATTCTTATATTCTAGTAACATTGTTATATGTACATAAAGTTGATATATGGACCTATTAATGGCATAAACTAACTCATGTGCATATGTTCTCTCATGGTTAGGTTCATTTTATAGCTATATCTCAATATTCTATCATGTATTACATACATTTCATGTCACATTATGTCTCTATTTTTATGTTTAAAATGCTCTAAAAGTGTTGAGGGAAGTCTGAGTAAATTTTGGTAATGTTCTGAGACGTAAAACTCAAGTTTAGGCTAGATTGGAGAGTAACCCAAATGGACCAAGGTCTATCCCCACCAGGTTCTTTACTTTTATCCGGTCTAGGAGGTGTTAGTCTGGTTGGGTTAGCTAAATGGTCCAGTCGGGTTGATTTAAGTTTTTAGTTTCTCAATTGGCAGCCTTTCTGCCTTAACTTGTGAAGGGTTTTTGACATATTAAACAAAATTTATGGGTAAAGTGGACCTCTAAACAATTATTTCCCCTATGTCTCTAGTTTTCAAATCATTAAAAATAACTCTATTGGAGCTTCTAAATCTTAAGATATTTATAAAATAGTATAAACTGCTCCAAATGATAGAGCATCAGACATTATTACATTTCAAGCTAGTTTATGACAATCTTAGAGTTAGAATCATACTTCAACTTCTTTATAATAAATTTAGGTCTATGAGTCTAGTTTGTTCTCCAATTGAAATTACCCAATTTTGATCTATAAAACTCAACTTATGCCTAAAATAATCCTCCTAGGTCAAATAAACCCTAGCATATAATTTCTCTATTATTTCATTAATACTTTCCATATTTCATCTTCTATGCACAAACAAGCATCACAAACATGTTTCCACCTCATTAGGATATCTAATATACCACTTCTAATCATTTTACATAGGCAAGCACATGTTAGAATATTTAAAGTTCCCATACCTCTTTGATGTAACAAAATTATTTCTTCAACTCTTTTGAATCTCCTTCTCTTTCTTCTTACTGGCTTTTCCTTCTACATGTAACAAATCACATATATAAACATCTATTTACTCCATCAATTTTATTCCCTAACATAGGGACCAAAAGAGAATTGAAAGATAGTGAATTATTACCTTAGAAATGTCAAAACCCTAAATTCTCTCTCCTCTTAAAATTTTCAACTGAATCTGTGGTGTTGTATAGTGGTGGAAATGGCTGAATTTATAGGGAAATTGGTTGTATTTGGACCCCTAAGGTGGACAGCCATCCCTTGCCTTGTTTTTTTTCTTGGTCTTTCCTGCATGCTCTTGCAATTTCTAAAGATAGCAAGGTGGCTTTATCCTATAGGTCCACTTGTGCGTTCTAGGTGAATTACATCTTGCTCCCTCCCTCTTTTTACTTTCTCATTTCCACCCCAACACATCTCCTCTTTTTCAATTTAATCCCTACACCATGTCTCTCTTTAATTATGCATGTGCATGCTTTAAAATGAAATTACCATAATGCCTCTAACTTTTGAAGTAATTCCCTCTAGGTCCTATCCTATAATTTATTGACTAACTATGCATGTATCAACTTTAATACAACTTAAACATATGTATATTCTCCTAGGACATATGTTAAGGCCTCACAATTCCCTTTTTCTTTTAAAATAATTAAGTCATCCATACGTCACTCAATGCACACTAGTGCATTTCTCAACATATGTCCAAATCTAAAACACACCCTCTTAGCATATCCTTCAGTACTTGTATAATCCTTTAAGACCGCCCATCCTTTTGAGGCTGGAATGATGTACTGAAGTGAAGTTGGGTAAGAAATTATAGATAAAAGTATTCCATGCAACCAATAAATTTCATTTACATATAATTCTACCAACTTATCCATTAAATAATCTAGCCAAACCGGTATGAAGTGAGTTGTTTTGGTAAATCTATCAATAATTACCAACATTACATCATACTTCCTTTGTGTAAAAGGCAGACCTATAACAGAGTCCATGGTGATATTATCCCATTTCCACTATGGAATTGGAATGGGATTCAGCAACCCTAGGGGGAGTTGGTCTCCAGCTTTCACCTATTGGCAAGTCAGACACTTAGAAACATATTCCACTACATCCCTCTTCATTCTTGGCCATCAGTAAAACTGTTTGAAAACCTATTTAGATAATACACGCTTCCATCTTTTATTGAACACTCTGATTGGCTTCCCTCACATATAGATTATACTATTTATTGTGGTTTTTCATCACTTTTCTGAGCATCAATTCTTGCTTGTCTCATATTGGGTTGTGCCTTTAATTAACCTATCAATGATCCATCTAGTGCAAATTTACATCTGCATTGTTGTAACATTAAGTTTACCATCATCTTTTGACTCAATGCATCAACCACCACGTTAGCTTTCCCTAAGTGGTAGTTAACTATGCAGTCATAATATTTAAATTGCTTCAACCATCTACGCTGCCTCAAGTTGAGTTCTTTCTGTGTAAGTAGATACTTGAGGCTTTTTTGATCTATATAAACCCTACATCTCTTCCTATATAAGTAGTGTCACCATATTTTAAAAGAAAACACTACTACTGCCACTTTTAAGTTGTGTAAGGTAAATCTATTCATGAGGCTTCAATTGTCTTGATGCAAATGCTACAACCTTGCCATCTTGCATCAGTACACATCCTAAAGCATCACTATACATGAAATATTCTTTGCCTGAATTTGGTTGTATTAGGATGGGAGCTTCTATTAACATCTTTTTCAATTGTTCAAAGCTCACTTGAAATCTGTTACTCCATTCAAACTTGACACCCTTCCAAACCAACCTACTAAGTTAAGAAGCAATGAACTAAAAATCCTTTTACAAAGCGACCGTAATAACTTGCTAGGCCTAGAAAACGTCTTACTTCTATTACACTTTGAGGTAGTTCCAATTAATAATGGCTTTGATCTTACTAGGATCCACTCTAATACCTTTTGATGACATGATATGCCCAAACGAAGAAACTTCTTTAAGACAAGTCATATTTACTCAGTTTGGCATATAATTGCTTCTCTCACAATGTTTGTAGCACAATTCTCAAATGTTTTGCATGCTTTGACTCATTTTTGGAAAATACTAGTATATCATCAATAAACACCATAACAAATTTGTCTAAATAGGTTTTAAACACCCTATTCATCAAATCCATGAAAGTTTCCAGTGCATTAGTCAATTAAAAAGGCATGACCAAGAATTCATAATGGCCATATCGGGTTCTAAATATAGTTTTCAAAATATCCTCATCCTTCACTCGAAGTTGATAATATCCCAATTGTAAATCAATTTTTAAAAACACGCCAGCACCCTTCAATTGATCAAACAAATCTTCTATTCGCAGCAATGGATATTTGTTCTTCATTGTTACTTTATTGAGTTGCCTATAATCTATACACATTCTCAAAGTACCATCCTTCTTTTTTACAAACAAAACTAGTGTGCCCCATGGTGATACATGGAGCCTAATAAAACCTTTATCTAATAGCTCTTGCAATTAAACTTTTAATTCCTTCAATTCTGATCATGCCATTCTATATGGTGCTCTAAAAATAGGAGTTGTACCACGTAAAATGTCTTTTGGGTGGAAGACCAAGTAACTCTTCTGGAAATACATTAGGAAATTCACTAACCACAGGTATATCGTGAAGATTTACTTTCTCACTCTTTAAATCAAACACTAGATCTAGGAATGCTTCACACCCTTTCCTAAAAATTGATCAAATACCTTGTACCACTATTTCTTTACCATCGAAACCTTTATTTACTACTATCTTTGCCCTATAATTCACTATTGCTTGGTTTTTAGTCAACCAATCCATGCCAGTATCACATCAAATTCATGAAAGATTAGTTTAATTAGGTTAGCCAAAAATTCTTTCCCTTGAATCATGATGGGACAATTTCTACACTTTTTCTTGACACAAACATTGTGGCCTCAAGGACTAGTTACACATATGTCAAAATCTAGTAGATCAACAGATGACATGTTCCTACCCTTATCCCCGATGCAAATGTATGAATGTGTGGAGCCCATATGAATAAATGCATACACATCAGTGTCAAAAAGAGAGAAAATACCCACTATTACTTCTAAGGCATCCTATCTTCGTGAGCCTTTATTACATATGCCTATCCAGGGACTATAGTAGCCATAGGTTGATCAACTATCTCAAATACATTTTTAGACGGGGATTTAAAGTGACTTAATCCACCTCGTCCTCTACCACATCCTTTAAATGCCGGGGTTGCATTAGAAGGTCCCATACTACCCTACTGTATCGACCCTTATTCTTATTTCATCGAATAATTAGCCATTAAGTGAATGGTACTGCCACATCTAAAATAAACACATGTCAACAATCAACATATACCCTAATGTCTCCTAGCACAGTATGAACATTCTAGTAGCGGCCCTCCACTTTGTCCAGCTGGTGCCTCCCTACCAGATCTGGATGTTGTAGAGTGTCCTTATCTACCCCTGGTGGCAAGACTATTAACAGACTCAGCCAGTTGATTTCCTTATACTCCTCTAGGTCTCTTTCTTATCAAAAAGCCACCTCTAGAAAAGCTTATCCTTTACTCTCTTTCTTTCTTAGCCAGCTCAGATTTTTCTACTTGAATAGCTACTTGAACAAGTTAATAGTAATGCATAGATTGCAAAAATGTATCTCCAATCAAACGTTCTTTAATTCATTCATTTAAGCCATCTTCAAAATGTCGGCATCTAAAAACTTGAGTCAACATCAATTCTGGTGCATACTTACTCAGACTACTAAACTCTTTTTCATATTCTACCACTATCATACATCTTTTCTTCAAATTTAAAAACCATCTCAACTTTGCTTCTTTGTAGGCTTCAGTAACATACTTTTTTTGAAACTCTTCTTTGAGGAACTCCCAGGTGAGTGGGTCGGATAACTAGGGCTATTTAAGCACTAGCTTCCACTAATCATATGTTGCTCCTTAAAGTAAAGAAATAACACAAGTTACTTTCTAACTATCTGGACACTGAATCTCATCAAACACTTGTTGAACTTTCTCCAACCAAAATTTTGCTTTCTTAGACCCCTCCAAGGTGGGACCCATGAAGTCTTTTGCCCCATGTTTTCTAATCACTTTAATAGGAGCTTTAGGTGTAGTGATTCTTTGCAAAATCTAGGCTATATCTTGAGAAATTTTTAATAATGCTTCCCCAGGGACCACAATAAGTACTTTGGCTCAGGTAGAAGCTGAAGATTCTAGATTTCCCTTTTTATCTATAAGAAACAAGGATGTCTGTATTAGGCCAACACAAATAATAATCTATACATGCATATCCCTAAGCTTATATTAGCCAGAATTGCCTAAACCATGCTCCGATACAAAAAAAAATGTAATGCTCACTCTAAATGCCTTTCCCCTTTTAACATACATATTATATGGATAATAACTATAACTTGTTTACATGGCCTTTACATCCATTATTGGGGAATATACGTGGTTTGCATATTATAAACTCATGTATGAATTCCATTATCAAAATTAAACATTTTTGTATGTATATGTCCATATTCAACTAATTTTGATATATGTACTATTATATCTTACAAATTTAGGTTTTTCCAACCAACATTACATTACATCATCTTCTTATACAAAATGCCATATATATAGACAAAAGAAAAATACAAGATTCATACTATACATAAATAAAAGAAAAATACGAGATTCATACTTTCAACCCTTCCTAGTTCTTGTATTGACCTTCCTACTTTAGATCACGTCCTTGTAGAAGTCCTAACTTAGGTACCTATATGGATAAACACATGTGCTAAACTGTAAAGTTTAGTGGAGAATAGTTAATATTGAACAATCACTCACAACGGTCATTCCCAATAACACAAGCATAAATAAGATATAATAATACATATGCATTAACCTCAAAGGCAATTTCATGAATTAAAGGAAAGAATAGTGCCATGATAATATTGTATTACAAGTTTAATCACATAATGCATCATTGATTAGCAAACAATTTATCTCTTTATCATTTCCTGTGATTGCCTGCTTAAGTTCTATGGGTGTGGGTAATGAGTGCAATGATACCCGAAGGTATCGATCGTATGAATACTCATAGGTATTTAATCCAATAGATACCTGAAGGTATCAAACATGTAGACCTAAAAGGGGTTAAGACCGTGATCCCAAACGAGAACAAACTGTGAACCCAAACGGAGTCAAAACTATGGCAACTACAATTATACCCTATAGGCATGCATTTCTATCCATAACCAAGTTTTATATGCAGGTATTGAATCGTCCTTCACATTATTTCATTCATCATGTTCATTTCATCATAGTGTCCATTTATGTATATCTACATATATATACATGATTGAAGATGTTTCAGTTAAGTGATACATGCGTATATAAATGTCTATATTCATAAGAATATAAATTAAATTCTTAACATCTTTTTCTAAAACATATTTTATTGATAAATAATCAATGCGTAATAAGAACTTTTTTATGTATAAATCATCTTCAAAATTTTTAATGCAAAAAACAATGCTTAAAATTTCTTTTTTAATAGTAAAATAATTCTTTTAAGTTTGATTCTAGCTTCCTAAATAAAATCTTACTAAATCTTCCTTAATTGACTCTTTTATCTTTAATTTTAAAATACCTCCATAGACTATATCATTAGCATCTGTTTCTATATTTTTTTAGATAAAGAAATTATATTTGAATTTGTATTTCCCATAATATCTAGAGAAATAAGTCATGTAAGAAAAAATATTCAAGAAATCAATTTGTTAAAAAATAAACAAAAACAGATTAAATTTCTTATCAAAGAAATAGAAGGAAAACAAATAAAAGAACAATTAGAAAGTCTAGAAATAAAAGAAAAGATCAAAGAATTTGAAAACACTTTTTCAAAAGAAATTTGTGCACCAGTTCCTAATGCTTTTTGGAATAGGAAACATGTAGTAAAAGGTGGTATGATGATGTCTTGAGCAGTTACATAACTAGGACCCTTGACATAAATAGATGCGTCACAAGTTCCATACAAATTGCTTCTCAATACAATTTCTGTATATATATATGTATATATGTATGTGTATATATATACATATACATATAAATACACACACACATATTTATGTACCTATGCATCTTCAAGCGTGTGTGTGTGTGTGTGTGTATGCCCTTATTTGTACTCTTCTATTCTAGTTACATTAGTATATAGACATGAAGTTAATATATAGACCTAGTAATGGTATAAACTAACTCATATGAATATGTTTTCTCATGGTTAGGTTCATTTTATAGCCATATCTCAATATTCCATCATGTATTACATACATCTCATGTCATAATATGCTCCTATTTTTACGTTTAAAATGCTTTAAAAGTGTTTGGGGAAGTTTGGGTAAATTTCGATAATGTCCCAGGACACAAAAATCAAGTTTAGGCTAAAATGGGGAGTGACCCGACCAGACCAAAGTCTATCTTAGTCAGGTTCTTTGCTTTTGTCCTATCCAGGAGGTGTTGGTCTGTCTGAGTCAACTTGATGGTCTAGGCAAGCTGATTCAAGGTTTTAGTTTCTCAACTGGCAGCCTTTTTGCCTTAACTTGTGAAAGGTTTTTGACATAGTGAACAAAATTTCTAGGCAAAGTGGCCTCATAGATAATTATTTCTCTACGTCTTTAGTTTCCAAATCATTAAAAATTACTCCATTTGAGCTTCTAAATCTTGAGATATTCATAAAATAGTGCAAACTTCTCCTAATGATAAGGCAACACACATTGCTATAATTCAAGCTAGTTTTTGACAATCTTAGAGGCATAATCAAACTTTGAATTCTGCATAAGAAATTTAGGTCCTTGAGTTTAATTTACTCTCCAATTGGAATTACCTAATTTTGAGCTCTAAAACTCAACTTATTCCTAAAACAATCCTACTAGGTCAAATGAACCCTAAGATAAAATTTCTCTATTTCAATAATACTTTCCATATTTCACCTCCTATGAACAAACAAGCAGCATAACCCTGTTTCCACCTCATTTAGATATCTAAGTGCCATTTCTAATCATTTTACAGAGGCAAGCACATGCAAAAAGATTAAACGTTCCCATGCCTCTTTGATGCAACAAAAGTACTTCTTCAACTCCTCTCAATCTCCTTCTTTTTTCTTGTTGGCTTCTCCTTCTACATATAACAAATCATATATATAAATATTTATTTACTCCATCAATTTCATCCCTAATATAGGGAAAAAAAGAGAAGTGAGAGAGAGAATTATTACCTTAGAAATATCTAAACCCTAAATTCTCTCTCCTCAAAATTTTTAGCTAAATTTGTGGGGAGATTGGCTATATTTGGACCCATAAGGTGGCCAACCATCCCTTTTCTTTCTTTTTTTTCTTGGTCTTTCATGCACTCTCTTGTAATTTCTGGAGAAAGCAAGGTGGCTTCATTCTATAGGTCAACTTGTGGGTTCTTAGTGAATTACATCATACTCCCTCCCTCTTTTTACTTTCTCATTTCCACCTCAACACATCTTCTCTTTTTTAATTTAATCACTACACCGTGTCTCTCTTTAATTATGCATGTGCATGCTTTAAAAGAAAATTACAATAATGCTCCTAACTTTTGAAGTAATTCCCTCTAGGTCCCATCCTAATATTTATTAACTAACCATGCATGTATCAACTATAATACCACTTAAACGTGTGTATATTCTCCTAAGACATATGTTGGGGCCTCACACTTTCATTCTCTTTTAAAATAAATTAGTTGACTATATTTCACTCAATGTTCACTGGCACATTCCTCGACACATGTCCAAATTTTCTTTCTTTTTTCCTTTTCATTTATTTCATTTTTCCCTTTTGGTATTTATTATTATTATTATTATTATTATTATTATTATTATTGTTGTTGTTGTTGTTGTTGTTGTTGTTGTTGTTGTTGTTGTTGTTGTTGTTCTTATTCTTGTTCTTGTTCTTGTTCTTGTTCTTGTTCTTGTTCTTGTTCTTGTTCTTGTTCTTGTTCTTGTTCTTGTTCTTGTGGATCACCCCTTTTGTGAGTGCAACTAGGTAAGCGACTGCAAGTAAGCTCAGATTTCCCTCCTTTTATTACAAAAGTGCTTTTTCTGACCGCAGGGAGAAAATGTCACAAAAATATTTGTATCAAAGAATTGAGACCTTTTGCTAATAAAATTGGACCAAAGTCCTATTTCTTGCCTAGGAAACTTACATATAAAAATTAGCTTTTATTAATGTGAAAGATTTTGTATATAATTAAATAATTTGGGATATTTCTTAATAAAACTTGGATTGGCAAGTCCCTGTTTACAAATCTCACAATGAAATGCTTCTTTCCAATTCACATGCGAAGACTAACTTCCTCATCAAAAGGATCATAATGAACTGCCTGATTTATGAATGCCTATTCTAACACTTTAACCTACGCTATCATTTATCGCTTTCCTACGTGATTGGTTGCCCCTTTAATTTATTTATTTGCTTTAATTTTACATATAAGAGAAGAGATAACACAATCAATTTAAAAAACTATTATGTCACATCTATCAAAGGTATAAATAAGAGTGAAGGTTTGAACTCTTGTTGGGTTTTGGCCTCTTAAGGTCAGAACAATATTTTTCAATATTTTATTGGATGGTAACTCTTTATATCAATCTTGTGGTGCCCAATAGATGCCTCCTGTTGGTTGATCACCAACGATGGGATAGGGGCACCCTGGGATGCTATCTCATGCCTCTTAGAGGTCCTAGTCTTGGTGAATCAGGTTGAGTCTCTTGATTATCGCGAAGCGATCAATCTCAGCTCAGGAAAGGAAATCATAACTTGCTCAAACCATAAAAGCGGAACCGAGTTTGTAACACCATTACTGTAACAGTCTTATCGCGATAAGCAATTGGTCGGAAATTTTTTTTTAACCCAAAAATAGCTTTTCCATGTTAACATAATAAACTCCTTCCATATAAAACATATATATATCGCTGACCTATAACTGTCCAGTTTACTATGCAATTACAAAAATTTGGCAATATAACAGCTATATTCTTAACTAACCCCCTAAAAAGCAGACAATATCACAGCCTCTTTGAGGCACAAAAGTAATATATCCATTCAAATAATACATTCATATACTCCACCATATAACACATACATACAATCCACTTCCTGCAATTCTCATGCACAAACTTCTATATACAATACAATACTATTAACATTACAACATGTTCTCATATTACAAAGCAAATATATATATGCCACAAAAATAATTATTCTATTTCTTCAACATCATTTATCCTCTGTGTACTTATGTTCCAAAACATCAATACCTGCACGCAGCAAATTCTACTTGCTGAGCATTAAACATGCCTAGTGAAGACTAAGAATCATAGTATTTCCCTAAATGTTTAATTTTCTAATTATGCTCAATTAGACTGATTTTATCCGTTTTTCTTATCTAAACGCATAACATATTATTAGAAACCAATTTTTCGATTTAACTTAAAACTTTACTTAATTTTTCAATTTAGTCCTTTAACTTTTCATTTATTCCACAATTACCTTTTTTATACCTTTAATTGCCAAAATGCCCTTTAATTTCTTATTTTCTCAGTTTAATCTTTTAATTGGCTTACAAATTACTAATTAAATCTTGCTTTGACTTTTTCATGTAAAATTTCACAGTTAATTGACCAAATTACCATTTTACCCTTATTAATTCTTTCCTTCTCATTTTTACTTATTAAAATTCATCTCTTAGGAAAATTACCATTTTACCCCTAAACTTTTTAATTCTTTACATTTTAGTCCTTTTTCATTTTAAACTTCAATTTTTACTTTCTTTTTACATTTTTAACATTTTCACGTCATTATGCCCCTAGTACAGACCCGACAAAAACTTTCAGACCAGATATGCAGGATGTGGACCCCACAGGACCATAATAGAATTAGAAAAGACCTTCAAAGATCAGTCCTCATAAAATTTATGAACATATGACAGTACGTATGATATATACTATGGAAGTCAACGATCCAACCATAATAAAGCAAGTCACCATGACTTACACCACACTACAGATATCCCTATGGCCAGCCAATTATATCCTGAGCTAAGTTTTACTGCCTGACTCTTTCTAAGGGCACATATTCACTTAATTTCATTTTATTATTCAATTATTCATTCTTTACAATACTTTTCAATACTTGTCAATACTGTACCAGTACATTATATTTGCAGTATGTCTTCTTTATACAGTTTGTGAATTATTTCGCAATAATTCACCATTTAATCAATAAATTATGCAATAATTCATCATAAATTCACATTTTTCCATTAATACCTAACTAAAATTTATTCCAAAAATATTCATTTAATTCCCATAAATTCTATAAAAATTTAAGGACATCAATTTTCATTAATACTATCATTAGAAAGCTTAAATTCACTAAGATAACTCAAAATTACATAGTTTTCTCCTTAATCAATATTCGGCCTCCACTATAACTATATCATATTAATTATTTTAAATTAATTTAAAATTTCTAATAAGCATAATTAAGTCCCAATTACATGAATATAACATTAATTTCAAATATACCTTATTATATTAATTTTTTCTTAATAAATCTATAGGAAATTCACATAAATAATAGGGTAATAAAAGGATTATTTAGTCACAAACCTTTTTCTTGTACTTATCCTTGCCTAAGCTTCCTTTTCTTTGCCTTTTCCCTTTGAAATAAGTTCCTCCTCTTGAAATCCTTCATGAACCGAATTTATTATCAATATAAACTCTAGTGTTTTGACCTCAAATGCTAAAATTAACAGCAAAAATGAGCTCTAGGCACCCAAAACTACTAGTAAACACCTAAAAACCAAATTAAAATCAATTATTTTACTTACCTAAAATTGACACCTAAACTTTAACCCTTGATTTCCTTTGATTCTCTTCCTTGAATCAAAGATCAAAGGTGGCTAGAGTGCTCTAGAGAGGCTGAAATCACTTCCTTGAGCATTGATTTGGTGGGATTTGGGAGAGAATTGAAAGAAAAATAGAGGAAAATGTTAAAGATGATGGTTCGGCCAAGAGAAGGACTGAAGAAGGAAGTGGCTTCTGCTGGAAAACTTTAAAGATTCAGCAATTTATATGACCTTTTAATGGGTCACCGGCTGGGCTTTCAAGTGGGCTTGAACTATTTTTAGTTTAAGCTCGCTAATTACCCGATAAATGGTCCTAGTTAATTTATCCCACTTTTTAACTCCAAATCAATTCAAATTTGATTCCATTATTTATATCATATTAAAAATAGGCTATACTTAAAATTTCAGCCCAATTAAATTTCATTTTAGGTCCGATTTAATTTTATCAATCTGATCAAATATTATCGGTGTTACCAAAAATTCACTTTTTGTTACCAAAATAATCTACATATTATTTTAGGTACATATATAATTTTTGATAATTTTTAGGCTTCATTTGCTATTTTTAATAATCAGAATGATCAAAAATCAATTAAAAACCCTAAACCTTAATTATCTCGATTTTCGTGCTTTTATCTTTTAGAGGCCTATTTGACCTCAAATTCATTTCAAATTTCAATCCTAGACTACCTGTGACTAATACTTTTCGATAGTTCAATAAAATATTTTTCACTTCAGGGGGTAATTTCCAGCCTGAAAATACTATTCACTATCGAAAATTATTGATCATAATTAGCTCGACGTTGAGGCCATTACAATTCTTCCTTACTAAAAATAAATTTCATCCTCAAAATTTACCTGATTCGAAAAGTAGAGGATATTGCTGTCTCATGGTGGCTTTTGGTTCCCAAGTAGCTTTTTCCACATTGTGATGGTGTCATAAGACCTTCACTAGTTGAACCTATTTATTCCTCAGCTGTTTAATCTCCCTAGCCAGGATTCTTATCGATCTTTCTTCATAAGTCATATCAGTTTGCACTTGAATTTCTGCTAGTGTGATTATATGGCTAGGGCCAGATCTGTACCTTTTGAGCATTGATATATGGAACACATCGCAGATCTTTTCTAACTCTGAAGGTAGCTTCAATAGATAAGCTACTGGACCCACTCGCTGAAGTACCTCATAGGGGCTAATAAATCTCAAACTTAACTTTCCTTTCTTGCCAAATCTCAAAATTTTCTTCCATGAAGATACTTTCAGGAAAACTCTATCTCTAACCTGAAACTCTATATCGTTCCTCTTCAAATCTGCATATGATTTTTGTCGATCCATGGCTTTTTTCAATCTGCCTTTGATAATTTGCACTTTTTCTTCTGAATCAAGAATTAAGTTAGATCCTATCAATTTCTTTTCATTTATTTTAGTCCAACAAAGAGGAGTCATGCATTTTCTTCAGTATAAAGCCTCAAAAAGAGCCATCTTAATACTGGATTGATAGCTGTTGTTATAGGCAAATTCCGTAAGAGACAAATACTTTTCCCAAATGCTACCAAACTCTAGTACACAACATCGATACATATCTTTCAGAATCTGAATCACCCGCTCTGACTGACCATCTGTCTGGGGGTGAAATGTTGTGCTAAAATGGAGTCTCGTACCAAGAGCTTCTTGTAAACTTTTCCAGAAATGGGAAGTAAACCTTGAATCCCTGTCGAAAATGATGGATGATGGTACTCCATTAAGTCTCATTATCTCATTAATGTAAATTTCTGCCAATCTAGTTAAAGGAAAACCCATCTGGACTGGCAAGAAATGAGTAGATTTGGTGAGTCTGTCAATAATCACCCAAATAGCATCATGTTTCTCTAAGTAATAGGTAATCCTGTGACAAAATTCATAGTGACCCTGTCCCATTTTCACTCTAGTATCAAAATAGGATGAAGTAATCCTGAAGGAACCTGGTACTCAGCCTTTACTTATTGACATATCTAACATTTACTCACAAACTCTGCCACATCCCGCTTCATTCTTGGCCACCAGTAATAAGATTTCAAATCCTAGTACATCTTGTTACTTTCAGGATGCATAGCATAACTACTATGGTGTGCCTCTGTAAGGATGTTCTTCTTCAATTCTTCCTGATCTAGAACACAAAGTCTTTTCTTATAGCAAAGGCTTCCATCTTCATTTAAAGATTAGTCTCCTTCATTGCCATCTTTTAACTTATTCATGAAAGTTTTCAGTCGATCATCCTCTTGTTGAGCCATTTTCACTTGATACACAAAATCTTATTTTAATTGCATTTCAGCTAATAAAGCTCCATCTGATGCTAGACTCAAATTAACATTAAAAACTCGAAAAGCTACAAACATTACTATCAGTCAATTATACTTATCAATCACTTATACAAATTCATTTGAAAATATTTATATTACCTGTCATGAATTTCTTGCTAAGTGCATCAGCTACTACATTAGCTTTGCTTGGATGGTAGTCGATAAAGCAATCATAATCTTTAATAAATTCCAACCAGTGCCTCTGTCTAAGATTAAGCTCTCTCTGAGTAAGTAAATACTCCAGACTCTTGTGATCAGAATAAATATAACATCTCTCTCCATATAGATAGTGCCTCCAAATCTTTAGTGAAAAAATAATAGCTACTGGCTCCAGATCATGAGTAGGATAATTCTTCTCATGAGTCTTGAGTTATCAAGAGGCATAAGCAATCACCTTGCCTTCCTGCATCAAAATGCAGCCTAGTCCATTTCTTGAGGCATCACTATAGATCACAAAATCCTTGCCCAGCTCGGGTTGAGTGAGGATAGGACCTTCTGTCAGCATACTTTTAAGTTTCTCAAAGCATTCTTGATATCTATCAGTCCACAAAAACTTGGTATTCTTCTGTAACAGTCGAGTCAGTGGAACTGTAATAGTGAAGAAACCTTTTATGAACCTCATGTAATACCCGACTAAACCCAGAAAACTCCTCACTTCAGTTACATTCTTAAATGGCTTCCACTGAAGAATTGTATCGATCTTTGAAGGATCCACCTTAATGCCTTCTGCGAAAATCACATGACCTAAGAAAGATACTTCATTCAGCCAAAAGTCACATTTACTGAATTTGGCATACAGTCGCTTTTCTCTCAAATTCTGTAAAATAATTCGTAGATGCTTATCATGTTCCTCTAGTGTCTTGGAGAATACCAGAATGTCATTGATGAAAACCACCACGAACTGATCCAAATAAGGATGAAAAACTCTATTCATCAGATCCATAAAAGTGGTCGGTATATTTTTAAGCCCAAACGGCATGACCAAAAACTCATAATGGCCATACCTAGTACGAAAAGCAGTTTTAGGCACATCTGTAGCTTTTACTCCTATTTGATAATAACCTGATCTTAAATCAATCTTTGAAAATATACCCACTCCCTTCAGCTGATTGAACAAATCTTCAATGCGAGGAAGGGGGTATTTGTTCTTTATGGTCACTTTATTCAGCTGTCTATAATCGATGTATAGCCTGAGTGTCCCATCCTTCTTTTTAACAAACAGGACTGGTGCTCCCCAGGGAGAAATACTCGATCTGATGAATCCTTTGTCAAGCAGCTCCTCTAGCTAAATCTTGAATTCCTTTAACTCTGCAGGTGCCATTCTATAAGGAGTAATGGAGATGGGTGCAGTGCCTGGAGCAATATCAATAGAAAATTCTACTTCTTTGTCAGGTAGTAAACTTAGTAATTCATCAGGGAACATATCCTGGAACTCTTTGACAGTAGGCACTTTTGACACCTTTGGGCTATCTTTCTTTGCCTCCACTGTATAACACATGTAGGCTACACACCCTTTCCTGATCAATTTCTTAGCTGCAGTAGCAGATATCACATCAGACAGAAAATCAGTTCTCACACCTACCACTATAATTTCTCAGTCATCTTCAAGCTTTAAAGTGACTCTTTTTCTTTTACAATCAACAGTCGCTTGATGGACGAATAATTAATCCATCCCAGTATCACATCAAACTCGTGGAAGGGTAACTTAATAAGATTTGCCAGGAATATATATCCCTGGGCACTAATAGGACACAGTCTGTACACCTTATTTACCACTACACCATGCCTTAGAGGATTATTCACCGAGATATTCTGGTCCAAGCATACCTCTTTCATCCCTTTATCCCTAGCTAATGCAGTATTAATATAAGCATGGGTCGAACTAGGGTCAATCAATGCATGAACTGAATCAGATAATAGGAAAAATGTACCTACTATCACATCTAAAGCATCCTCTTCCTCTCTGGCTCTAACAATATATGTCTGCCTTGCATATCGCCTCTGACTTTGAGATGACTGCCCAATTGGTCTAAAAGCTTATGTGATGGGGGCAGCTCCCTTACCACGTCCTCTCGATACAGAAGACCCAGTGTTTGATGCTGGAGATGCAATTGAAGCAGTCTATGATGGTGGACAATCTTTGATCTGATGATCTCTGGACACACATCTAAAATATGCTCCAATCTAAAATCTGCACTCCCCATAATAAAATTTACCATAATAATCACAAGCTACAGCTGTCCCACTGTCTCTATCCTGAGGGGTACTAGCTGCTGAACTAGCTGGAGCTCTGGAACTGGAGGACGACTCTGGGGTGTAGAAGATCCCTTTGACTTCTTACCCTAATCTCCCTTTCCACTAGATTGTCCATGCTTTCTCTTTTGTTGGAATCGAGATTGTCTCTCAGCATACTCAGCCTGAATAGTCTCTAATTTAATGGTTGCCTCCACCATAGCTCTTAAAGTAAGGTACTACTGGGTCCCTATAATCTATCTGAGCTCAATACGCAGTCCCCTCTCGAACCTCTGTCGCAGCTTAATATCTGTAGACTAGATCTCATCAAGGTAGGCACTAAGGTGCTCAAATTCGTGCTCATACTCTGCCACAAATTTATTACCCCGTCTAAGCCTCCCAAAGGCATCATGCATAGCCAATTTATACTCAGACCCAAAATATTTAAGCTCAAACTGAGTCACAAAGAAATTCCAAGTCAACTGATCCACTGGAGTGTGCTTCCTAACCGAGTCCCACTAAACAAAAGTTGGTCCTTGCAACAAAGCAACTATGCCCTCTAACTTTTCTTCTGTTGAACTATTTATGATTTCGAAAAGCCTTTTTATTTTAAACAACCAATCTTCATCCTGTGATGGTGTCAAATGATCTTTTCCAGAAAAATTTTCAACTCCTAGCCTTTTTGTAAGGACCCAAAATATGCCCTAGAAGAATTCAAGGGCAATTTCACATTAGTAAAGTCTAATTAAACATTATTTGATGGATTATCACGTTTTGCTTGATCTTTCGTTACTCTTTTGCTTATATCTCAAGTTATAAAGCACTAAATTAGATTATTCCAATTGGGTTTGAAAATAGAAATCCATATCTAGATTTCATATGAAGAAAACAAGTTTCAAATCTTTATTTAACTAGGCTATATTTAAACATAAAATTCGAAATAGTCTACTGCCTAGTCACTAAGAGCATACCTCAGTGTTTTGTAAATATCTTAAAATCTAAAATGACTATTGAGATGATTTTTAATGTTGTAGAAACTAGCAACATAGTGTAATAAGTTTGTAAAAGACTACTGTTGCTAAAAATGCTTTTTGGAAGGTCAAAAATTACTTACAAGTCGAACTCAGAAAACTGCCTGTGATAGAGGATATAATAGTCAAGTAATAATAATATAGTTTGAAGGCTAAATTAAAAGGGGATGAAAATTTAGGGGTCAATTTGTTAATATGGAAATTTAAGGGTAAATTATAAAAAAGGGAAGAAAGGAGAGGTTGATTTAAGAAAAGAAAAAATTAAGTGGAACATTTTGTAACATGCAAATAAATGAGGGAATTTAGTGAGACATGCAAAAAGTGCAAGGATCAAAAAGGGAATTTTACCTTGCTATTATAAATAGTGAATTACATAAGTTAGAGAGAGAAGAGAGAGAAGAAGGGGACGACATTTCTTCAGTGAGTTATAGAATTTCCTTTCTTCTCAATCTTTCATTATTTGATGAATCTCTCTAAGAAATCCTTGAAGAAATTCTTGCATGTGGATTTTTGAAGAACAAGTTAGTGTATATCTACAAGGTAATTAACTTAATTTGATAATTCTTCTTCTTCTTATTCTTCATCTTATTGTTTTGGTTAATAGTAGATTGAGTTAAATTCTGGAAGTTTGTGTTAATGGATGAAATTGTTGTGAAAGGAAAAGAAGAAGAAAGGTAGGATCATGAAAGAAGAAGATAGTGAGAGAAAAAGGAGAATTTTCAAGAAGATTTGAGTTGCATGTCCAGGTTTGGGAACTTATTTTTCATACATGTGTGCGGATATCAAGGTTTATGTTTGGATTACTTAGTTTTTAATGGTAATTCATTAGTTTGTTTAGGGTTAATGAGAGATTTATATTGGAAAAATCATGTTTTTGAATGTTGAGGAAAAATTGGGTGTGGTTCTTGTGAACTAGGCTACTTGTTTTGTCCATATTTAGAGTTGTAGACCTTGGATTGAGGTGATTCAAAATTTTGGGTAAACTAGATTCAATTATCTATAATTAATTAGAAGGATTTGTGGCTTGATTCTATTGTTAAGGAACTCATAAAATTCGTACAAGTGAACTATTTGAGTGTATAGGTAGTTTTGAACAGTTACCAGTGTTTTAACCATAACTCCATGTATTTAAGTCATAATTAAGTGAGGTTTGATTATATGTAAACTTGATAGAATGATAAACAATTTTGTAGAAGGAACCTAGAGCTAGATATGCATATAACTCATCTAAATATTTACATGAAAATTTAACAGAGCTATTGATTTCGGTTCAAAAACAAATTATAGTAATTTAGGCATAAGTCATGGTAGAGGAGTCAAAATGATATGATATAAAATTTTGGATAAACTACACATATAGGAGCATAATTATTGTGAAGGAATGTATATCTGATTCCACACTCAATTTATTCTACGAATTTTCAAATTTGACATTAAAAATCTGTCTTTGGGTTAGTTTGAGCTAATAGGAGTATTTTGCTTATAACATGAGGTTTAGAACTTAAAAATATGGTAATTCTAATTTTAATTGAATCTAAACATTCATATCTACATTTTATATGCAGAAAACAAATCCTAAATCTGTCTCTAAATATGTCTAAATTTAGTTTGAAAATCGAGATTAACTGTTGTGCTATTACTGGAACAGTCTTCTGGAATTTCAAAATATCTTGAGTTATAGATATGATAATGAGATGATTTTTAATGTTTCAAAAACTAGAAATATAGGGGAATAAGTTTATAGAAGATCATTTCTTCTAAAATTGTCATTTATTACATCTAATTTAGTGTGCAAACTAGTCACTAGAATCTGTCCATGGAATTTTAAAATGCCATCTCATATAATTAATTGGAAGAGTACCTAAATAACTTTGATAAATTATTTAAGAACCCAATTAACATGTTGTCTAAAAAGGTACATAATTAGATATATTTATGATTCTAATAGGCTTTAAAAGAGAAACTAAAGATATGTAGACTAAGTTAACATTGAAGAATTGGTTTACAATATGTTACTAGTATATAAAGAAATGTAAATACTTTAATGTAAAATAATTATGAATTTAAAGGAATTTGTAGATATATATATTTAGTACATGTACAATCATAATGAATATTACTTTTTAGAAATAGTATAGTTATGATCGTATGCTTATACTCTTATGTTATTATAAGATAACATAAAGTTATAGTGCTATGTGCTTACATGTATTTGCATATTCACGTGTGTATTTAATATTATATATCTATATGTCTATATATGTATGTATATATACATGTATCTATATGTGTGTATAGATATGAATAAAATATAAACATATCAGGATTAAGTGATAACCTTGGGGAAAAAGGTATGTGTATAATTGAATTATCATTATTGAATATAATAAGTTGATCATATATGTTCAACACACCAATTTAAACCACTACAAGAAAATTTGGAAATAGCAACGGAAAAATAGCAACGAAATTGATTTCATTGCTAAATTAGCAACGGAAAATGAATTCCGTTGCTATTTAGCAACGAAAAATATATTTCGTTGCTAAATTTGGTTAAACATTGCAGATTTAGCAACGAAAATATATTTGATTATTTTTCGTTGCTAAAAGTGGAGGGAATTATTAGTACCAAAATTTTGCAACCAAAATTAGCAACGGAACCCTTGAACCATTGCTAAAAAGGCACCAACATTTGGCAGATAAATTTTGGAACGAAAAATAGCAAACAAAAAAAATTTTCTGTTGCTAAAATTGCAACCGAATTTAAATTTCGTTGCTATTTTTGCAATGGAAACTGAATTCGAATGGTATTTTTGGTGCCAAGGAGATGGAATAACTTTGAGTCTAAAAATACTAACAAAATTATTTTTTCGTTGCTAAAATAGCAATGGAATTAATTTTTCGTTGCTAAAATAGCAACAGAATTTAAATTTAGTTGCAATTTTAGCACCGGAAAATTAATTATGTTGGTATTTTGCAGTGCAAGTTGAAAATCTTTGGGACCAAAAATACCAACGGAATTCATATTCGGTTGCTAAAATTGCAACGAAAATATTACTCCATTGCTATTTTAGCAACCGAAATAAATTTGGTTGCTATTTTCAATTTTGCCCTATTGCCCTAGGTATAAATAATCCAATTTTTTCTATTCTTTCATTTTTCAATTTCAAACTAAACCATGGCAATTCGTAAAAGCATATTGACAAATCGATTACTACTAAGTAAACTCCGGCCATCTGAGATCTGAGAAAAGAACAATCCAGCGAAGGAGACGCTATTACCACTAATAGTACAACATTAGAATTTCTTGCCAGCACCAGCTTGGTTTATTATGCTATTAAAGAATTCAGCAGTAGCTTTCCCTCTCTTAGAAGCCAAACCAAATCTCTGCCCCGTTCTTCAGTGATCTCTAGTAGAGACAGTGGTGGGATCTTTTCCATCGACGAGAGGGTTTCAGCAGCTGCTAAAGCTTCAGTAGACATCACAGAGACGCTTCTCTCCGGTCCTTCTTTGAATGGTGATATGCATTCACACTACTGTTCGCCTGATGAGAAAGAAAGATGAACATTAGTGGTTCCTTCATGAAATCGGAAAATTTAGGTTGTAGATAGCCACACGAACACCACCACCGGACTCCTCATGCCAAGCCGTTCATTTCTACACCCATCGTTCATCTTCAAACGCCGGTTATAGGTAGATATTTTATTAAGTGATTTTATCTCTTATGGTGGATCTGTGCCTCTTCTTTGGGTGAACGAACATAGGACTGGATATTTGGCTAATTTTAGGCTGAATGAAATGTTTGCTTCTTGCTGCCCTCCCTTGATTTTTACTTATATTTTTCTTGCGAGGTTGATTTTATGGTTGAGATATGTTGTTTTGTTGAATCTGTTGTTTTGTTTTGTGGCTGTTGTTCTAGTTGCAGCTCTAGGTTGATGATTGCTGCAGTCTTAGTTGGCTAGAAGTCTAGTATTTTGGTTTTCTTTGGCTCTCTTGTTGGATGAGTTATTCAAAGTAAAAATGGGTTTAATGGAAAATCATTAATCAGCTAGATTAATATGTTTTATTAAATACCTCCAATTTCTTATTAACATTACTACATCTCAATATTTCTTCTTCTTTTGAACCGTAGATTGTCTTTTGAAACATATGATTTAATTTCTTTGAAATGTGCAGAATTACTTTTTTTCCTCCCATTGATAATTAACTCACAAGAAGATATGTAGGTAAATTACCTGATTGGGTTTGATCCCTATCATTTGCTGGTCTTTTGCGGTTGAATGGATATGTAGGTATATTACCTGATTGGGTTTGATCCATGTCATTTTCTGGTCTGTTGCGGTTGAATAGATATGTCCATAATCATTCCTATATTAATTGAATTTAATGTTAATACTTATGTCGGAATTTAATTAATATTTATTATTTAATTAATAATTTTTTTATTTAATTAACAATTTTTTCTCCCATGGCTTGAGCAATAGTTTCTGCTGTTATTTAAATTTTTGAATTGAAATAGAAAAATTTCATTATTTATTTAAGAGTGTTGTATGAAATATATATATCCTGAAAAGGAATATAGAAGTAGAATAGGCTAATCTAACAAAATAAATGCATAAGAGCTCATAACCAAAATTCAACAATTATGGTGAGATCATTAATTCCTTTATACCGATGAGATCGTTAATTTAAGGTAGACTTTGTTGAGTTTCAGCTTGACATGTCCACACAATCGTAGTCATGTGCTGCAGCTTGCATCAATCATTAACACAATCATTGTCCCACTCTTTATTTATTTATTTATTTTGGGAAAAGATGTTTGGCTCATCCTATTTATTTTATTTTATATATATATATATATATATATATATATATATATATATATATATATATATATATATATATATATATATATATATATATATAAGAGGTGAAAAATATAGTTTTGAAAGCTTAAAAAAAACTGTGAAAGCTCAGAAAACAAATAAAAGTACATAAGCTTAGTGTAAAAAATAATATTCATTTCCAATTCAGTAGAGAATTACAACTCACATACATAAGATTTTTCTATTTTATAGGTAAAAAATAATAATAAATAACTTTCAAACAAAGATTTTATTTACATTCATTCTTGTTGAGCAGTAAACAAGTGGCAAGCAGACATAATTATATTATTTCGAACAGATATAGATTAAATGAGTTTCAGTGTATCCAATATAAGTGAGTTATGAACCGACAATCTATGTTTAGTGAATATTACACTTAATTTCTTATTTGGCAGTGTCCTCTGAGTAAGTGGATGTAATTAGTTCATGTGATGAGTGTTATTATTCTCTTTCGCTGTCAAATAAAAAGCAGTTTCACAAAATCTGAGATTAAAGTAGAAAATGTTTTGCAACCAAATAGATTTTATGGTTCTCCTATAGCATGTTTGTTGTGAAATAAAAAATGGTTCACTATTACATACTTATAATGTTTTTTTTACTACCATATAATAATTTAATTTAATTTAGCTTCAAAGAACAAGTTTTGCAGCTTTGATCTTGCAGTAATTTATGTGAAAGAAAATCATTAAATGTTATGCAGTATCCTTTGAGACCGTGCTAGAGACCATACGAGTTAGTTGATCGATGCGAGGAGGTTATTAGGTTAGAGTGAAACCTCAAAGCACAGAAGTGCAGCTTGATCTGTCCATATATGATTCTACCAACTGGGACCATGCTTAAGCCAGCAAATTCAACCTCAAAAAGCGGGTTTGCTTCCATTTGCATTTCAAATAAAGGCTCATTTGTGCATGGATTAGCTTATTTAGCAGTGCCAAAGAGGACAATCAAATACCAATGTTTGATTTTTATTGTAATTTTTGTAAGTTTAATTTCCTAATAACTGTTATAGCTTACACCAAAACTGGTTGGTGAAAAACTGAAAATACAGTTGTATTTGAGGTTATGCTGTGGCCAATTCTTGTTGCGTTGTTTATGCTTATGACGGGAAAACTGAATCTACAGCTCAAAACTCTATTCTTCTGTTAGTTAGTTTATTACTTGTGTTTCAAATGAATGTGTAATAAGGACATAGTCATTTGTCATATCTGTTGTAGTTCTTTTGGTCAGACTAGTCCACAACTTCTGCAACTTGCTGAAACCTTCCTGTTGAGTCTTTATCATCTGTCAATTGTTATTTAATAGAAAATAAAGATTACTGAAAAATCAGCATCTACTCCTCTCTTATAGTTATATCCTTAAAACACCTTTCTTGCACTCACTTATTGTCACTTTGTTTTGGCTTTGGCCTTCTCATTTCTTTGTTCTTGGTCTACTTATAATTAATAAAATGGAAGAAGCGAAAAAGGGAAATTCAAGGGTGGAAGAAGAAGAAGAAGAAGAAGAAGAAGAAGAGCTTGTAAGAGAGCTTCTTGATGATGATTCTCCTTTCTTTCTATTACCAAACCATTCATCAAATGCCATTAATACAGTCCATTCAGGCCCTACCATCGAAGATATTCATAAAGCTTTGTCCATCATAACTCCATCTCTGCACCAACCTATTTCTTCAAAACCCAGGTTTTTCTTTAATTTTTTATTTTGTTAAAATTGTCTTTATAATTAAGGTAGTCTTATTTAAATATAACTATGAGTATGAGATTGTTGGGTTCATTTAATTATAGATTTTCTTTATTGGAAAGGAGTTCTAGAAAGATTGAGAATAACAAGTATTGGTTTGAATTTATTTAGTGGTTTGTTGGTTTGAATTAGAACATCATTCAACTTTCTTTTAGTTGTAGCTGTTTTTTTATTGCAATATTGAGCTAACTGTGAAACATTATTCAACTTTCTTTCAGCTGTGGCTGTTTTTTGATGGAAATTTTGGAATTTGCAAAGCATGAAGAGTCCCTTCAACCTCTTATCAAAATCAACAATAATTTAGTGACGGAATAGCGACGAAAATTCCATCGCAATTTTTTTTATAATTTTGGCTAAATTTAGCAACCAAAACTTCAATTCGGTTGCTAGAAATAGCAACGAAAACTGATTTCGGTTGCTAAATATAGCAACAGAAATTCTAATTCCATTGGCAAAAATAGCAACGAAAAATAATTTCCGTTGCTAAAAATACCAACTGCCAAATTTGCAACCGAATGTTCCATTGCTATTTTTTATTAGCAACGGAAATTCAACAAATTCGGTTGCTAATTTCCATTGCTATTTGCTGATTTTCTTTTAGTGAACTTGATAAATGATGATGTGTTGTAAATATATGATGTATAATATTGTTATATAATGGATGGTATAGATATATTTTTTATGAAATAATAACAATGTATATACATGTTGTTTCCATATAATTAAAGTGGTGAAAATATTAGACAAAAAGGGATAGTAAAGCATATATGCATGCATATGATTATCATAATACATATGTGAAATGGTTACATAATTTATAGGGATTACAAGTACAAAATAATAATAATACTTAATTGTGCCCAAGATAACATGTTTATAGAAAATTTATACGTGTAAATATCTATGACACCATGCTCATATATATATACATGAATATATGTATATGATGAGAGAAGAGCAAAGTGCAGAATAGTAATACCTAATAGTACATATGATCACATGTTTACAGAAAGTTACACATGAGCATGTATATGATTACCTTGTACATAGTTATATAAGAGTATACATGTGTATACATGTATATGATTAATAGAGTAAAGATAAAGTAAAGAGATTATGTTGCCTGCATTGAGTCTAGGATGTGGATAGATAGGCATGCCTATAAGGGTACCTTGCAGTTGCTTCTGAACAATTTTGACCTGTTTAGGTCTACTTGAAATTAAAAGTTACAATGACCCTGTTTGGGTTTAAAAGTTAGAGTTAATTTGAACAACCCCGTTTGGGTTGTAGCCGACCCCATTTGGATCCACTTAACCGGTCCATGTTATTTGTTTGACCTCATTTGGGTCCATCGATTTATCATACAGTTTTATTCCTACAAGGGATCACTGTTTAATACCTCCGGGTATCTTATTTATACCTTTGGGTGCCACCATTATAATCAACAGTTTTGTACCTTCGGGTACTACCGTATAACCCGATATCCACCTCTTTAGAATAGTGCAGGCTTTATCATCAAAGGTTAAGAAAAGTTTAATATGGCATGAAAATTCTTAATTAACTTTATACTATTCTACATATGAAATTTCTTTTGTTGCATACAAAACCCACATCTATAAGAATGCCCAATAGTATATGTATCTATACTGTTAGTATTAAAATTATATGTTAATTATTTAATTGATGATATATATATGTCCTTTTTTCTATATGTATGACAACGTATGATTTGTGAAGAAACTTATATTAGGGTATAGGGTATTATCTTATTGAATGAACGCAATAATTGTCATAATAGCATAGCATATTCCATATCAAGGGTTATAAGAGTTATACTATAATACCCATTATTTTTGAAATATTTTTCTTATGATTATATATGTGTTCACATTGTTGCATGTACACATTCTTTAACGAGTATTTGTTATTTATGGTGATGATATATAAGTGTTATGTTTGGTTGATAGGCCTATTTTTATGATACATCTAATATGTTATAACATGAATAACTTATGGAATATAAAGTAAGCCTATAGTAATATAATAATCTCATGGTAATTGGAAGTGTTGATTTGTTATATAATTCATATGTGTGTATGTCAAAGACATATAAGAATAGATGTAAGATAATTTTAATATATGTGAAGATTGTTTATGTAATTAATAATAGATAACTATACTTTTATGATTAAGCATTGATTAATGAAATAATCATATTATAAATAGTTGAATCTAAGTCCAAAGGATGTTGGAACTTGTATGATTATATATGGTGAATGAAACGTCAATGAAAATTCTTACCGTTGAACTTTATGATTTCTATAAGTGAATGCAAATGTTTAATTTCTTTCATTTCTTGAAATAAATCATAGTTATATTTAAGGCATGTTGTGTGCTTGTTGACAATCACTGTGAGTGGTTGTTTATCATGATTTTAGTTCCCCACTAAGCTTTAAAGCTTAGCATGGGTGTTTTATCCGTGTAGGTTTTTGAGGTGATATCTGCTGCAGGATGGCCAACTCAAGTCATCGAGAGAGACTATTATAGACTTTTATTTTGGGCTCTTTGTACATAGAAAAGATTTTGTGGTATTAGAGATATTGTATGTAAAGATGTTAACCAGTTGTTGTATTTTGTAAAGAGACTTTAATGTATATTGTAAATCTTAATAGTATAGCACTCTTGTGGATTAAGTATGAATATATATTCTCTATATAGTTGGTATATGTTTATGTTGCACAGTTAAACATGTGTAATGAGATGGATAAAGTGATATGTATATAATATAGGATAAGGGTGCTACACTTTTTAACTGTTCCAAAATAGGCTTTCTTCTAGGTAGAGTTGGCTGAACCTTCTACGTGTTGAGCATTAAACATGCTCCGTGATGACTAAGAATCATAGTATTTCCCTAAATGCTTAATTTTCTAATTATGCTCAATTAGACTGATTTTATCAGTTTTTCCTATCTAAACGCATAACATATTATTAGAAACCAATTTTTCGATTTAACTTAAAACTTTACTTAATTTTTCAATTTAGTCCTTTAACTTTTCATTTATTTCACAATTACCCTTTTTATACCTTTAATTGCCAAAATGCCCTTTAATTTCTTATTTTCTCAGTTTAATCTTTTAATTGGCTTACAAATTACTAATTAAATCTTGCTTTGAAATTTTCATGTAAAATTTCATTTTAGTCCTTTAACTTTTTAAAAGTTGCCTTTTTCACAGTTAGTTGCTCAAATTACCATTTTATCCTTATTAATTCTTTCCTTCTCACTTTTACTTATTAAAATTCATCTCTTGGAAAAATTATCGTTTTACCCATAAACTTTTTGATTTCTTTTCATTTTAGCCCTTTTTTCATTTTAAACTTCAATTTTAACTTTCTTTTTACACTTTTAACATTTTCATGTCATTATGCCCTTAGTATAGACCCGACAGAAACTCTCAAACCAGATATGTGGGATGTGGACCCCACAAGACCACAATAGAATGAGAAAAGACCTCCAAAGATCAGTCCTCTTAAAACATATGAACATATGATTTATACTATAGAGGTCAACGATCCAACCATAGTAAAGCAAGTCGTCATAACTTGCACTGCGGTACAGATATCCCTATGGCCAGCCAATTATATCCAGAGCTAAGTTTTACTGTCTGACTCCTTCTAAGGGCACATATTTACTTAATTTCATTTTATTATTCAATTATTCATTCTTTACAATACTTTTCAATACTTGTCAATACTGTACCGGTATATTATATTTGCAGTCTATCTTTTTTACACAGTTTGTGAATTATTTCGCAATACTTCACCATTTAATCAATAAATTATGCAATAATTCATCATAAATTCACATTTTTTCATTAATACCTAACTAAAATTTATTTCAAAAATATTCGTTTAATTCTCATAAATTCTATAAAAATTTAAGGACATCAATTTTCATTAATACTATCATTAAAAAGCTTAAATTCACTAAGATAACTCAAAATTACATAGTTTTCTCCTTAATCAATATTCGGCCTCCACTATAACTATATCATATTAATTATTTTAAATTCATTTAAAATTTCTAATAAGCATAATTAAGTCCCAATTACATGAATATAACATTAATTTCAAGTATACCTTATTATATTAAATTTTCCTTAATAAACCTAAAGGAAATTCACATAAGTAATAGGGTAATAAAAGGATTATTTAGTAACAAACCTTTTTCTTGTACTTATCATTCCCTAGGCTTCCTTTTCTTTGCTTTTGGCCTTTGAAATAAGTTCCTCCTCTTAAAATCCTTCATGAGCTGAATTTATTATCAATATAAACTCTAATATAATGTTGAAGATGATGGTTCGGCCAAGAGAGGGACTGAAGAAGGAAGTGTCTGCTGCTGGAAAACTTTGGAGATTCAGCAATTTATATGACCTTTTAATGGGTCATGGGCTGGGCTTTCAAGTGGGCTTGAACTATTTTTAGTTTAAGCCCGCTAATTACCCGATAAACGGTCCTCATTAATTTCTCCCACTTTCCAACTCCACAATCACTTTAAATTTGATTTCATTATTCATATCATATTAAAAATAGGCTATACTTAAAATTTTAGCCCAATCGGAGTTCATTTCGAGTCTGATTCAATTTTATTTGTCCGATTCAATATTACTTGGTGTTACCAAAAAAATCATTTTTTACCAAAATAATCTACATATTATTTTAGGCACATATGTAAATTTTGATAATTTTTAGGCTTTATTTGCTATTTTTAATAATCAGAACGATAAAAAATCAATTAAAAACCCTAAACCCTAATTATCTCGATTTTCGTGCTTTTAGCTTTTGGAGGCCTATTTGATCTCAAAGTCACTTCAAATTTCAACCCCGGACTACTCGTGACTAATACTTTCCGATAGTCCAATAAAATATTTTCACTTCCGAGGATAATTTCCAGTCTGAAAATACTATTCACTGTCGGAAAAGTACTGTTCACGATTAGCCCGACTTGATGCCATTGCAGAGTTACCAAGGCAAAGATGAGGTGATCCTTGACCTTAGAGATTACTTAGTGGAACAGAAACAGTCTCAACTTCGTTATTGATGAACAAAAAAGGCAAAAGGTTTCCTAAGTTGCTCGAAGATCCCTTTGGTTCGGGGAGTGAATTGGATACGACACGTGTCACAATTCCTTTTCGACTTAAGGATTTGGCATTTGTCCCGTCATCTATGAGGTTTTGGATGACAACCAGGAAAGTATAACATGTTCTTTTGAATAAAAATCAACTGCAAAACCCTAAATAATTTGAGATTTGTCTATTTTTAAAGGGTTAAGGTAATTTTTTACCTTTGAACTTTCCAAACTAATTAAAAAAATGCCATTAAACTTTTTTTTTTGAGTTGTTTTTGCCATTAAAATTTCAAAAAAAAAAGAGAGATTTTGCCACTATGCATTTAAAAGTAGGTAATTTTTGTAATTGAGCTTATCAAAATGGACATATTTTAACTCATTAATATGTAACACATGACATTGTGATTTGTTGTCCTTAGAAACAATGACCTTTTTTTTCCTTCTTTTTAACTTTAAAGCAAAAAAAAACAAAAAATAGTGGCATTTTCTCACCAATTCAAAATATCTAGTTGGAAAAAAATAACTTTAATCCTTCTTTAAATAAGTTTTTTTTTTTTTTAAATTACTTAAAAAATTTTACGAAATTAGATTATGAGGCTACGCGAGCCCGACTTATAAGCTCGGTAAATGGAATATATATTTTATAAAATAAATAGAACATCCAATTCTTGGGAAGAAAGAAAAGACAAAATGCCAATTACGTGATCATTAATAAAAATTCTCCCAATTAAATCCTAATTCCCCAAAATCACAATCGACGGCACATAGACACTTCCCTCCCCTCACATCCAACGGCTATCACGTTCTTTTTTTCCCACTGATCAGAAACTGAATAAAAAATAAATTAAACAAATGTAAAGAAAACCCCACCGATAAGAAGGTAAAATTAGGGTTTTTCGGTGACTATAAATCAGCCGCAAATCCTTTTCCCATTTTAAGAGCTCCACAGACAGCTTTCTCTCTCTTTATATAATTTGCAACTCTCTCGGGGTTTTTAGCTACTACTACTACTACTATTATTATTATTATTATTATTATTATTATTAATTGTTTTTTTTTCAATTCATTAATGGGAAAGGGCCCTGGTCTCTACACTGAAATTGGCAAGAAAGCCAGAGGTATAGTATAATTTACCATTTTTCTCTCTTTAAAATTTTAGTTTTTGCATTTGGTATAATGGGTTAGAATTTAAACGGGATTTTGTTTTTTCGGCTTGTGAATCGAATAGATCTACTGTACAAGGACTACCAGGACTGACCAGAAGTTCACCGGTCACTACCTATTCACCTACTGGAGTTTGTGAGTTCCAATTTTTTCCTTCAGTTTGTTTGCTTCTTAATTTCCAATTTGTTTATCTGGGTCTGTTCAGTTAATGGCTTAATGTTTTGCTTTTTACCCATGGAAGTTGTATCGTGGATCCTTTTGTTAAAACGTTTCTTTATGTGTGTGTGTGTGTGTATAGACTCTATTGAAATGGGTGAGATGCTAGATTTGGTAGAAGCTTTTTTGGTTTAAGCTTGATATCATATTCCATTGGATTTTTCACAAATTGCCTGTTAATGGGAAGTTTGCATTTTGCATTATTGATGATGTCTTTATTTCCTAGATATTGTCTTCTGGGATGTTCTTCCTCAACCCCTATCAGTTATTGGATAACTCAAGCTTGCTTCAAATTCCACATATGATTTAATCTTGATATGTATGTATGTATGTATATATATATATATATATATATATATATATATATATTTATTTATTTATTTATTTATTGCTATGTGGCAGGCCATTACTTCCACAGGTTTAAAGAAAGGCGAGCTGTTTCTGGCTGATGTCAATACTCAGCTGAAGAAAAAGAATATCACAACTGATATCAAAGTTGACACGGACTCCAATGTAAGAGGGTTCATATTATATTTTTTTCTTTTTTAGTTTTCTTCTTGGGGATTGTGTTTGTGACTGCTACATGAAAATTATTTGGTTAAGATATTGGGCCGCACAGATTTTTACTTCATTTATATAACATGACTACATCAGTGTGGAGTGGATTTATTTATTTTCATGCTGAAAATTTTTTGGCTATTAGACTGATGCGCTTTTGTCCTTACTATGATTAAACTGATAGGCTACAGACCCGGAGTTAGATTTTTTTTTAGTTAGATATATTTTTTGTCCTTTTTTTTTAAAAAAAAAAGGTTTGATGCGTCATGGAAACACTATGGCACAAGAATGTGCACTACATTTTATGGGAATCAAAAGTCCAAGATATCTGAAAATTATATAAGTAAATATAGAGACTTGCAAAGAATGGGAGGAAAGTATGAGTAAACAAAACTTGAAGAAAATTAGTAAAATTGCATTTTTTCCCCTTATGTTGTATTCATTTATCTGTGTGCATTATAAAGTACACTTAGGTATTATGACAGCAAATGATGAATTTTAATTCATTTGTTCAAATTATCTTCTATCTACATACAGTATAAATTATTTTGCTCATTGCACATCTCATATTGTTTTCTTTTTCCCCTGTTAACCAAAACTAGTACTTGCTAGTAATTTGACCTGTTAACCAGAACTATTATATAATGATCATTGCACATCATTATCCATTGATAAATCCTACAAAGCTATGCTTCCGAGCTTACAAAGAACTGCATGCCATATCTATTCAGATAGGTTGTACCTACTTATTTGCTCTGTTGAAGAACCTCCCTCTACATGCCCCTTGTTTTGATGATCGCCTCTGATTTGTTGGGTTTAAAAGGGGTGTTCTTCTTGTTGATTTCTTCTCTATGTTGCTTGAAATTGTCAAATATGAAGGTGCAGACGTAGGATGTTCCAACAGTGGTATTGTTTGAGCATGCAGTGACATGTATGTGGGAAATATTATACTATGTGCTACACTATACTATGCCATTTAATGAATCTCATCTTTTATGGACTAAGGGCATATATTTTTAACTTGCATGTCTTTTTCTTTGTTCTCTAGTGCTATTTAATTGTGTCTTCGTGCTGAAAATACATCATCTTTTGAGTCTTCACTGTTATTCAGCTCTTTACAACCGTCACAATTGATGAACCTGCTCCTGGTTTGAAAGCAATTTTGAGCTTCAGAGTTCCAGATCAGAGGTCTGGCAAGGTAGGATATGCATTTATTTTATTTTATGAAATTAGCCAGGATAAGTTTGACTTTTTTTTTCTTGGGGTTTTCCTGGATAAGATAGAAAATGAATTTTCATTAGTTGCTCATAGCTTCTCCAATAGCTGTTATCTAATGATTGTAATTGTTGCATGATATGTTCATGATATTGTAATAGGTGGAACTTCAATATCTGCATGACTATGCAGCTCTTAGTTCAAGTATTGGGTTGACAGCTAACCCGATTGTAAACTTCTCGGGTGTGATCGGGACCAATGTTGTCTCTCTTGGTACCGAGTTGTCATTTGACTCCAAAACTGGGAACTTCACAAAATGCAATGCTGGATTTAGCTATGCTAATACAGATCTACTGGCTTCAGTTACATTGTGAGTGGGTTTTCCCCTTTCCTTATGTAGGTGTAAAGTGTACGCATTTATATCAAGTATCTATGCAAACATGTGTCGTTCAAACATTCTTTCACTAAATACATACAACACCATTGATAGGGAACAAACACAGACAACAATGTATAGAACAAATAAAAATAGAAGGTTGAATGAAGAGAAAGGTTTGTTTTATTAGAATTGTAGGACTGTCAACATTACAATCCCCTTAGGAAAAGATTTTCTTTCTCTAAGGAATGGAGCCTTGCTCCATAGCAGCAAAAACAGAATGAACCAAAGATACCCTCTCCTTCCAGCTCTGCTAAAATAACAAAAACAAAATAAAAAACCGTTGCCTCTAGTGTCTAGCTAGGCACTAGGCATAACTAACTCTCTCCCTTTTTCCCTTACCAAAAATATTCTAACCATAGTTGTAATGAGGAATTTCCTAGAGTGCCCCTGCATTTTTGCTGCTTATTTTTTCGGGTGTAGACTAACAATTTTCTTAGCCTAGGTGGCCTCTGATCAATCAACCCATCTAGTGTATCAATTTCTCCATCAATGCCGCCCATTTGAAATGAAGTCTTGTCCCCAAGGCTTAGTTGTGGATAGTCAATCTTTAGAATATACTCATTCTCATAGGTGGCTTCTTTAGTTCCCTTAGACTGCCACTGCACCAGCCACTGGGAAATGCATTCACTATCCCTTTGGATTACCCATGTAGCTAACACTTCCTCGGGGGTAGGACCTTCAGTTGGTTCCAACTCTAACTCGGGTGGCAGGTTGTGAAAGCTAGGTTGGGTTCCTATGGCCTTTTTGAGCAAGGAGACATGAAAAACATGATGAATCTTAGAGGAATCAGGGAGGTGTAATCGATAGGCTATTGCTTCCCCCTTAGCATCGATTTGAAACGGCCCATAATAACGAGCTGACAGCTTCAGGTAGACCCTTCGAGTAACGGACTGCTGTCTATGAGGCTTAAGCTTCAAGTAAACCCAATTGCCCACCTCAAATTGGACATCTCGGCGATGTTGGTTGGCTTTTGCCTTCATTTGTTGCTGTGATTGAAGTAAATGCTCTTTGAGTTGTCTCAAGGCTTCATCGCAGTCTTGGAGATCGCTAGCTACTGCCTCTACTTGGATCTCACTAAGAACATGCTGCAAAATGGTTGGGGGTCGCCTACCATACACCACTTCAAAATGAGTTGCTCCTGTACTCACATGGAAAGAGGTGTTATACCAAAACTCTGCCTAAAGTAACAATTGACTCCAGTAACGGGATTGGTCGGCCGCAAAACAATGGAGGTAAGTTTCAAGACACCTATTTATCACTTCGGTTTGTTTGTTTGTTTTTGGATGGTAAGAGTAGTCGAACTTGAGCTGGGTTCCCTGCAACTTAAACAATTGCCAAAAATTACTCATAAAGATTGGATTTCGATCACTAATAATCAATTTCAGAAATCCATGGAGTTGCACTATATCTTTAACAAACAACTCAGCAATTACTTGAGCCGTGTAGGGGTGTTTTAAAGCCACAAAATGGCTGTACTTGGACAACTTGTCGACAATCACCATGACAATACTGAACACCTTAGACTTGGGCATTCTAGTAATAAAATCCATAGAGATGTCCTCCCATACTGCCTATGGAATGGGAAGAGGATGTAACAAACCCCTTGGAGCTAGAGATGAGGTTTTAAATTGTTGACAAATTGAGCAACTCTTGACATAGTCTTCAATTTGCTGTACTCCCTTCCAATAAAAAGTTGCTGCTATTCTATGGTAAGTGCGGAAGTAACCTGAATGACCTCCAGTGACCGTATTATGAAATTCGTCAAGCATAGCAGGAATCCGTTTTGATGTGGATGGGTTGACCAACTTTCCGTTGCAGTACAGTACTCCCCGTTTCAACTCATACTTTGGCTTGGATGTGGGATTGGCCTGGAGAGCATTTGTAATGGTTAACAATTGTGGATCTTGGTTCACTTTCTCTATGAGGCTACTGCCATCAGCCCATGAAGGAGAAAAAACAAACGATGCATATTCAGCATACTTTTGCTACTTGGACAAAGCATCAACAACGTTAGTCGAGTTTTCTCGACTTATACTGGATATCAAACACATATCCCATTAATTTAGCTAGCCAATTCTATTAATCTGTAGTGGTGACCCATTGTTGTAACAAGTGTCTCAAGCTTTTTTTGATTAGTAAACATGGTGAACTTCCTATCGAGCAGGTATGGTCGCTAATGTTGAATTGCTAGGGCCAATGCCATTAATTCTTTCTCATATGCTGACTTCGCGAGGTTGCGATCAGCTAAGGCCTTACTGAAATTTGCAAGGGGCTTACTTTACATCATCAAAGCAGCCCCTAACCCAGATCCAAAAGCGTCACACTCGACACAAAATGGTTTGTTGAAGTTGGGTAGTGTCAGCAAAGGGGTGGCTGTAAGCTTTTTCTTTACGGTCTCAAAGGCAGATTGAGCCTGCTCATTCCATTGGAATCCATTCTTCTTTCTCAACTCAGTCAAAGGCTTTGCAATCTTTCACGAACTATCTACAGTATTTGATCGGCCCTAAAAGTCCTTGAACTACCTTGACATTCTTTGGAATTGGCCAATTTTAGACCGCAGTGATCTTGGATAGGTTGATAGTTACACCTTCTATAGAAATGCAGTAACCAAGGTAATCGATAGAGGTTTGACCAATTGAACACTTCTTGGAATTGACCTTGAAGTGGTGGTCCAACAAAACAATAGCTAGATGCTACCTGTGTTCTTCCCAACTCTTGTTGTAAATTAGAATGTTATCAAAAAATACTAAAACCATGTGCCTCGACCACGGTCGAAAAATATCGTTAATGACACTTTAGAATGTAGAAGGGGTATTGGTAATTCCAAACGGCATTACCAAAAATTCGTAGTGCCCGTCATGTGTGTGAAAAGCTGTTTTATGCTCATCCCCTTCCCGCATCTTGATCTGATAAAAACTAGACTTTGGTCCAACTTTGAAAAATATTCAGCCCCATTAAGCTCATCCAACAACTCATCGCCTAGTGGAATCGGATATTTGTCAGATACTGTTACCTTATTCAAAGCCTTATAATCGATGCACATCCTCTAAGAAGCATCATTTTTTTTAACCCAAAGAATTGGACTGGAGTAGGCACTTTGGGGAGCGGATAATCTCTTGTTGTAACATCTTTGCCACCTGCTTCTGTATCTTTGTTCTTTGAGTATGTGGGTATTGATATGGGCGAACAATAACTGTTTCATGGCCTAGAATGAGGTGAATGGTGTGATCATGCAATCACCTTGGTGGTAACTCGGACATTGGCTCAAACATTGTCGAGAATTTACCCATGAGGACTACAATGTTTGACTTTTGTTCTGTGGTAAGTCCGTGCAACAATGCTGGAGCCAATTGCGGTTGATAAAGATCCCTACACATTTGCTTCATACTCTCCCCTCCCAACCAGGCTTACAAATCACCCATATCCAGGGGCGTGCCCTCAATGCCTGTCAATTTAACTTGCTTGCCTTCAAAGTCAAATCACATCCACCTTTGATCCCAGTTATGCATAATAGTGCCCAAGGTCTTTAGCCATTCAATTCCCAACACGACACCCTAAGGTCCCAAATCAAACACCAACGCATTTAGTTGCAAAGGGATAGTCCCCAACTGTACTTAGATGTCCCTGCATCTTTCGCGGATAGAGACTCGATACCCATCCCCCAATTTAATGTTCATAGAAGGAATAGGATGAATAGTTAGATTCAAGGATCTTACTAATTTTTGTGGGATGAAATTATGAGTGGCTCTGGAATCAACGAGCAGGACAATGGGTATGCCGTGTATGGTTCCCTGAAGCTTCAGAGTTCTCGGCCCACTTGCACCAACCCCTGCCCCAAAATAGGCTTCAATAGAGCTGCACTTCCCTTCTGTGACTCCTCCTTCTTCTTCTTCTTCTCCATTTTCTGCATCCGTTGTTTCTACTATTTGCTCTTCGATGTCGAAATACAAATCATTCTCAACGACAGAAATCGCAATTCCCTTAGATTGTACTGATGCTGGGGGCTGTAGGGTTGGGTGCACTTGAAGCACAGTCTTAGCCTTCGCTGTTCCTCCAACTCCTTCAAAGAGAGATGCAAGACCCCGTTACGAATCTGCTGCTGGACTTTGTGTTGGTTGAAATGCATGCTTGGGGGTCGTTTCATGTGGGACAATTGGGCTAGAGTTTGTGTTTTTTCCCTCTTGGGTTTGGTTGACCCGCTTCCTTGGGGTTATTTGGACGCGAGAGATGGGTAGTTCATGTGAGTAATCTCCACATGACTCCATGTTGCTCTGCCCCTCTCCTTTGCAGCCAATCTGCTCCCTGAGGGGCTCAACATCAGTTCTGCATCTTGAGCCAATTCCATCGCCTGCTCACAAGTTTGAGATTTCATATACCGCATCCATCTCCCCACTTCTTTTAATCCTTCCATAAAGTAACCCAAAAAATGAGCCTCAAACGTTTTTGGGTTGTAACCGATAATCGACTCAAACTCCTCGATGTACTCATACATGCTTTCAATTTGGAACAGGGTCCAGAGTTCCTCATAGGGATTCTGAGTTATTCGTTTGCCAGATCGCCCATTTAATTTGAGTTTAAACGGCTCCGATGACATTTGCGGATTGTTGCGGAATGCCTGGGAGAACCACATGATAGCAGCTCCGGTCATGCACATTTGGACTATCGCGAGTTTCATTTTCTTGAGTGCTTGGTTTACGCTGAAGTACAGCTTAGTCTTGGCAATTCAACTTTGGGGTTTAGGTCCACTAAACTCCAGTACTTTTACTTTGAGTAGAGCCAACGTTCCAACCCCATAATGATTGAGTCTTATACATGAATCTAATGAGGAAGAAGCAAACTGGCCATACTTTGCATTGGATGGGATGAAAACTCATGCTGGTGTCTCATCGGAGGCCCCTGTTTCACTGGTGTCACGTTGGTCTGTTACTTCATTAGTTATGGGTTGTTTTTCTATATTTTTCCTGGAGTTTGGCATCCATTTTTTCAAATTTTTCTTCTAAAAATTGGAAGGTAGCAATTAAACGTTGTATTGCGCCTAGTGCTTCTTCCTGAGAATCTACTTGGTTCTGTAAATTGATCTTGGATTGCAACCGAGTTTGTGGTGGGTCTGCCATTTCCTTTGTTTTCCATTGACGGCGCCAATGATAAGGAACAAATGCAGACAGCAATGTATTCTCAAAGAACAAATAAAAATAGAAGGTTGAATAAAGAGAAAAGCTTGTTTTATTAGAATATCAAGACTATCAATATTACAATTCCTTTAGGAAAAGATCTTCCCTCTCCAAGGAATGGAGCTCTGCTCTATTGCAGCAAAAACAGAATGAACCAAAGATACCCCTCTCCCCACAGCTCTGCTAAAATTACAAAAACAAAATCAACAACCGTTGCCCCTAGTGTCCGGCTAGGCACTAGGCATAACTAACTTCCCTCTTCCTTTTTCCCTTAACAAAATTATTCTAACCACAGTTACAATGAGGAATTCCCAGGAGTGCCCCTGCATTGACGCTGCTGCTTCTTTCGGGTGTAGACTAACAGTCTTCTTGGCCCAGGTGGCCTCTGATCCATCAGCCCATCTGGTGTATCAATTTTTCCATCAACCATCCTTTTCATTATTCTGAAATATTGTTGTCAAATAATCAATGTGGCTACAATATAATTTCCAAAAAGAATTTTGCTCTAAAAAAAAAACTTTGCTTAATTCTTGAAGATCAGCTTTGCAAGAGATTGGTTGTTGATTATCTATTATTTTTTTTCCTGGTCATGAGTTGTATTCTTCAAAACTAAATTAAAATGTGACCATTTTCTTGGTCTTTCTAGAATGAAGGGTATTCTTTCAGAGATCATATTAGAAATTTCTAATCCCTATCCAGTTTAAATTCAGGATGAGCTGTCAACTTGTGAACGTTTTACAGTTTTTAGTGCACTTTATGAATGTACATTGTTTGTCCAGGAATGACAAGGGTGATTCCCTCAAAGCATCCTATTACCACGTCGTGCGCCCTGTGAATGCTGTCGGTGCAGAAGTAAGCCATAGCTTCTCAACCAATGAGAACACCATCACTGTTGGTTCCCAGCACTTATTAGACCCTTTGACCACTGTGAAGGCACGAGTTAACAACTTTGGCAAGACAAGTGCTCTCATCCAGCACGAGTGGCGTCCAAAGTCATTCGTTACTATTTCTGGAGAGGTTGATACCAAGGCTATTGAAAAGAGTGCCAAGATTGGATTGGCTCTTGCTCTCAAGCCATGAGCATGAAGCCTTATTGCACTGAGGATAGCAGGTTGGGCATAGTTCTGTGGACTGAATTTTTTTTTAGTGTTCTGAAGGTTGGTTGCAATCTTTGGTTTCAGTTCAAATATTGACGCCTCTTTATATCCATTTTGCTTTTGGTTGTAAAATAAAAAGAAAAACAGAAAAAAGAAAAACAAATAAGAGGTGTCATGCGTTTAAAGTCTTGAGTTCTCACAATCTCTAATCATTCCCAAGTTAGACTGAATTCATTACCCTTATTTTGAAGGTTTACTTGAAAGAATTTATCATCCATTTCCTCTGATAGCAAAACTTATATTTATGGGTTACAGCAAGCTCTACTTTCTGTTAGTGATAATGGTTGGATTAAGATGCTTGAGATGCTCTCTTGCTGGGCATGTGTTATGGCTGTGTTTAGCATTGATGTTATTTCCGCCTGAATACAGGAAAAACTATTAATATTACCTAGAGGTGTGAATCAGTTCTGAAATTTTGGTTTTATTCATAAAATTTGTGTTTTCTACGTTACAGCAATCGAGGTGAGCACGGATTGATAGATTAATCAATCCGTTCATTAATAATTATTTTAATCCGTGCATTAAAATTGATATTTTAAAATAATTAACCATTAATTATGCTTTGAATTTGGCTAATTAGTTCATGGATTTCAATTTTTATGGCTTGGTTAAAAATTAAAATTTTTAACGTATAATTATAAAAAGGTAAAATTTAATTTAATTTTAAATGTTTAAGGTAATTTAATATAAAAATTATAAAACCAATATAATTAGCTAAAAGTAATGTTTTCCTTTTATATATATATTTTTTAATTTTTTATAGTTAATTATTTTAATAGAGCAATAGTTCATATTATAGCATGCCCAAGTCAGAGAAAAATTTTTGGTTAAAAATTAAATGTTAAAATATAGTATATAAAATATAAGAAATTGTAAGTAAATGTTATTAAACCATTGTATAATAAAATAGAATATATATAAAGATTAATCAGGTAATTTATATATGTATTGTTCTATATAATTAAAAACACTTATATAAATTTTAAACAAAAATAAAGGACAAAAATTTTAGGATATAAAAATAAAAATAAAAATATAATTTAAATTGTTGCTTTATTTAAATTTTAGAGATAAGTGTTTAGAAAAAAAGTTTTAGAGATAAATAAAAAAGAAAAAATTTTAAAGTAAACAAATAAAAATACAATATAAAAATTAACCGATTAACTGTAGTGCAATGGCTCAAAATTTTCATTTTTGTGAATGGTATTTTCAATGCTGTACATAGTACAATGGAGGGAATAGTACTATTTGGAAGGCATAAAAATATTTCCTTACCATTAGAAAATATAAATTAAGATGGTTCAGTGGTATAATTTGAAATTAAGGTTGGATAGACTCTCAAATTGGATGATGAAAAATTTACCCAGACGATAAAATGGTTGACTAAAATTTTAATCGGTACGAAAATATTTCACAGACCTCCAAAAGTTATTTCATTTATCCAGATCTACTAGAAATAATTATAATTAATATTTGAAAGTGAAAAATAATTTTTATGATGATTTTAAATTTTTGGGTTTCGAATCAGTAAATTTTATCTTTGAAGTTAGAAATATAGCGAAACGATCTCGAATTGATATGAAATTTTAAACACATCTTAATAAATATTTTTTTTCCATATATTAGACCAATTTTTGTGGGAATTTGATGAAGGAAACATTAAAATCTTAAAAAGGGCAAAAAATGGAGGTTATTTGATTATTTGGGTTAAATGGCACCTACTCACACTCATGACTCACTAAAGGGTGTGAGTGACCCAATAGGTGTGACTCAAAATGGGTAGTGTACACATTGGTTCCTGAGTCAGCCTTTGTTAGAGTTACCTAATGAGGATAATGCTATTTTGAGATAGCTAAGAAGCAATAGCACTCTGTCCATCTCCAGTGTTTGTTTTTGAAAAATATCTTCCCGTAGGTTTTTGTGTTTTTTGAGAATAAAAAATGATGTTTCAGGGACATACTTATGTTTTTTCTCTCTTGGATGAGTGAAATGGAAACATTTAAAGGCTTAAAATTGACTAAAAAATGAGTCACGACCTTGACTCATGGGTCAAGACCATGACTCGCTCCTGAGTCACGCCCTTTAGGGGTGACTCACTTCCTTTCTTTTTGGCCTTCATTCGAGTCATTGGTCATGACTTGTGAGTGAGTCAAGGCCCAAGCTTGTGACTCACTCCATTTTGCCTTTTAAATGAACCTTGGCTGACCAGTCAAGGCAGTGACTGGGTATTTTTATCCAGAATTGTAGTTTTTTTCTTGCGAAATAGAGGATTAGTTTTCAACAAAAATCTTTCTTACTTTATTTGGCTTAATCCTCAGCATTTAAGGCTAATGATGATTTTTGAATGAGGAGGGACTTAATATTGGAAGAGAGAGCAAAATCTGGAGAGAGAGAGAGAGAGAGAGAGAGAGAGAGAAAGAGAGAGAGAGAGAGGAGAATAAGACAAAAAAATAAAAAACTTTGGTTTTACTGGGTTTTCAAAAAAATGAAGGAAGAAGGAGAAGAAGGCTAAGAGTGCAATGACACTGATTTTTAGAATAGCTCTACTAAAGGTAATGTAAGAGGCAAAAGTATTGCTCACATGTATATCTATAAGTTTTGTTTTGGTACATGCCTGTTTTGTGTTTTTTTATACAGCTATCTCTACACTTTGTTCCTATTTTCTTTTTTTTTTATAATTATATGTGTTATTTTTTATTCTCTTTGTCTAAATGATGTTTGAGGGCATATGCATGTGTGTAATTAAGTTTTATGCATGAATTTTGGCTTATGCATGAGTTTAAGTGAAGTTTTATGTCTTTATTATACTTGTTTCTCTCTCTTGAGGTTAAGGTCCTCACATGGTGATTCTTTGAATTAATTGTTTTTAATCGTTTTAGTGGCTATTTTGTGCATTTAAATTAGTTTTAGGAAGCTTAGAGTCATTTCTATGCATTTTTGGGGCCAAGAATGGCATTTACATGTTTTTAGAATAGCCATGGTGTCATTCCAATAGCTATTGGATGAACTAAGCGTGACTCACAGCATTGCGTTATGAGCGAGTCACTGCTTGCTCATGGATCGCTTAGTGACTCACTTGGCCAGAACTCGCCCTTTAGGTCGTGACTCACTCCTCTCCTCTTCATGAATGAGTATGTGACTTGTTCTTTTAGTGTTTTTCTTCTTTTCTTTGTCAGTTTTCTTCTTTTCTTTATTTTTGCTTTTATTTCCTTCACTATTGTAATTATTTGTTTTTTTTTGCTTTAATTAACTTCCTGTGTTTTAGTTTTCTCAATATTTATTTTAACTTTTTTTAGTACATGTTTTGTTTTATTTTTTTATGATCTAAATGCTTAATTTTTTTATTATTTTATTTTACTAACCCGTGTGTGCTTTCCCTTCTTAGCAAACCATGTGATGCTCTTTTGTGGGAGAGTCTAAAATTGATGGCTTAAGCTAACCTGGGACTAATTTATGCTTCGCTAATTTAGATATTAGTTTATTTCTGTATTTGGCCTATATTATTCTTTTCTTATTTTTGTTGCAAATTGGTTGTAATAATTAGTAAAAAATGGTTTTTTCCACGACAATCAAGGAAAATTCACATCAAATATTTTTTACTTGATTAATTAAATTTTTTCCTATAAAAATGGACCAATGTCCGCTTTTAATCCTAAAATTCACCTAAGGAATTTTATAAATATGCATGAGGAAATCAATGTTCCCAAATAATTCAATATCCTAACTTATGTATGCTATTATTTCATGCATTTTCATTTATTGTAAATGAATGACCTTTCGAGCCATAATATAAAAACTCACTAAATGATTTTATACAAGTTTGAGTGGGATTTTTTTCACAGTAAAAGGACCAATGTCCTGGTTTTTATCTCTATTCGAAATTAATTAATACAATTTTTTTCAACGCCACAAGGGATCAATAATCCCATTTTCATTCAAAATGCACTCAAGATCTTGTCCTTTTTATAAATGTGCATGTGAGGACCAATGTCCTCACTCTAAAAGACTCAATAAGTCCCTTGATTTCATGTATGATTTGTTTATAAGTTTAATTATTCTCTTGTTTCATTGTTCCTACTACTTTATAGTTTTCTAATTTTCTTGCTATGCGTCTTTTCACTTCTTTGCCATGAAAACACTTGAGAAGAGGTTGGGATAATTAACCATAAACACCAATTTATGTAAACATTAACCAAGTTATAAATAAGGGTGAAGTTATAGTTATCTCTGGTTTCAGCTTCACGAGGTTAGAACTCACTTTTTCAATGTTTTATTAGGTGGCGACCCTATGATAATTGCATTATGGTGCTTAGCAGACGCCCTGGTAGGCTAATTGCCAATAATAGATGGGAATAAAATCCTATATATTGTGAAGCGAACAATCTTCATGAGTTAATGAGCCTCTATTCAGTCATGACCCCTAAATGTGGGTTTTTGAGAGCAAATCGAATGCCTATCGGGGTTCAGCATGCATCACAGTGGTAACTCCACTAGGAACCATGAGATTTTTCTCTGAAAGTAACTTGGTTAATTTAATATAAATAAGTGTTTATGATTAATTATTCCAGCCTTCTTCGAAAGTAGGTTGCATTAGAGCATACTATGACCTTAGAATTAGGTTAGATGTCCCTATTTCACCAATAGTGCGTTCTCAAAGCACAGCCCGATGTTCACTCAATGTAGGAAAGTGTTAAGGGATAATAACCAACACAAGCCTTGTACCATTTGATATATCAAATGGTGACCCAATCTGTTGTTATGCTCATGATGAGCTAGACCAATTGGCAGGGACGATGCTTAGGTAACCCTAAAGTTATGCCACCAAACCAATGCCTCATGTAGTGACAATAGATACTTCCCTTAGGTATCATGAACCATAATACCATGCTTGCTATTTGGGCCCCTATATATTTAATTAAATTTAGATAAATTGAGGCAGGTACTAATCAAAGGCTATCATGGCCCCATAGACTTATCTCAATTTGGTTGAATTGTTTAAATACATAGTGACCAAAAATACATTTGCCTGCACTTTAAATATAGAGAGGTTATGCTGCCAACTTTCTATTGTGCACCATTCGCATTCATTAGGTTCCTTATTAACCAATTGGTAACCCTACTTAGGGAAGAGTGTTAGTATAAGCCCTAGCCCCAATACATTGTTATAAAACACTTAAGTTAATGAATGAGGTATTTATTTTATCTATTGTATTCCTATACATATCAATTGATAGAACTATCCATGAATGTTGTTTCAGTTTAAGTTATCATGTGTGAGGCACATGGTTGTAATACCTTGAAACAAATAAGACTTCATTCTAAATATCCCTAGTCAGTCATTGTTATGGGAATAACAAATGAATTAAGACTAGTATGCTCTCTCTGATAATTTGAGTTGTGTCTTATGGATCATAAATACTGGAGTGTCAATCAGAGATCATAGATACATGTTTAGAACATGGTATCTGGATTCGATCCATTCATGAGAACACTACATGATTCAAGTCATAAGTGTTTCTCATGTGCAAGTTTTGCATCGGAGTTCTTATACCTAAAATCTCTATGAAACTCTTTATGAATCATTGTGTACTTTGACATACACCTAACGTGCTCGTAACAGAGTGACAAGTATGGGTATGCTTGGGTATGCACTAATCCATGTTAGAGAGCATGAGAGAAGTAAAGGGATTACCGTTCTCGATAAGAGAGAAAATATCATCGGCCACTTGATCAGTGAACTGAGAAGTGTATGTCCATATCGAGATAAAATAATGAATAATCATTATTTATTTGAGAGTTCAGTGTCACTGGAATATCAAGAAAGGAATTAGTATATATAAGGATGACTAGTTTCATGCCTTATATTAATTTTGATATTTAAGGGTAAGGGACTATGCAAAATTGCATTAGGTCACTAGATGCCATTTGCATTTTCATTTAATTTGAAATGATATAATATCTTGCTAGAGAATATTTATAGCCTTTGAATTAATTCATTGCCAATATTAAATGGACCTATAGGATCGCACACAAAGCATTGGGCTTAAAATATTTAAATAAAACATTGGGCATTAATTTGGGATTTTATTTAAAGTCAAATTAATGTATGTAATGGGTATTAAAATTGCTAAATGGACCTTGGCCCATGAGAGATGGATTTGCGGCATTACTAGGTTTAATTTCAATTAATTAATTATCTTGTATTAATTAAGTTAATTGAGTATTAAATCCTAAATTATATTTGAATCAAAATAAATTACTTAAATGGGAGATAATGTGAAAAAAAATTCAAGGAATAATCCTAGTGAATTTCGACAACCATTAATCCTTAATAAAGTAGTTAATTTTGATTAAATGACTAATGCTAATTTAAATCAATTTGAATTTGAAAACCTAATAGAATTTGAATTAATTTAAATCACGTAATTAGGAAGTGATGGAGGCTAATTGCAAGGGAATTTCGGCATTACCTCTTTCCAAAATTAGTGGTATAAATTAATTAATTCTAGTTTTTAACCTAGGTGAAAAATATCTCGCGTTGTGCCGCCACTCTCAAGAGAAAGGATTTTTCCTTCATCTCTTGTGTTATTGGGCAGCAATAGCAACCTAAAAGAAGAACAAGATCAGATCTTGTTGCTTCAATCCATTACCATTGCCAAATATTTAAACATAGAGCTAGCGCTCTTGATTTTAAGCCTTTCTTGTAATTATGTGTGTGAGAATAGAGAGGAGTGGCGTAAAGGCTATTTCTTTGGCATTAGTGACCAAGAATTGAAGCATATAAGTTCATCCTATTTGTTGGTCATCATCAAAATCAAGATTTATAGTGCATCTAAGATTGTAAGTTTCAAAACCCTAAAATTGCATGTTTTCGATTCTTGTTATGGATTGCGTGGTATGTATGATCAATTTTATTATTTTTTCGCTGCATGATCATCATGTATATGCCATGTCATATTCCATCAGTGGTATCAGAGCCTAAACATGCTTATTTTAGTGCTTTAGATACATGAAATCTTGATTTAAAAATCGTTTGTTTAAAAACATGCAATGTAGAAATTTTCTGTTTTAAGTTTTTTGCATTATTTTAGTGTAAAAGTGATTTTAAATGTTTTATTAGGTATTATAATTGTTATGAAATGTTAATATACTGTCCTAAGATGTTCTTATAGTTGTTCATGGTCGGATTTAATTATAAATACCTGATGGTACATGTTAATCTTGAAACTAGGTGCTAGTTTGCATGATATGTGTTTATTTAACAACTAGTTTTCAAAATTAAATGAATAAACGTGTTTGGCATGTTTGTAATTGATTTTTAAAGATTAATAACAGGTTTGGACATATTTTAAAATTGGTTTTAATTTTGGTACATGACAATTTAATTGATTAATTTTAAAATCACTTAAAACTATGACTAGTTTATGTTTGTTGCATGTTTAATCAACATTGTTTGTTCTATTTTGATTAAAATGGCAAAAACAAATTTAGGTAAGATCTGAATAGAAAATTAACTCAATGTTTATGACCTTATTTAAATTATTAAATGGCTCATAAAATCATTTTAAGTGTTTGTGCATTTTTGTGGCATTATATGAGCATTAAATAACTAGTTTCATTGTTGTTTGTTTGTTTTTGTATGAATGCCGTGTATGATATATGTTCTTCATGATTTTATGTTTTAATTAATGTTAGAACATATTATATGTATTTTTAATGTTTATGGGCTGTATGACATAAAATTAAAAATGGCAAAATTGGAAATTATACTAGAGTTGATTTATGGCACAAATCTAACTAGTTTGTATTTTGGGCTTTTAAGAGAACTTATTCAATAAGAGAATTTAGTCAATTTTCGGCCCAGGCCCATCATGGGGTCTCCTCTTAAAAGTTCAAGTACACAATTTCTATTAATGGACTTGGCTAAATTAATTAAAATTGGACTTTATTTTATCCATGAGTGTTAACCTGCTATGGAACAAGAACCCATTGCACAAGAACCTAGAAGGTTCAGTAGGGTACGTCGGGAGATTGAGAGATACGAATTTCTACTCACCAACAGTGACACTATTAAGTTAGTAGATCATGAGGATCCTACTACCTACCGAGAATCTGTTGAGTGCCCATACTCGAAAAATTGGCTTGAAGCCATGAAATTCGAGATGCAATCAATGTACGATAACCAGATTTGGACCTTGGTTAATCCATTGGAAGGTGCTAAGGTAATTGAATACAAGTGCCTATTTAAACTCAAAGCTGATAAGACCTACAAAGGTAACCTAGTAGTAAAAGGTTTTCGGCAAACTCATGGTGTAGACTATGATGAGACCTTTTTGCCTGTAGTCATGCTCAAGTTCATTAGGATCTTGCTTGCCATAGTTGCATATCATGATTATGAGATATGGCAAATGGATGTCAAAACTGCTTTCCTCAACAAAAATTTACTTGAGGATGTGTATATGACACAGCCTGAGGGTTTTGTCAATCCTAAGCATCCTAAGCAGGTTTACAAGCTTCAAAAATCCATTTTTGGATTAAAGCAAGCATCCCAAAGTTGGAATCTTTGTTTTGATGAGGTAGTCAAAGAATTTTACTTCATCAAGAACGAAGATGAGCCTTATGTGTACAAAAAGGTTAGTGGGAGCATAATAGTATTTCTGGTCCTATATGTGGATGACATCCTTCTCATTAGGAATGACATTCCAACATTGCAAAAGGTTAAGCAATGGTTGGGGAAGTGTTTCGAAATGAAATACTTAGGTGAAGCCGAGACAATACTTGGTATTTGGATCTATAGAGATAGATCGAATCGACTTTTGGGACTAAGTCAAGAAAAGTACATAGACAAAGTACTAAAGCATTTTAGCATGGGAGACTCAAAGAAAGGGTACATACCTTTGGCTTTGGGAGTTCCTTTGACTAAAGAATAGTGCCTTAAAACCAAAGAGGAGAGGGACAACATGAGTAGAATCCCATATGCATCTGCTATTAGATCTATCATATACGCTATGTTATGTACTAGGTTGGATGTTTCTCATGCACTGAGTATAACCAGTAGGTTTCAGCAAGACCCTGGTGAGAAGCACTGGTCTGCTATAAAAGGGATTCTAAAGTACCTGTGAAGGACTAAGGATCACTTCTTGGTGTATGGTGGTCAAGAAGAGCTTGTCATACAAGGTTATGCCGATGCTACTTTTTCAGACCAGCACTCAGGATTCAAGATCACAATCTGGCTTTGTTTTTATTTTGAATGGTGGTGCTGTCAGCTAGAAAAGCTTAAAGCAAGAGACCGTTGCCGACTCAACTATGGAATCTGAGTATATTGTAGCAAGTGAGGCTGCAAAAGAGGCTGTTTGGATTAAAAATTTCATTTCTAGATTAGGAGTGGTCCCAAGAATCCTAGATCCATTAGAAATTTTTTGTGATAATAACGGGGCCATCGCACAGGCAAAGGAGCCTCGGTCACACCAGAAATACAAATACATACTCAGAAGGTATCACCTGATCAGAGAAATCATTGATAGTTGGGACGTCAAGATTAGCAAGATAGCAAGTGAAAAAAAATGTAGCAGATCCATTGACGAAATAGTTGCGTCCAAATTTGCACGAAGATAGTGCTAGTGGGAGATTGTTAGTGTAAGGCCTAGCCCCAATGCATTGTTATAAAACACTTAAGTTAATGAATGAGGCATTTGTTTTATCTATTGTATTCCTATGCATATCAATTGATAGAACTATCCAGGAATGTTGTTTCAGTTTAAGTTATCATGTGTGAGGCAAATGGTTGTAAGACCTCGAAACAAATGAGACTTCATTCTAAATATCCCTAGTCAGTCATTGTTATGGGAATAATAAATGAATTAAGACTAGTATGCTCTCTCTGATAATTTGAGTTCTGTCTTATAGATCATAAGGACTAGAGTATCAATCAGAGATCAAGATACATGTTTAGAACATGGTATCTGGATTCGATCCGTTCATGTGAACACTACATGGTCCAAGTCATAAGTGTTTCTCATGTGCAAGTTTTGCATCGGAGTTCTTAGAACTAAAATCTCTATGAAACTCTTTATGAATCACTGTGTACTTTGACATACACCTAACGTGCTCGTAACAGAGTGAAAAGTATGGGTATGCACTGATCCATATCAGAGAGCATGAGAGAAGTAAAGGGATTACCCCTCTCGATAAGAGAGAAAATATCATCGGCCACTTGATCAGTGAACTGAGAAGTGTATGGCCATACCGAGATGAAATAATGAATAATCATTATTTATCTGATAGTTCAGTGTCACTGGAATATCAAGAAAGGAATTAGTATATATAAGGATGACTAGTTCTATGCCTTATATTAATTCTGATATTTAAGGGTAAGGGACTATAAAAAATTGCATTAGGTCACTAGATGCTATTTGCATTTTCATTTAATTTGGAATGCTATAATATCTTGCTAGAGAATATATACAGCCTTTGAATTAATTCATTAATTCATTGCCAATATTAAATGGACCTATAGGATCACGCACAAAGCATTGGGCTTAAAATATTTAAATAAATCATTGGGCATTAATTTGGAATTTTATTTAAAGTCAAATTAATATATGTAATGGGTATTAAAATTGCTAAATGGATCTTGATCCATGAGAGATGGATTTATGGCATTAGTAGGTTTAATTTCAATTAATTAATTATCTTGTATTAATTAAGTTAATTGAGTATTAAATCCTAAATTATATTTGAATCAAAATAAATTACTTAAATGGGAGATAATGTGACCGAAAATTCAAGGAATAATCCTAGTGAATTTTGGCAACCATTAAGCCCTAATGAAGTAGTTAATTTTGATTAAATGACTAATGCTAATTTAAATCAATTTGAATTTGAAAACCTAATAGAATTTTAATTAATTTAAATCACTTAATTAGGGAGTGATGGAGGCTAAAAATATTCCTAATTGCAAGGGAATTTCGACATTACCTCTTTCCAAAATTAGTGGTATAAATTAATTAATTCTAGTTTTTAACCTAGGTGAAAAATATCTCTCTTTGTGCCACCACTCTCAAGAGAAAGGATTTTTCCTTCATCTCTTGTTTTATTGGGTAGCAATAGCAACCTAAAAGAAGAACAAGATCAAATCTTGTTGCTTCAATCCATTACCATTGCCAAATATTTAAACATAGAGCTAGCACTCTTGATTTTAAGCCTTCCTTGCAATTGTGTGTGTGAGAATAGAGAGGAGTGGCGTAAAGGTTGTTTCTTTGGCATTGGTGACCAAGACCTGAAGTATATAAGTTCATCCTATTTGCTGGTCATCATCAAAATCAAGATTTAAAGTGCATCTAAGATTGTAAGTTTCAAAACCCTAAAATTGCATGTTTTCGATTCTTGTTATGGATTGCATGATATGTATGATCAATTTTATTATTTTTCCACTGCGTGATCATCATGTATATGCCATGTCATATCCTATCAAAGAGATCATATGATCATCTATGTGTGAGGTAATAAGGTTAGAAGGTTTTCTTCTGGTTTATGCATGTGTTTTGCGAATGATGCATAACATGGCCATGCACTGCACACACAATCATGCATCATGATAAGTGGCTTAGGGATTCCACCACCCATCTCAGCAGAGGCCTTGTGACATGAATTTTTGGTATCTATGAAGATGAGTGCTCATTGGTCAAGTTTCAAGCCTGAGTTCCTTTGGGAATTTACCTTGCGTGAAGAGATAACAATATTGTTCAAAGTGTACTCAAAGAAAGTAAACCTTTTGGCTGATTTGGAATACTCGAGCCTTGTTAAAGGATTATTTTAGATCATTGAAGCCATCATTGAGTCCTCCAAGTGGTTTAAGGGTCTGGAGGGGCATCTTTTTAAGAAGCCTCTATCAAAGTCATTGGAATCAACATTAGAAACTGATTTGGGTTAAGCAGACATCTTTGGATTAGCTTCAAAAAGTACATAAATGGTAGATCCAACATAGACAGGAGCTTTTAACAATCAAGAGTTAGACAGAAGGGTCGATGAATTTGAAAGAAGGATGAGGGCTATGATGGCTAAAATTATGACCTCTTTAATACAGCCTGCTGGTCAGTAGCCTTTAATACCTACCACCACACATGGAGAACCTTTCATTGTTGGGAGCACTTTAATTGTAGCTGCTACCATAGGGCCTTCTTTAGTGGCTGAATCGAGTGGTGCTAGGGCTGAGAGTTCTGTCTGTTGAATAGAAAAAAAGATAAGGTGTTGCTTTCGAGGAAGATTTAATTCTTAAGGAGAAAGAAGAACCGGCAATGACACAAGCCCCAAGGAGTAAGCTTCCTAGAATGGAGGATTCGATCCTAAAGAAAATGAATGAAAAGATAAAAGCGATGGCTCGTGTGTTGTCAGTTGGCAAAAGGGTTAGTTTATAAGATAGGGACATGGAAAGCGAGGATGTGCTTCTTCAGCGATTCAAGATGCCTAACTTGCCCAAGTTTGATGGGACTTCTGATGTGTTTGCCCACATAAAACAACACACTTTGGTTTTGAAGGGCACCACTTTAACGAAAAGATAAGAGGTTGAGGATTTTAGCTGTAGTCTTACAAGGTTGGCAATCAATTGGTATCATGGCCTAGATAAATGTACCAAGGACGATTGGAAGAGATTAACAAAAGAAAATTTGAGATAGTATGACTGTAGCACTAGAATGGAAGTCACCTTAAAAGACCTTGAGTTGCTACAACAAAAGTAGGATGAATCTTTCCATAAGCATTTGATGAGGTGGAGGAATAGAGTGATAAAGTTGAAAAGGAAGCCCAATACAACTGATCAAATCAAACTTTTTATTAGAAATGCTAGGTCATATATGAGAGATGGTCTGAAGAAGAAAGGGCTAGAGGATTGGGAGTCCTCAAAAGATATCGCCATTGAAGCTAAAGGTGAGTACTTGGTGAGAAAGCGAGCTCTGCTAGTAGTGCCGGGTTTTAATTTTAATTGATGAGGATATAGAGGTATAACTAGTAAAGCTAGTGGTATAAGTACTACTATTGGTGATGGGGATTTATTTGAACCATTAGTCTCACTAGACTGCGTACAGGATGAGTAGGGTATCGTTCCAAAGGGAACGGGGTAAATTTTATATTGATGTAACAACAAGTAAATGGATAGGTAACAATTTCAATTAAAATCATGCAATTAATGTAAATACTAAACTACTTAAAATATATTAAGTTAATTTTGGATAATAGATTACTTAAAAGATGGGATAAAAATACATTATAACCAAATAAACTAATTCATCTTTGAATTAATTAACAATTGTATGAATGGAGAATTTAGCCAAGATTCTTTAAAGCAATTCTCATTGTCAATAAAGATGTACTTACTTAGAGTCTATAAGTATTCTCATGTCATTATAGAGATAAATAAAAACTATGAAGTTCTATGCCAATTTTTTAACCCCTCAAAGTGAATTCCTTATCTTTAAGTGAATTCAATGCTTTAAGTAAATTCATTTGTTTTTCCATCAAAGAATTCCAATTCTCATTGTGAATTAAATGACTAACATGCTAATAATGGTGATCAAGCATAATAAGCAAATCAAAGCACTCAAATAAACTTAAATCATACATCATAAATAAGGAGAATAAACATTCACTAGACAAAAATAAGTAGATGACTAACAACTTAAATTAAATAGTTATAATGTACCAAAAGAACTTAGCCATAAACAAAATTACAATAAAAATGAAATAAGAGACAAGAAAACATCACTCCCCAGGGTTTAATTTCTATTTTGACCTTCTGATAAATCTCTTATTCCTTTGGCTTTGCTCTTTTGTCATCCTCTAAAACTAAGTAAAATGAAAAATATCCAAAACAACTCAAAATGTTCTTAAGAAAATAGTAAAAGAATTCTTTAATTTTTTTCCATCATCCTTCTTTTAGAGTTTTTCTCTCATATATATAGAGCTTGACTCTACAGATATGTCCCTTAAGAAATCACGAAAGGTTGCTATGAAAGAACATGATGTATGGCTGAAAGATCGGGTGCAAAAGATACAACTTTTTAGGAATAGGTGCATTGTTCGACTTGTGAGCCTCCTCATGAGTCATGATCTCTTGTCCTATTCTTCTGGACTCATGAGCCTGATGCTGACTAGTGAAGCTTTTCATGACTCGTGATTTCGTTGCCGAGTCGTGAGCCCTTCTTCTCTGCTTTACTCGTGAGCTGTCTTCCGTCTCGTGATCTCTTGTCCGAGTCGTGATCCCTTTCACGACTTGTGATCTTCTTATTTGAAACTTCACCAGATTCTTCATTTTCTTCACTCTTCACCAACTTTTTCCTAAAAACAAACAAAAACACATAAATTGGATATAAACATATAAAAATACATATAATATTACATACTTAACTACATAAATAAGATAAAAACACATACTAAAAGGTAGACATTTTACATGATATCAAATTCTCCCACACCTAAACCTTGCTTGTCCCCAAGCAAGAGAAAAGTGAGAAAATTCAATCCCAAGTCAAACTAAGTAAGTTAAATTATAAAGCATTGCTCAATTTTTACTTAAGATAACATTGAGATGAAATCAAATACCTTAATACTCAAAATATTAGTACATCAAGATTTAAAACATGCATCTTAGATTATCAAGTCACCTAATTTACTAATTCCAACATCAAGATAGTAAAATCTCAAAACTAATCATGCTCAAGAGAGAATAATGATCATAAAGCTTAAAAGTTAAGACCATAGTTGCCTTTTAGGACAATTTGCAAGCACACATACCTTTAAACCTATCTCATGGCATTTTAGACTATATTTTTCATCTTTTTCTTTCTCTTTTTTTTATAGCATGGGTATACTTTTAGACTTTATCCCATGAATAGCAAGAGAATTTAGTATTGGGTACGTTTTATGCTCCATCCCATACTTTATTAAAATTTTTGGATATGCATCTATCTTTATTTTCATCTTGCATTTTTTTTAACTAGTCCTCATCCATTATTGAAAGGCCTAAAGGTAAGTATTATGGCTATAGTTTCCATGAGACAACTATCATACTAAAATCTTAAACTAAATGAGCAAACTCTAACCTTAAAGCATAGTTAGTAAAAAGACTAAACAATCTAAATTGTTGAAAGAAGTTAAAAGAAATAACTTAAAAACATAAAACACATGCCAAAAATCTTGAATAACTAATCAAATGAGTATAAAAGTTAAATGAATCTTCATAACAACCTATATTTCATACAATATGAGCAATACTTATAATAAAACTCACTATAAAAGTTAGTCTAAATAAAGAAAAAGATAAACAAACAACACACACAAGCGCTCCCCCACACTTAGAACACACATTGTCCGCAATGTGGAGAAACAAAACAAACACACAAACAAAAAGAAAATTAAAAATAAACAAAAGCATAGAGGAAAGAAAACTCCCCTCAAATTCATGGTGAAGGTGGAGGTGATAGGACCTCATAGCCCGCTTGGGCAATGAAAGCGTCCAACTTGTGCTCAAGACGGCATTGACGATGAACCAATTGACTCGTTGCTTGCTCCAAGGAAGCCAATTGACTTTGGATGGCGGATTGATTGTGTAGCAATTGATTAAACATGGAAGTGGTGATATTTGAAGAAGATCCAGCAGTTGGTGTGAAAAAAGGTGAATGACTAGGTGTACCCTCCATAAGATCATCACTTTGCCCTTGCTCCTTTGGTCTTGACTCTTTCGAAGTGCTTTCCACAGCAGCCACTTGTGGAGTAGAAGTACTTGGTAGTTCCTTCCAACAAGAACGGTAAATAGGTGGTATGTATTGAAAGGAATGGTTAATGACTTCTCCTCGTACAAACAAATGCTTAGAAAAATATAAGCATGGAAGTACAACATCATAAGTACGCAAGTCAATATCAATTCCCCTAGCAATAGCAGCTATGACATGACCATGTGTGATAGGGGACTCCGGGCGACTAACACAATTCAATAATTGTTTGAAAATCCAATAAGACCAACATATAGACTTACGATTATGCACACACCACATCAAAAATAGTTCATGACTAGAAACTCTATTAAATTCAGGCTTGTTGAAGACAATGGAGGCAAGAATCTTATGCAAAATCCAATATTTTAAGTCCGATATAAACATTGATTTAGCCTCTCTAGCCCTATATGGTGTAGTCAATCTAGTAAGAAAGTTCCAAAAATCATTAGGTCTATAACTCTTAGGAGGAGTACATAATCCACTTGGTTTAAAACCAAAAATATGATGCATCATGAAATAAGTAAGAGTATGATCAACACCATTCAAGCAAAAGTCTACAAGTCTAGGGTTATCAGCATTTTCTTTGAAATTTGTATAAAACTCCAAAACTAAATCAGTGTAGAACTGCTCATGCATATTAACAAACTACAAGAGACCACATTGAGATAACATTTCATTGACTTCATCAAGAACACTCACTTGTTCAAGCAAAGAGCTAGGAAAATACTTACATTGAGATTTTGCTCTATCCTTAAGAACAAGGAACCTGTTACCTTTATGGATGGAAGAAAGAGGGAATGGTGAACCAAAGTCTGTCTGTAAACTCTGAAGTTGGGCATCATCTCCTCCCTGCTGACCCCTTGATGCTGAAACGTTCTTAGTTCTAACCATAGTTGTAAAAGAGAAATGAAGCAGAGAAAGCAATATGCAATGTGAATGGAAAGAAAAGAAATGAGAAGAAGATGTTGCAGAGAAAGAAAAACAAGTAGACAAATAGGAATGGAAGTTAGAGTAAAAGAGAAAGAAGTGCACGAGAAGAGTAAAAGAAAAGAGAATTGAAAAAAAAATGAAAATGAAACTAACGATAGTATTTATAGAAGAAGGAGGGAAAAATGAAAAGATATGACGTTTAGAAACCCTAAATATAAGTTATAACCGTTCCCCCTCTTTAGATTTAAGTTAATAAAGGGTAGTTAAGCTAAATTAAAACCGCTAATACTCCTAATTAAAAGAAATAAAAGTGAAATGAAGAAATAAATATGAATTAAAGATAAAAATAGGAAGGTAAAAATCACGACTCATAACTTTGGAACAGTGCTTCACGAGTCGATATGTACCTCACGACTCGTGAAGTATAAGGCATTTTGTGCACGGCATATTTATCACGACTCGTGAAGAAAAATAGAGAGATAAGAAATGTACATGGTCACGAGTCAGTATTACATTCACGACTCGTGAGCCTTTCTCTTTTGTGTGACACGTGATATGCTTCATAACTAGTGATTCTGCTCACGACTGAATGACTGAAGCCGCTGGAATACTCGTGAAGATGTTCACGAGTCGTGATGCACTCGTGAACATGATGTAATGCTATAATATTTCTCTGCAAAATCTTAACAACTTGATCCAAAAATTAAAATAACAAAGAAAAAGAAATCAAGTAACATAAAAAATATATAAAAGACATATAATGTATTCTAAAAAAAAACCACAAAACAAATAAATTCAAACTAAAAGAACTAATTATAAACAAAAATATTATGATAATGAAAAATAAGAATTTAACAAAGAAACTTTATGAGTAGGAACCAATGCATCACCAATGAAATAAGGCTTCAATCTATGTCCATTAACCTTGAAAATCTCCCCTTTATCATTAGCAATATCAACAGCCCCATAAGAAAAAACCTGAACAACCGTGAAAGGTCCTGACCATCTAGGCTTTAATTTTCCAGGAAATAACTTCAATCGAGAATTATACAACAAAACCATGTCACCAACTTGAAATTCTTTCTTTAGTACATGTTTATCATGCCATTATTTAGTTCTTTCCTTATATAACTTGGCATTTTCATAAGCATTCATACGAAGTTCCTCTAATTCTTGTAATTAAAGCAATCTCTTTCTACCAACTTGTTGCATATCAAAATTAACACTCTAGTTGCCCAATAAGCTTTATGTTCAATCTCAACCGGCAAATGACAAGGCTTACCATAAACCAATTGATAAGGTGTAAGACCTATAGGAGTTTTAAAAGCTGTTCTATATGCCCAAAGAGCATCATCTAACTTAAGTGCCAAATCTTTTCTTGACCTAGAGACAGTTTTCTCTAAAATCCACTTAAGCTCTCTATTGCTAATCTTAACTTGTCCACTAGTTTGAGGGTGATAAGGTGTAGCAATTTTATGGGTCACATTATATTTTCTTAATAATTGCTCTATAACTTTATTGCAAAAATGAGACCCACCATCACTAATAATGGCCCTAGGTGTTCCAAATTGAGGAAATATAACTTTCTTAAGCATTTTCTTAACCACCTTGGCATCATTTGTAATGGTTGGAATTGCTTCCACCCACTTATATACATAATCCACCATAACTAAAATATACCGATTCCCTAAAGAACTGGGAAATGGTCCCATAAAGTCCATACCCCAAACATCAAACAATTCAACTTCTAAAATACCATGTAAAGGAATTTCATTCCTCCTAAACAAATTTCCCACTCTTTGGCACTTATCACAACTTAAAACAAAGTCCTTAACATATTTAAATAATTTAGGCCATCAAAAACCAGCTTGCAAAACCTTAGAAGCCGTCTTAGAAACCCCAAAGTGACCACCTATAGCATAAGAATGACAATGAGCTAATACTTCACCAACTTCTTCATGAGGAAGACACCTCCTAATCAATCCATCAGCACATCTCCTATATAATAAAGGTTCTTCCCAATAGTAAAACTTCACATCATGAAGGAATTTCTTCCTTTGCCTATAATCTAAACCATAAGGAAGCATACCACTTACTAGATAGTTTGCTATATCAGCAAACCAAGGAGTTTCCTTGGAAACTACACTAAAAAGATGTTCCCCATGAAAAGCTTCATCAATAGGTACCCCATCATCATTATCTTGCAAAACACAGTGGCTCAACCTAGATAAATGGTCCGCAAATAAATTCTCCTTCCCCTTTTTATCTCTTATTTCCCAATCAAACTCTTGTAACATTAAAATCCATCTCAATAATCTAGGCTTAGCATCTTTCTTACTTAAAAGATACTTAAGAGCAGCATGATCAGAATAGACAATGACTTTTTACCCTACAAGATAAGTCCTAAATTTATCAAAAGCATACACAATAGCCAAGAGTTCTTTTTCAATTGTGGAGTAGTTAATTTGGGCATCATCTACTAATTTGCTAGCATAATAAATAACAGATGGCTTCCCATCAATTCTTTGTCCCAAAATAGCCCCTACCGTATAATTACTAGCATCACACATTAATTCAAAAGGTTGGTCCCAATTTGGTGGTTGTAACACCGATGAAGTGACAAGAGCATGTTTAAGAGTTTCAAAAGATTTAAGACATGCCTCATCAAAATGAAAATCAACATCTTTGCCTAGCAAAATGCATAAGGGTTTAGCTATCTTAGAAAAATCTTTGATAAACTTCTTATAAAAACCAACATGACCTAGAAAGCTTCTAACATCTCTAACATTTTTAGGAGGAGGCAAATTGGCAATTATTTAGATTTTAGCTCTATCAACTTCAATCCCCCTATTAGAAACTAAATGTTCTAAAACAATCCCCTCTTGAGCCATAAAATGACACTTCTCCCAATTTAAAACCAAATCATGTTCCATACATCTATCAAGCACCTTAGAAAGATTAGATAAACAGTCCTCATAAGTAGTGCCATACACACTAAAGTCATCCATGAAAACTTCCACACATTGATCAATAAGATCACTAAAGATAGAAAACATACATCTTTGAAATGTAGCTGGTGCATTACACAAACCAAAAGGCATTCGCCTAAATGTAAAAGTTCCATATGGACATGTAAAAATTTTCTTAGATTGGTCATGTGGATGAATTGGTATTTGATAGAAACCACTCAACCCATCTAAGTAGCAAAAATAAGAAAAATTAGCCAATCTTTCAATAACTTGATCAATAAAAGGTAAAGAAAAATGGTCCTTTCTTGTAGCCTTATTTAACTTCCTATAGTCCACACACATATGCCAACCTGTGATAGTCCTAGTAGGAATTAAATCATTATTATCATTACGAATTACAGTCAAGCCACCTTTCTTAGGGACAACTTGAATTGGACTCACCCACTTGCTATCACTTATGGAATAAATTATACCATTATTAAGCAATTTAATTATTTCCTTCCTCACAACCTCTTTAAGAGTTGGGTTAAGCCTTCTTTGACCTTCAATTGAAGCCTTAGAATCTTCCTCTAACAAAATTCTATGCATGCATACTTTAGGTGCAATCCTTTTTAAATCACTAATTGAATATCCCATAGCATTTCAATGAGCAAGTAAAATACCACTTAAAGCATCCATATTATGCTTAGCAATTGATGAATTAACAATGAAAGGTAATTGAGAATTTGCATCTAGAAATTCGTACCTTAAGCTTGTTGGTAGTGGCTTGAGTTCAAGCTTGACTTCCTTCTTAGATGTCTTTGATGACATATCCTCATCCTTTCTCAAAGACTCAATTTTTGAAAATATTCCATAGGAAGGATATGAGGCAACTTGCAAAACCTCATCACAACTTTCATTCAAACAATAAGGTGCAATAGGGTTTTGTCTCACACAATCATGCACAACACTATCAATACACTCATCAAGAACATCATAAGAATCAATTCTATTTACCACCCCTATTGGTGAAGATTTAACCATGCCAAAAACATTAAACTCAATTGTTTCACCATTAACTTCAAGAGATATTTTACCATTCTTCATATCAAAAACAGTCCCAGCAGTAATTAAGAAAGGCCTACCAAACAAAATGGGAATTTTCGGATCTTCATCCATTTCTAGCACAATAAAATCATCAAGAATCACAAATTTATCCACTTTGGTAGGAATATTTTCTAATACCTATAGGGTGTGAAATAGATTTATTTGCCATTGATAAGCACATATTAGTAGGCTTTAATTCACCAAAATCAAGCTTTTTATAAATTGAATAAGGCATAAGGCTAACACTAGCACCCATATCACATAGAGCCTTATCAAAATATGTACCACCTATAACACAAGGAACCGTGAAACAACCCGGATCCTTTAGCTTAGGTGGGTATTTAGAATACATAGCCTTAGACTCTTCTACCAAATAAACATAACCATATTCTTCAAGTTTACCCTTGTGACTCACAATTTCTTTTAAAAATTTTGCCCATGAAGGCATATCCTTAATTGCATCCACAAAGGGTATAGTTATAGTAAGTTCCTTCAAATAATTCAAAAACTTGCCAAATTGCTTATCAAGATTTCTTTTAATAAGTCTTTGAGGAAATGGCAAAACATTTAAATTAACTTTAGGTTAATCTTCCCTAGATGAGGTTATATTTCCTTTAGGTTCATTAAGCTTTTTCATCACATCATCATTTGCACTTTCATCCAAAACATGATCATCATTCACAATAAGATTCTCATTACCTTTAATATTACTCTCAATTTTTTCCACTCCTTAACATAATGGATTGAACCGATTCATGAGGCAAAAACTCAGGTTGACTTGGTAGCTTGCCTAAAGGTTTAATATTAGAAGTAGCTTGTTAAGCCAATTGGGTTTCAAGCATCTTATTATGAGTGACAAGTTGATCAATTTTAGTGTTAATTTGCCTAAATTGTTCCTCATTTTGCTTGTTAGTAGTCATTTGATGATTAACAAATTGCTCCATCAAATTCTCTAAATGGGATTTAGGTTGTTGGGGGTTAAAAGGTGATTTATTTGGAAAAGGTGAAGGGTTAGGTAATTTTCTCATATGATTGTCATTATTAGGAGGGTTCAATTGGGCATTTTGGTTAGACCAAGAAAAACTAGGATGGTTTCTCCATTGTGGGTTATAATAATTAGAATTTTGACCCATCCTTTGATTATAGTTTCATTGAACAAAACTTACAACCTCACTAGACCCCTCATTACAATTAGCATACATATGAGGTCCACCACATTTCTCACATACTTGACTAACATTTTCAACATTGGAATGAGAATTACTTACCATTTTTGTCAAAGCCTCTACCTTAGCCGTCAAGAGATTAATGGAATCCAATTCCAAAAACCCCTTAGCCTTCGCCATAGTGGGTTCTTCTCCCATATAGCCTTGTGAGGCTAACTCTTCCAACAAAGTTTTAGCTTCCTTAGCAGTCTTCTCTAACCATTTACCACCTGAAGCAGCATTAACAATATTTTTATTTTCCTCCATTAACCCATTGTAAAAGATTTGAGGAATCATCCAATCCGGCAAGCCATGATGAGGGCATTGCCTTTGAAGTTCCTTAAACCTTTCCCAAGAGGTATAAATGGTTTCATTAGGCAATTGTTTAAATGTAGATATTTAATTTCTAAATTTTGCCGTTTTATGAGGTGGAAAATACTTATGAAGAAAAGCTTGTTTTAATTGGTCCCAAGTAGTTATTGTCTCACTAGGTATACTAGCAAGCCAAATTTGAGCCTTTTCTTTCAAAGAAAATGGAAATAACCTAAGTATAATTGCATCATTACTCACTCCATTAATTTTAAATGTAGCACACACATTAAGAAAAGCAAGGATATGAGCATAAGGATCTTTCCCTTGCAAACCTCCAAATTGATTATTTTGCACCATTTGAATGACCGCCGGCTTGATCTCGAAATTGTTATTAGCAATAGCCGGTGTTGCTATTCCTCCAAAACTCTTCGAAATATTTGGCATCGCAAAATCACCAAGCATTCTCCTTTCTTCGCCTGCCATAATTGGAAAATTATGACCTTGCTCCAATTTAGCACTTTGTTCTCCTTCTACTTGCAATCTAAGTTCCTCTTGTTGCTTCCTTCTAAATTCCCTACACAAATCAAAAAATACTTTTAGTCTAAGATTATTACTAAAATTCTAATACTATAGCAAACAAAACACAAAACACAATTCATATATCAAAATAACTAATTTATATCATAAATTCCTAAAACATCCACTCATTTGTATCAATCAATAAAAATTCATTTTGAACTGTTCCCCAACAACGGCTCCAAAATCTGATGGGGATTTATTTGAACCCTTAGTCTCACTAGACTGCGTACAGGATGAGTAGGTATCGTTCCAAAGGGAACGAGGTAAATTTTATATTGATGTAACAAGTAAATGGATAGGTAACAATTTCAATTAAAATCATGCAATTAATGTAAATACTAAACTACTTAAAATATATTAAGTTAATTTTGGATAATAGATTACTTAAAAGATGGGATGAACATACATTATAACCAAATAAACTAATTCATCTTTGAATTAATTAACAATTGTATGAATGGTATGAATGGAGAATTTAGCCAAGATTCTTTAAAGCAATTCTCATTGCTTTAAAGATGTTCTTACTTAGAGTCTATAAGCATTCTCATGTCATTATAGAGATAAATAAAAACTATGAAGTTCTATGCCAATTCTTTAACCCCTCAAAGTGAATTCCTTATCTCTAAGTGAATTTAATGCTTTAAGTAAATTCATTTGTTTTTCCATCAAAGAATTCCAATTCTCATTGTGAATTAAATGACTAACATGCTAATTATGGTGATCAAGCATAATAAGCAAATCAAAGCACTCAAATAAACTTAAATCATACTTTATACATAAGGAGAATAAACATTCACTAGACAAAAATAAGTAGATGACTAACAACTTAAATTAAATAGTTATAATGTACCAAAAGAACTTAGCCATAAACAAAATTACAATAAAAATGAAATAAGAGACAAGAAAACATCACTCCCCAGGGTTTACTTTCTATTTTGACCTTTTGATAAATCTCTTATTCCTTTGGCTTTGCTCTTTTGTCATCCTCTAAAACTAAGTAAAATGAAAAATATCCAAAACAACTCAAAATGTTCTTAAGAAAATAGTAAAAAAATTCTTTAATTTTTTTTCCATCATCCTTCTTTTAGAGTTTTTCTCTCAAATATATAGAGCTTGACTCTACAGATATGTCCCTTAAGAAATCACGACAGGTTGCTCTAAAAGGACATGATGTATGGCTAAAATATCGGGTGCAAAAGATACAACTTTTGAGGAACAGGTGCGTTGTCCGACTCGTAAGCCTCCTTACGAGTCGTGATCTCTTGTCCTATTCTTCTGGACTCATGAGTCTGATGCCGACTAGTGAAGCTTTTCACGACTCGTGATTTCATTGTCAAGTCGTGAGCCCTTCTTCTATGCTTTACTTGTGAGATGCCTTCCGTCTCGTGATCTCTTGTCCGAGTCATGATCCCTTTCACGACTCGTGATCTTTTTTTTTTAAACTTCACCAAATTCTTCATTTTCTTCACACTTCACCAAATTTTTCCTAAAAACAAACAAAAACACATAAATTGGATATAAACATATAAAAATACATATATTATTACATACTTAACTACATAAATAAGAGAAAAACACATACTAAAAGGTAGACATTTTACATGATATCAATTGGAAAAATAGTTGAGGTATCTACCATGGAGACAGCTCAGAGGCACTATTCAAACCTGGGTAGGTTTTTGTCATGGGTATTTGATCGGTTTACCAAAGAGGGAAAATTGTAGCCATTGGTGGCTAAGCCTACTCGGAGTTAAGGTCAACCCAATCATTGGCCTGATCAATATTGTGCCTATCACCAGCATATAGGGCACCTCATAGATCATTGTTGGACTCTGAGAGACTGGATTTAGGATCTTATCAATAGTAAACCAATCACTCACCTAAAAAAGAGGGAAAATAAGAAGGACAATTACAATGCAATGTTATCGCTAGTGTCAATGATTGGTTTAAGCCTACCTGAATGGTATGTGCTATGTGACTTGTGTAGCAATAAGTATCTGCCCATTAACCAACCTGCACAGTTAGAAGCAGATTAAGTGAAACAGGGTGTAAATATTTTAACAAGTCTAGGAACACCATCCAGAGAGGGGAAGGAGAAGTCAGCAGTATGTGTGATTAATTGTTGGGAATCTCCTAGTGAGAACAAGGAGGATGCTAAAGAATATCATATAGATCTGTGGGATTCTGAGAATGAAGAGGAGGAATAGAAGGTAAAGATGATAACTAGGAGTAGTGGAGTGGTGCTATAAGTGGAAAGGCAACAGGACTCTCTGCCTTTACTTGCAAAAAGAGAGCAAGAAAAGGACCAGATTCTTAAATAGTTAAAGAAAACTTCTACTCAGATTTTTGTTTGGGATCTACTTAGGCAGTTGCCCTTCTATAGATAGAAAGTGGCAGAAGCCTAGTATGAATATATTGTAGCTACCACCATTTTTCCCTCAGAGTTATTGGACTTGGTTAGGGGAATTACATGATAGAACATTGTGTACACTAATGGGGACTTGCCCATTAAAGGCAGAGAGCCGAACTGCCCTTTGTATATAAAGGTGCAGGTCAATGGTAAACATACAGCCTATGTGATGGTGGATGATGGATCCTCCATTAATGGAAGCCCAAATGATTGCCAAACAAATCTTGATAGCATCTAATGTCACCCTTGAAGAGAGAAAAGAATTCAAGAGAATATTGAAAAAATATAAAAGAGTCTTTGCTAGGACCTACGAAGATATGCTATGGATTGATTAAGAAGTGGCCAAACATGCTATTTGCACTCATCTTGGATATAAGCTTGTCAATTAGAAACTCAGAAGGCTTAGGCCGGAATGGGCAAAAAGATTAAAAAGAGGTAAAGAAGTAAATAAAGGCTAAATTCCTAGTGGAAGTCCAATACCCCAAATGGTTGGCCAATATGGTTCTCGTGGCAAAGAAAGATGAAAGAGCCTGAGTCTATATGGATTATAGGGATTTGAATAAGGCCTGCCCAAAAGATGACTTTTACTACTTCACATAGATGTTTTGATGGATAGTGCAGCTACATATGCAATGTACAATTTTGTGGATAGATATGATGGATATAACCAAATCTTGAGCATAATTATGGATAGAATTTAGACAGAATTCATCACTGAATTAGGCATATATGGCTATCGAGTCATGCCATTCATATTAAAGAATACAGGTGCTACTTACCGAAGGATGGCTATAAAGATCCTTAATGATTTAATCCATATAGAAGTGGAGGTATATGTGGATGATATGATAATTAAATTAAAAACCTCAGGAAGGTCACTTTGAGGCCTTAGAAGGAAAAAATCTTCTAGAGAATTGATAGCTATAATCTCCATTTGAACCCAAAGAAATGCGTGTTTGGAGTAACTTCGGGGATGCTTTTAGGATATATTGTGAGCTAAAGAGGAACAGAGGTAGATCCTGATAAGGTGAAAGCTATTAGAGAGATACTTGTGCCATAAAAGAAAAGGATGTTAGAGGGTTTCTGAGTAGGCTTTAGTACTTTAGTTAGTTCATAATAAAACTAACGTCGTTCTATGGCCCATTTTCAAATTTCTATGGAAAGATTAGCCAGCAGTTTGGAATGATGATTGTCAGGTAGCCTTTGATACAATCAGAGAGTATTTTTTGCATCCACCAATGTTGAGACCACCATAAGCTAGGAAACCTTTGATTTTGTATATAGCTATAAAAGACAACTCAGTAGGAGCTATAATGGCACAAGAGGATGATTTTGGAATCAAATATGTTGTATACTATCTCAGTAAGAAAATTTTACCATATGAAGGCAAATATATGGAGGTAGAAAAGATTTGTTTGGAGATCATTTGGGCTTCCAAAAAGCTAAGGAACTACTTCCATTCATATAGAGTACAAGTAGTGGCCAGAAAGAATCCTCTCAAGTACCTGTAGGAAGTGCCGTCGTTTTTGGGGAAAATGGGTGGATGGCTAATCCTTTTACAGAAGTTCAATATCAAATATATATCACTATGAAAGCCATCAAGGGAAAAGCTGTAGCAGAATTCCTGGATGATCAGCTATTAAATGGAGAAGAGATAACTTATGAGTTTCCTGATGAGAATATTGTAGCTATAGCAATCCAGGGTTAGCAAATGTATTTTGATGGAGCTGTGAACAAAAAGGGTGCTAGAGTAGGATTGATCCTGGTAACCTTAGAGAGAGAAAAGTTACCTTTAGCTAAGAAACTCATATATAGAGCTATGAATAACCAAGCTGAATACGAAGCATGTATCTTTAGACTAGAAGCTTTATTAGCCCTATGGGCAAGGACTGTAAAGATTTACGGTGATTCATCTTTGGTTGCCTATCAAGTAAAGGGTGAATGGGCTCTATAAGAAGAGTGGATGTTGCCTTAAATGAAGTGTTTGAAGGTCTTAAGTGAGCAGTTTGAAGTTTGTACCTTTGGGTATGTACCTTAGGATGAAAATTAGTTGGCTACTGCTTTGGTGACATTAGTGTCAATATGGGATAACCAGAGGGTGTAAGCATAAAGCCAGTACTTATTTTCAGTTATGATAAATCGTGTTTTGAAGCCGAATAGGTGATGAATGTCAAGGTAAATGATGGGAAGCCATGGTATTTTAACATTGAGAATTACCTTAAGAAGTCAGTGTTTTTAGAAGAGGCTACAGAAAAGGATCAAAAGATGTTGCATAAGATGTCTACTCAGTTCATCAATATCGGAGGAATACTCTACAAGAGACAGCCAAATGACTTACAGTTAAGATGGTTGTATGAGAAAGAAGTTATAAGAATCATGAAAGAAGTGCACATTGGAGTTTATGGCACTTACATGAATGGTGTTGCCTTGGCCAACAAGATTATGCCCCAGGGGTTCTTCTGGCTCACATGGACATACATGTGCTAGAATTATGAATGTTAGTTGTGCCAACAATATACTGATTTGAGATATGAGTTGGTATAAGAATTATGTAATCTCACCTTGGTTTGGCAATTTGCTACTTGGGGTATTGATATTATGGGGATGATCCATCCATTGGTATTAAATGGACATAGGTTTATTATAGTGGATATTGATTATTTCTTAAAATGGATAAAAGTAGAGTAATTTAGAAACCTAGGTGTGAAAGAGATGGCCAAGTTCATTGAGAAAAATCTGATATGTAAAAATGGACTTTCGCATCATATAGTATCAAACAATGGGTCCCACTTTTGGAGGGAAACTAAGCAGCTACTCAGAAGGTGTGGAGTTTAGCACCACAAATCCTCACCTTATTGTCTTTAGCCAAATGGAGTGGTCAAAGTGGCCAACAAAAATGTTAAGAGAATTTTGGCTAAGATGGTTAGAACCTATAAGCACTAGTTTGAAAAGTTGCCTTTTGCATTATGGGGGTATAGAACCACTGTCAGGACCTCAACAAGAGCCACTCTATTTTTGCTAGTTTATTGAACAGAAGCTGTGTTGCTAGTGGAGATTGAGCACTGGTCATTAATGGTGGTTTTAGAAGCTGTGTTGCCAAAAATGGAATGGGCTAAGTAGAGATTGCTTTAGCTTAACTTGTTTGATGGAGACATGATACGAGCCTATTATCATAATCAGGTTTATCAAAAGAGGCTACCCTGATCTTTCGAAAAGAAGGTCAGGAAGCATCCTTTGAAAAAGGGAGACCTAGACTTCAAGTAGATAATGCTAGTCATTCCAGACATTAAAGGCAAGTTTAGGCCAATATGGAAAGGCCCATTCCTATTGAAGAAGCTCTTGTCTAAGGGAGCTGCAATCCTAACTGATAGTGGTGGGAATAAATTCAAGAAGTCGATCAATATTGACAGGTTAAAAAGATTCCATGGTTAGACTTGAAAAATAAAGAAAAGAAAGAGAAAAAAAGAGAATATAGCCCTATGGGTCAAAAATTGAAAAATGGCGGTCTTGCTAAAATTAGGCACCTTGTTAAGGTGAAAAAAAAAAGAGGCATTTTGTGCAAAAATTAGAGGCAAAAGAAAACTTGAGAGGGCTGATTGAAAATGGGGGAAATATGATTACAAGGTTTACTTACAAGATTGAATATAATCTTGTACTTTTTGTTAGAGAGTATGCCCTAGCGCCCATGTAATAGGGATGTTTTTCATATGTATAAAATTTATATTCTTAATAAAAGGCATCATTCATTTATTAATGCTATGTTTAAATACAAGAGTTTGTAAATTTTAAATTAATAAATGAAGTCCTAGATATTATAAACACAGTGCAAAGGCAGTCATGAAGGTGTTCATGATGTGAGATGTCTATTGCATGCAAATGTGTTAATATCTAAATATCCCTAGTCATAGAATTAACAAGATAGGACATTGTTAATTCGGACAGACTAGCACATGTTATGCTTCTTGAACGGTTCAAGCAGTGGTTTTCATAACTGTGATTATGGAAGATAATCAAAGCTAACATGTGGATGCTTGTTAGAAGAACAAGTTCATTGGAGACCTGCAAAGAGAATCCTCACAAGGATATTAAATCTATGTCAGTGAGGAATCTCTTCATAGCAGTTGTGCAAGTATCCTTAAACTTGAGATCACCAAAGTTATCTTAAGTAGCAAGTGGTATACTTTGACTCCATAACTGATTAATTCCAACCGGGAGTGAACATAGTTAGGAGATTGGGTATATCATGACCTACTTGAAGATAGTTGAGTGATTGACAAAGGATTCACCATCCCATATTTAATAAGGGAAGTTATCTCGCATGATTCTATAATTACCTTGTTCAGAGAATCTCTGGCCAGAGTAAAATGCCAAGATGGATAGAGATCCATGGAGGGAATTTTGTGAACAATGGTTAAATTAATAGAACATATATAATTAGATTTATATGAGTTGACAGAAATCCATACTCAGAATCTAATTGAGATAAGAGTGGTAAAAGGAGTAATTGCACGGTAACTATTTCTATGGAAGGGTATAGTCAAACCACATGACTTTCCTGACATTTGGGTAGTCATGATGCCTAGCTAGAGGCCAATCATGACTTGTATAATGATGTATCAAAAATATCAATGGGGATTGATAAAATAATTTGAAGGAGTTTAAATCATGTGAGTTTTGGATAGAACTCACAATTACATATTATACTGCCAACATGGACAAGAACCCAATAGGTCACACACATATAAAGAAAAGGATAAAATGGTAAAATGACAAGGATAATAATATTTGATATTATTATGAGGGTAGATAAGTGAATAAGATAATAATTAATTAAAGAGTTTAATTAATTATGATTAAGTAAAATTAACCACGGAACTTTTGAGAAATGTTCTGTAAATTAGACCTAATTGAAATAATGTATTTCATGATTAATTATTATTATCTTATAAGTGTTATAGGACTACTATAAGAAATATTGGACTGATATAATAATTAATAAGTCCATTGGAGGAGTTATTAAGGGGCTAGAGGAATGGAGTTGGTGTGGAAGCCCTTTTGTAGAGGGCCACACATCAACTCCATACAAAAGGGCTTAATGGCCTATTTCTTTACTAAAATTAATTTATATATGTTACATAAGTGTTATGGAACCTACATATTTAATTTGGTTGGATTTGGAATCCATTTCGGTATTTAAATCCAATTAGTTGCACAAAGGGCCTAGTTTGTGGGTTTTATGCATAGTCTTTTATGAAAAGGTTTAATTTGGATTTAATTAAGTCCAAATGATTATAATTAACTCCAGAGACCCAATTAATAATTCTCCGACAATTTTAAAGAGCCCAATCTCATTAAGGAGTTGGAATTTTAACCTAACTATAAAAGGCCAACTAATAAGGAATTAGGGTTAAGTAATTAGACACATAAGAATGTCTTATTCTTCTATTCTCTCTCTCCCTTTTATGCCACTCCCTTGCTAGCTCTAGGGTTTCCGGCCACTCCTTGTTCTAAACCAATTTTTGGTTCAATTTATCCTTCTCTAGTGTGGATTACTCATTGGAGGTGTTCGATTTTGGACACTGTGATTTGCGACAACTCGGTGCGAAGTAAAATCAACTGTTCAACAAAAATCAAAGGTGATTTTTCTTATTCTCATATAGTTATATTGTATATTCATGGCAAGATCAGTAATATTGGTTAAAAAATTTTAAAATTCAGCTCATGTATGCAATGCATGTAACCAATAAATTCCAACATGGTATCAGAGCCTCGATTTTGCCATGGATATACAATTCTATATTTTTCTGCAGAATAAGTTTTGTTTTATTTTGAGTTATTTATTTCATGAACTTTAAAATATCAGATTTAATTGTTCATGAATGAGAAATATTGATTTCTGGTTGTATGTGTGATCAAATAAATTTGACGGAAACAAAAATGGAACTTTTGAAGAAAAGTAACTAGGGTTTTGCGTGAAACCCATTAAGGTTTTGCGTGAAGCCCATGTAATTTTAAGGGACTGTTCTAATTTAATTTCTTATGGGTCCATTAAAACTTCATTTAGATGATATTATATGTGTTTAATATGTGATATTAAGCCATAGGATCGAACGGAATTAAAATCGAACAAGTTTTGCATGAAAACTAGTTTAGTCGAAAAGTTCGATAAATTGGTGTTCTTCATGTGTTCTTATTTAGAACGACTTTTAATCTTCTAAATCTGATATATATGATATATTAAAGTTTTTTTTAATTAATTGAATTAATTAAAATGGGCCTTAAATTAATTTGATTAATTTTAATTCATTAAAACCACTTAATGGGCTTAATTATGTTTACAGACTTGGTTTAAATTAGTAAATGACTTGGTGGGCCCAAGAAGCTGATTTAAATTAAATATTATAAACATTAATTAAGTTTATTAATGGATTTTAAGGGCTGGAGTGGGCTTGGCTCATTCCAAAAGGCCCAAATGGTCCAAAAGACACAAAACTAGTTTATGTGTGAATACATTTATGGTTTTCTTTTGTGGGTTTCGGCCTACACTTGATTATAAGCCCAAAATTGATTCTTTTAATTATCTAATATGATTAATTAATTAAATAATCAATTTATAATTAATTAATAATTAATTGGATTTATTATTAAGGCAAGAACACATGCATGCAAAAAGGTTTCCTAAAATGGAAGTTTCCAAAATGGAAAAAGTTTCCTAATTTGATCACATCATTAAAATAACTCAAAATATTGTTTCAAAGGTTGAAACAAAGTTAGTAATCCATTTCTTTATGCATTATAAAGGCATATAAGAGTGTATGATTGGCATGATGGATAGTTATGGACAAAGCCCAATGTGATTGAGCATTATGCATGTTTTGGCCCAATGAGGACTTTCATGTCCCGGCCACTTGTTTTTGGTTTGTATTTCATTTCAAATTGTAATATGTAATTAGATTACTTAGATTAGAATTAGAAATAGAGATGGAGATCATTTTCAAGGAGCAAGATGGGCCAGATGGAGATCCAACAAGCTTGAAGATAATGTAATTATTTTTCTTGTTTGAATCATGCATACTACCTAGGTGTGACCTTTTGATTTCCCTCTTGGCTTAGGGAAATCAATGTAGTAAAGTCCATAACTATACCATATTTGTATGCTTATATTTATGTGATAGATATAGGATGCATACCAATGTATGCCAACCATGTATGATGAGACTTAATTAACTAAAACCCTCAAAACAAATACTAAGGTATATAAGCCTTCCATTAATTTGAAAAGAACCGGAGTTCTTTATAGTGTGGGTTGTTAACCACAGTCAAGCTCACATTATATCGAATATATTCAAATCTAATTAAATGGATCATCTTAGCTAGCCCATTAGCTTGTTGACCACAGTCAAGGCTAATGGTTCTAGAGGCAAGATTAGGGAATGCATATATGATATGCATGCATCAAAAGTTGATAACCTAATGATCCAATAGTTGTGTAGAGACACAATTGGTATAGAGATACCTACCTTTCAAGGGTATGGAGTTTGGCTTGTTGATCATAGTCAAGGTCAAATTACATATCAAGGATTGGATATTGGCCCACTAAGAAAACCATCGGGTTTTCTCGGATTATATAGTGAGGGCTATTAATTCGCAATAAAATAGTGGGAGTAAATGGATTAATTAAAGACCTTATTAATGCATACATATATATGAACATACTCTCATATCGTTTCTTTTTCACATCTAAGTCATCATCATGAGCACATCAAACATTAATATATGATCAATCTTGGATAACAAGCGGTTGGCAGCAACTATTCTGACTGGATTAGGCAAGTGAGAATTGTTCTTAGAGCTGAAAAGATCCACTATGTCTTGGATAAAGATCCACCACCACTTCCATCAGATGATGCCGTTGATGAGATCAAAGGCATTTATCGAAAATACATGGAGGATAGTGAAGCAGCAACATGTCTGATGCTGGTGCTATGTCCTCGGAGCTTCAGAAGCAACATGAGATGATGGATGCTAGAACCATCATTTTGCATTTAGAGGAGCTATATTCTTCTCAGGCTAGAACTGAGCAATATGAGATTGCTCGAGCTCTATTTAGCTGCAAAATGTGGAAGGCACTTCAGTTGCTACTCATGCATTGAAGATGTATGTGTATATTGAGCATTTGAGTAGACTTGGCTATGTTATGGATAATGATCTATACATAGATTTAATCTTGTACTCGTTGGCTCCAAGTTATGCACCTTTCGTGCTTAACTTCAACATGAACAAGATCCAAGTATCCATTCCTGAGTTAATCAATATGCTCAAGACAATTGATGGATCATTTAAGAAGGATCCAAAAAGTGTCATGGTTGTCACTTCTGCTAAAGGCAAGAAGTAAAAGAAGAAGAAGATAACCAAGGCGCAGCCAAAGAATGGTGGGATATCCAAGAAGAAGGTTGCCAAGAAAGAGAATCCCAAAGGAACTTGCTTCCATTGTGGAAAGGATGGTCATTGGAAGCGTAACTGCAAGGCCTATCTATATTCTCTCAAGGAGAAGAAGCAAGTTGATGCTTCTACTTCAGGTATTCATATGATTGAAATTAATACTTATTCTATTGCTTCAAAACAATCTTGGGTATTAGATACCGAATGTGGATCTCACTTATTTAATGATCTAAAAGGGCTTAGAAGCTTTAGAAGAGTTGGAAAGGCAGAGATATGTTTGCAGTCAGCTACTGGATAGAACATCTCTACAATAGTTGTGGGGACTTACTATTTGCCTCTTCCTAGTGGATTAGTACTGGAATTAAATAATTCTTATTATGTTCCAGCTTTGTCCAAAAGTATTATTTCTTTCAGTTGTTTGATGAACGATTATGATATTTATTTAAAGGACAAATGTTGTTACATTTTTAAGAACAATATGTTTTATGCAAAAGCTATCATTGAGAATGGTATATTTGTTCTTGATTTAATTAAAGAAGTACATAATGTGGATTCCAAGAGAATGAAACACGATAATCTAAATACCTCATACTTGTGGCATTGTCGTTTAGGCCATATAAATGAAAAATGCATGAACAAATTGCACAAGTCAGGTGATTTGGGATCATTTGATTATGAATCATTTGATACATGCGAATCTTGTTTATTGGGAAAATGACAAAAGCTCCCTTTATTGGTAAAGGAGAACGAGCTAAAATGGTTTTGGATTTAATACATTCAGATGTATGTGGTCCAATGACTACACATGCCAGAGGAGGTTACTCCTACTTCACTACTTTCATAGATATTATTCCAGGTTTGGATATATCTATCTAATGAAATATAAATCAGAAGCATTTGAAAAGTTCAAAGAATTCAGAAATGAAGTAGAGAAACAACTTGGATAAAGTATTAAAACACTTAGATCAGATCGAGGTGGAGAATACTTAAGCCAAGAGTTTCAAGAATATCTTAGAGATAATTGGATTTTATCTCAATGGACTCCACCATATACACCACAATACAATGGTGTATCTGAAAGGAGAAATCGAACACTATTAGATATGGTTCGATCAATGATGAGCCTAGCGGACTTGCCTAAGTCCTTTTGGAAATATGCATTAGAAACTGCTGTTTATGTGTTAAACAGAGTTCCTAGTAAATCGGTTGATGTTACTCCATATGAGATGTGGAATAACAAGAAAACCACGCTTTCTCATATGAAAGTATGGGGTTGTCCTGCTTATGTGAAGAGGACAATGTCGGACAAACTGGATGTTAAGTCTAACAAATTTTTATTTATGGGATATCCAAAAGAAACATTTGGATATTATTTCTATCATCCCTTAGAACAAAAGATGTTTGTTTCAAGAAATGCTGTCTTCTTGGAAAGAGAATTTCTCCTACGAGAGGACAGTGGGAGTAAAATTGAACTTGGTGAAGTTCAAGACCCACAAATAGAAGATGATCAACCGATTGAACCCGAAACTGAATTTCATAATGATGAGATTGTAGTTGAACCTGATTATACACAAAATCCTAGAAGATCTACTAGATGCATTCTATCCCTGTGAGATGTGGATTTCACATTGATTCGGATAGAGGCATAATTGTAGTAGAGGACAATGAGCCTACAAGCTATCAAGAAGTTTTGAACAGTTTATAACGTGATTTATGGCTTAAGGCTATGCAGTCTGAAATTGACTCCATGTATGAGAATAAAGTATGGACTTTAACTCAACCAACTGAAGGGATAAAACCCATAGGGTGCAAATGGGTCTTCAAAAAGAAGACCGACATGGAAGGTAATATAGTTACCTATAAAGCTTGCTTAGTAGCAAAATTTTATCCTAAAAAAGAAGGTATTGACTATAACGAAAATTTTTCTCCTGTAGTGATGCTTAAGTCTATAAGAATACTTTTAGCCATTACAACTCATTATGATTATGAGATTTGGCAAATGGATGTGAAGACAGCTTTCCTTAATGGAAATCTTACTGAGGATGTGTATATGACACAACCAGAAGGTTCACATCAGGAAATGGCGAAAAGGTATGCAAGCTTTAAAGATCCATTTATGGATTGAAGCAAGCCTCTAGGAGCTGGAACATACGATTCAATGAAACAATCAAAGAGTTTGGTTTCTCACATAATGAATATGAACCTTGTGTGTATAAAAGGGTCAGTGGGAGTGCAATTGTCTTCCTAGTTCTATATGTGGATGACATATTGATCATGGGAAATGACATTTCTCTTCTCCAATATATTAAAATATGGTTATCCAAGCAATTCTCCATGAAAGACCTTGGAGAAGCATCCTATATTATGGGAATAAGGATCTATAGAGATAGATCCAATAGGTTGCTAGGTCTTTCTCAGAGTACATATATAGATAAAGTATTGAAGAGGTTCAATATGGATCACTCAAAGAAAGGGTTTATACCCATGGTGCATGGGAAACACCTTTCTAAGTCTATGTGTCCGCAGACACTAGAGGATAGAGAGAGCATGAATAGAATACCATATGCATCTACAATTGGTTCTATCATATATGCTATGTTATGTACACGTCCAAATGTAGCATTTACTTTGAGTGTCACAAGCAGATTCCAATCCAATTTTGGAGAGGAACACCGGGCAGCTGTCAAGAATAACCTTAAGTACTTGAGACGAACTAAAGATATATTCTTGGTATATGGAGAGGGTAGTTTGGAAGTAAATGGGTATATAGATGCCAGCTTCCAATCTGACAAAGATGATTGTAAATCACAGTCTGGTTATGTGTTCATAATGGGAGGAGGAGCAGTTAGTTGGAAAAGTTCCAAACAAGAAACAACTGCTGATTCCACGATGGAAGCTGAGTACATTGCTGCTTCAGAAGCAGCCAAAGAAGCAGTCTAGATCAAAAAGTTCATAACTAAACTAGGAGTGGTGCCTAGCATTGTTGATCCAATTCCTTTATATTGTGACAACAATAGAGCCATTGTGCAAGCAAAGGAACCATGGTCTCATCAGCGATCCAAGCATGTTCTCAGACGCTACCATCTCATAAGGGAAACAGTAGCTAGAAATGATGTGAAAATAGAAAGGGTTCCCACAGATGACAATGTGGCGGATCCCCTCACTAAAGCACTTTCCCAGATTAAGCATGATCACCATATAAATAGCATGGGTCTGAGACATATGAGTGATTGGCTCTAGTGCAAGTGGGAGATTGTTAGAGAGTATGCCCTAGAGCCCATGTAATAGGGATGTTTTTCATATGTATAAAATTTATATTCTTAATAAAAGGTATCATTCATTTATTAATGCTATGTTTAACTACATGAGTTTGTAAATCTTAAATTAATAAATGAAGTCCTAGATATTGTAAACACAGTGTAAAGGCAATCATGAAGGTGTTCATGATGTGAGATGTCTATTGCATGCAAATGTGTTAATATCTAAATATCCCTAGTCATAGAACTAACAAGATAGGACATTGTTAATTCGGACAGACTAGCACATGTTATGCTTCTTGAATGGTTCAAGTAGTGGTTCTCATAACTGTGATTATGGAAGATAATCAAAGTTAACATGTGGATGCTGTTTAGAAGAACAAGTTTATTGGAGACCTGCAAAGAGAATCCCTATATGGATATTTAATCTATATCTGTAAGGAATCTCTTCATAGCGGTTGTGCAAGTATTCTTAGACATGAGATCATTAAAGTTTTCTTAAGTAGCAAGTGGTATACTTTGACTCCATAAGTAATTACTTCCAACCGAGAGTGAAAATAGTTAGGAGATTGGGTATATCATGACCTACTTGAAGATAGTTGAGTGATTGACAAAGGATTCACCATCCCAGATTTAATAAGGGAAGTTATCTCGCATGATTCTATAATTACCTTGTTCAAAGAATCTCTGGCCAGAGTAAAATGCCACGATGGATAGTGATCCATGGAGGGCATTTTGGGAACAATGGTTAAATTAATAGAACATACATAATTAGATTTATATGAGTTGACAGAAATCCATACTCAGAATCTAATTGAGATAAGAGTGGTGAAAGGAGTAATTGCACGGTAACTGTTTCTATGGAAGGGTATAGTCAAACCACATGACTTTCCTGACATTTGGGTAGTCATGATGCCTAGCTGGAGGCCAATCATGACTTGTATAATGATGTATCAAAAATATCAATGGGGATTGATAAAATGATTTGAAGGAGTTTAAATCATGTGAGTTTTGGATAGAACTCACAATTACATATTATACTGTCAACATGGACAGGAACCCAATAGGTCACACTCATATAGAGAAAAGGATAAAATGGTAAAATGACAAGGATAATAATATTTGATATTATTATGAGGGTAGAGAAGTGAATAAGATAATAATTAATTAAAGAGTTTAATTAATTATGATCAAGTAAAATTGTCCACGAAACTTTTGAGAAATGTTCTGTAAATTAGACCTAATTGAAATAATGTATTTCATGATTAATTATTATTATCTTATAAGTATTATAAGACTACTATAAGTGTTATTGGACTGATATAATAATTAATAAGTCCATTGGAGGAGTTATTAAGGGGCCCAGAGGAATGGAGCTGGTGTGGAAGCCCTTCTGTAGAGGGCCATACGTCAACTGCATAAAGAAGGCCTTAATGGCCTATTTCTTGGACCAAATTAATTTATATATGTTACATAAGTGTTATGGAATCTACATATTTAATTTGGTTGGATTTGGACTCCATTTGGATATTTAAATCCAATTAGTTGCACAAAGGGCCTAGTTTGTGAGTTTTATGCATAGTCTTTTATGAAAAGGTTTAATTTGGATTCAATTAAGCCCAAATGATTATAATTAATTCCAGAGGTCTAATTAATAATTCTCCAGCAATTTTAAAGAGCCCAATCTCATTAAGGAGTTGGAATTTTAACCTAACTATAAAAGGCCAACTAATGAGGAATTAGGGTTAAGTGATTAAACACATAAGAAAGTCTTCTTCTTCTATTCTCTCTCTCCCTTTTGCGCCACTCCCTTGCTAGCTCTAGGGTTTTCAGCCACTCCTTGTTCTACACCAATTGTTGGTTCAATTTATCCTTCTCTAGTGTGAATTACTCATTGGAGGTGTTCGATTTTGGACACTGTGGTTTGCGACAACCCGGTGCGAAGTAAAATCAACTGTTCAACAAAAATCAAAGGTAATTTTTCTTATTCTAATATAGTTATATTGTATATTCATGGCAAGATCAGTAATATTGGTTAAAAAATTTTAAAATTCCGTTCATGTATGCGATGCATGTAACCAATAAATTCCAAAACTTTTGAGCTTTATGTTAAATAGTGATCATGTGTAGTTAAATTATGTTGAAATATTTTCATATGTAATGCAAAATCGTACATTAATATAAACAAGAGTAGTTTATTTTACATACCTCGAGTCATCTTGTTTGATATAAAAAGTAGTAGTTTTTACATTACATATGCAATATCTAAGGATCATCCTTTACTGCTTTTGCTGGAACATTTCCTTAGCCAATTTACCCTATTGTCAACTATTGGTTTGGTAACCCATCTCTTATATGTGGTAGAAGTGGTGAAATCATAGTCGGTCAGTCTTCGAATATTAGCTTTTGTATATAGTTGAGCCTGGAGATGATGATAACCAGAGACAAAAGCAACAAACAGGCTGCCTCATTGAAATGACAGTGGGCATCTCACAATGTCTTGTTACTTCCCAAATTGTTGAGGGTGATGGGAAATAACACAAAAGTGGTCGTATATAAGTCGCATAGTGGTAAACATCTAGAATACCTACCTTGAATCACATAGTAAGGTATCGGCCATGGAGTTGATGTCATTATTAGCTACTGTTGCTAGCCATACAATGCCTTCCTGTGGAGAATCAAAGTCATAAAGTCGTCTTCTAGACAGATTAGTGCCTTAAGGAGTATGTGCTGATCACCTTGGAAGAAGGTTCTTTTAGTAATTTCAACTTCTCTTGTAGCCATATCTAAAAAAGAAAAAATGAAGTGAAAAAATGAAAGGAAAAAAGAAAGAAAAAAGGAAAAAAAGAAGAAAAAATGAAAAAAAAGATAAAATAAAAAGTCGTTGGAATGGGTTGATTTCATTCCAGGCAAAAGTTAGGCACAGAGTTGCTTGAAAATTCAAAAGAACGCGTTTTTCTATTAAGAAATGCTAATGTGAAAAACCCCACAAAGGGGCAACACTACCTTTTAAAATAATGATTGTTACTGGAGTAATAAGGGGATTCTAGAGAGGGAGGTAGTAGGGTCAATTACAGAAAAGTGTCCTAGATCGAGGATAGTCCCCTCTACCAAAACTAGAGGAAATGGAGTCAGACCATTATATACACCTTCGATGATATTGAGTAGTTGGTAGTCATCGGTTGGTCCCCCTTGAGCTTAATGTTAAATATATAGCAAGACAGATCAGCAAAATAATGGTAATATGGAAGGTGGGTATATCGAAAAAGTTGTCTAGAGCATCAAGTAGTGGCTCTAGAGGAATGGGTCCATTCCAAGGCACTAATTTGATAACTGTAGAGGGAAGATATGACACCCTATGCCAAGACTTAGGTTTGAACACTAGTGTGCTACTAATAATGATGTTGCATGGTAAATTCATATCGCTTAATTCTTTGTTGATGGTGATTTCTAGTTTTGGTCTGTCAATTTCCAATTTAACTTTAGTATTGAATGTTACTATTCATTTGATAAAAATTTGGACAGCATAATGGCTATAAAATTCATGCTACCCAAACCTACAAGTATCAAAATTGCACTTCTAATGTTCAACCTCCACCTCCAATACTCCAACAGCACACAGGCACTTCTAATTTTGAACTTACAACACAATACATATCTGTATTACATAATCATAACTTAAACACCATGTTACGATACACAATTATATGTTCACCATTGTTTAACATTCATTACATATTATGTTACATAATCCAAAATAGTTAACATCAAACATAAAAGTCCTATACATCCATCTAAGTTGTACATGTACATGCCACTTGAACTTTTTCTCCTCCTTATCCTCGTTTACCTGTCCCTTGTGCGCAGCAAACAAAGCCATGTGCTAGCCAATGAAGTTGCCTAGTGGTGGATACACTACACAAAATTTTATTTACATAAAATATATTATACAAAATTACCATTTTACCCCTTAATGTTATTTATTACCACTTGACTTAGAATTTATTCTCTTAATGCTTTAAATTACCATATAGTTCTTCATTTTCATATTATCTTATTTTCCACCTATATTTCTTACTTAAGAACAAAATTATAATTTAGTCGCTAAAATTTCTCTTTTACATATGTTACAGTATTTTACACTAATTTTGGTCGTTTTTGCTTTTTTTTTTGCTTTAATTCCACTTTAAGCCTAAAATTTACATTTTAGTTCATATACTTACTTTTGTAGTGGTAAATTACAGTTTGGTTCTTGAAACTTTTCCTTAATTATGATTTTACCCTTCTTTACTTATTTGACTATTTAACTTCTTTAACCATATTTTCAATGCAAATTTATGATTTTACCCCTAATTTCTCACGTAATTACATGTCTACCCCTTTTTGATCAATTAAACACATGTTTTACTTTATTTACTATTTAATCACTTATGTGATATCTTTTATGTATAATTTACTGTTTAGCCCTTATTTTCTTGCATATTTATGATTAAGCCCCTAGTAGTGTTTGATGGAAATCCTTAAACCTGATATGTAGAATGAAGACTCTAATGGTCTTAGACGACTAGAGGGGCCTCATGGAGTGACCAACTCCTTTAGAATGTATTCAGGGATCATTTGGGGTGATCAACTCCTCAATTATAAATCTAATGTGTATTGAGGGATTACTTGGGGTGATCAACTCCTTAACTGTGAATCTAGTGTGGATTGAGGGATCACTTAGGGTGATCAACTCCTCAATCATGAATCTAATATAAATTAAGGGATCACTTGGGATGATAAACTCTTCAACTGTGAATCTAATATGTGCATTAGTCCAAATCAAGTTATTATTATACTGCGGTAGTTGTTCTATGGCTAGCCATTATACCCTAAAATCCTAGATTATCCACTGTACACTAAAGGTAATTATTTTTAATCAACCTTATAGATTTCCTTAAGTTCCTCATTATGTCAACATTATCGTTTGCTTATTTCTCATCTATTCACATTCACTATGTATGGATTCATAATAATCACAAATAATAACATGCAAACTTGATGAAAACATGCCATTTTCAATATGTATAACATTCGGCCATGAAATGTACATAAGTATACATCATGATTTTTCATGGATTATCATGTCTTACATACTTTTTTGATCTTTTTAATCCTTCACATAATAATACACACTCAATTTATACTTATATACATTTGATATATAAATGGACATCATTATGTCTAGTGTGACCACATTTTGTCCAATTGTAATTTAAGGGATTTATCACATACACTATATTCGTTCATTATAGAAAATTTCAATTTAAACAAAATATTTAATTAATTACTCAATTTTCATTTACTATCCTTAAGGTCACCATTTGGCCACCTTAGGTTCTCCCACTTCTTGGTTATTTTCTTCATTAAATCTTAATCATTATGTGTTTTTACCTCATTTTGTAAACATATATTAAATTATTTCAAATTTATACCTAAGTTACCATAGTTACAAAATGTAAAATTAAGCAAGATTCAAAGAAATTAAATGAAATTAAGTGTAGAATTGTATCCACTAACCTCAAAATGGCTTGAAATCACCTATTCTTCCCTTATCTTACCTTACCTTTTCCCTTTTTGCTCTTCTTCTCACCTTAAAAATCCCTTTTAGGCTAAATTGAGAGGGAAGCAAATTATGAGTTTAAATCATGATTTTCAACACATAATTAATAAAAATGACTCTACTAATGATTATCTACAATTCTATAGCAAAACCCTTAAATAATTCCAACATAATCTCTTGAATTTACCTAATTATGTCAAATATGTCTCACAAAAAATCTATAATTTCCAAGCTTTATTTTGCTCCAATATTATTGCTATGTTGAAAAGGAGCTTTTCGAGTGTATCTAGGTGAAATTTGGGCTTAAGATATGTTGGAATTTGAGAAGAGAAGAAAGAAAAATTGTGGAAGGGAAAAGTAAAGGTAAATTTAGTTTTGCTATGGAAAAAGGGGAAAATGGTATATTTTTGGAGGGATTTAGAGAGAATTCCACACTTCATTTTTTTTTCTTTTAGTGTAGCAAATGAAGGGCCAAGATTTGATCATTTACTATTTGATCTAATGGCTTATTTTTAAGCCATTTTTCATCACCAAATGCATTTCTACAATTTCTTAAGTCCAATTTCTCAATGAAAATAGTTATTTCACAATTTCTAATGAAATTTATGCCCTTTTACAAATTAAAAATGACCATTAACCCCATTAACTAAATTAACCTTCGTTTTTTGCCATTTTTTAGAATATGATGTTCCCCTTATTAGAATTATCTAAAATTTTCCTTGCATACGAAAACATACTTAGAAAAGTGTTTTTAAAATTTGAGGATATTATGACATTGTTTAAATATACTTTCAACTATATAGGCAAAATAAGCTAGTTTGGAACCCAAAAATTCAAAACTATCAGAAAAATTAATTTTCACTTCCAATCGTTAATTTAGGATATTTATAATTGGTATATGTAATCAGAATAATTTTTGGAGGTCTATAGAATATTTTAGAGCCAAGTAAAACTTATAGTCAATCGAATAATAATATCAGGGAATTTTTTCATTGTCTATTTTAGGCTATATGAGCTCAATTTCTTCTCAAATTATACCCCTAGATTCCATTTAATATATATTATATCATCTAATAGTTAAATACTAGGCTTCCCGGTAGGTCAACCATTTTAGAATTTTTCTGGGTCACACACGTTTAATACTTAAGCACTTATGAATTCTACTATACTATGCTAATGTAATCACTCTAGATACCATTCTAATGTTGTTGTTCATGGTCAAGAATGTACTATTCACACCAGATAGAATTTTAGGGCATTACAAAAGAATTCCTAGGGCTTAAGTCGCGTCTCTTAGGTAATCTTGTACACAGGTCGAAACACAAGGTAGGATTCTAGGAGTAAAATCCACACTAGAAATTCTAGTGAACTCTTCAGCCAAAGGACATAATCCTTAATGGGTAAACCTAAAAACATGAAATTTGGAATCCTAGCATTAGGTGGCTACTAACAAGAGATTCGTGTCAAGTTAAACTCGTATTATGAATCTCAAGCTAGAACATGGGGCTATGATAGGATTTTCCCAAGTTTTAGAGGCATCAAGTAGTCTATGCAGCTTAGCAAGAAAAGCAATGGGTATATAATAAATAATAAAATCTTGTATAATGGATAAGGTGTGCAAAATGATAATTAGTCATAGTTGGTAAATTTAAAAATAACATAAAGTGGTAAATGAAATACTAATGAGGAAATACATAGTAAAATATATTAATGTATAAGGCAAAAAAAATGAAAAAATATAATAATAATAATAATAATAATAATAATAATAATAATAATAATAATAATAATAAAACATTATAGTAGCATGAGAGCATTAAGAAAAATAATAAAATAAATAATAAGCAAAAAGTGTAAAATAAAAAAGGGAAAGAAAAAGAAATAATAATAACAAAAGCAAAAATAAGTAATAAATAATAATAGAATTAATAATTAATAAAAACAAAGGAATGAAAAAAGGAGCAGAAGGCACTTACTTGGGAGAGAAGGCCACTTGAAGAAGCCCCACATGCCAAAATGAGAAGGTTTAGGTGGTTTTTATACTCCAAAGGTTGAGTCACTCCCTTGACTCATTTAAGTCACACCCTTGGGTCGTGACTCACCCTTAATCCACTTAGATGATGCATTGTGCATGGGACATGCAATCTTTTGATATATTTTACAAATTCTTTAAGTTTTACAGGAAAGCTCCAAAAGAATTACACAATGGACCAAGAGTGTCATACAATTTAGAGAGTAAATAATAATGGTAATATAATATTTCATATGATAATAAATAAAATAATAAATGTAGATAATAATATAAGAAATAAGTAAAATATGTTAATAGTGTAAAATAATTTTTCTATATAATAAGATTGATGAATTAAATAATTAATTATAATCAGCCTTAATTATATTATGAAAAATATTTAATTAAAAATTGAATTAAATTAAAAATTATTTAGTTAATTGATGCATTTAGTATTTAATTAGAGGTGTTTTATGGCATTAAATGCCATTTCATGCTTGTTAGTTGACCCATGACATTCTTTGCGTGAGTCACAGCTCTAGGGCATGACTCAGAGGCTCAAGGTTGGGACTCGCCTTTTTTATCCAATTTTGTGTTATTTTGCTCATGAGTCACACCTTAAGCCTGTGACTCACTGAGCGAGTCATGCCTTTGAGCCGTGACTCACTAAAATACATTTAAGTATAGATAGTCTTCTTCTTTTTTCTTCTTTTCTTTTTCTCTCTCTCTTGGAACATGACTTATGGACTTTTAGATCAGTTTTTTTTACCTATTTCTCCCTCGTTTGAGCTCGATTTCGTGTACCATTTTTGCTATTATGATTGGGATTGAAGCACGCACATCCAAACACCAATTTCATTAAATTTCATCCCCTAAAACTCAATAAACCATTAAAGGTTCAAGGTTGGTATTTTCTTAATTTCTTACTTGTTTTTCATGTTTTTTAGCTTATTATATGTTCTTTTATTTGTTTTTAAGTTATTTGTCTTATTTGAGTTAAATATGTTAATATAGTAATTTTTTAATATTTAATATTATTTTTTTTCCTTTTTTTGCCTTGATTAGTTTCTTTATTGTAATTTCTTAATCCTTTAGTTGCATTAGCAATTGTTGAACTCAAGTCTTTAGTTAGTTAAAATAATTAGAAAAAAAAAAGAGGTCAATAATTGAAAAAGAGAGAAAGGTAGTAGCTAAAACACACACACGAAAAGAAAAACAAAAGGGAAAAAGAAGAAGAACAGTGAATAAAGAAGAAAGAAAGTGCTAAATGAAATTGAAAATAAAGTTTTCATTGTTAATCATTTAGTATATTTCCTCCATCGAATTGTTGCTCTATGAATTGAGTTTTGTTGCCTTTAATTGCTTTAAAAGGGTGATATAATACTTGGTGATGCATCTATAACTACGATAAAAGGAATAATTTGTTTAACAATAGTAAAAAAGGGTAAATAGCTTAAGTAAATGAAAAGGAGGAAAAATAGGTCAATGTGTTCAATACTTCAATTTATAAGTCGGTAGCATTAGCGTACATGTTCAAGTGGGCAAGCAAATGAATTATACAGATACGGTTAGATGTGTGAATTAATTTGACTGTTTATATGTGGATTTGCCTATGAAAATAAATTAATTGTTGTGGGCATTGCTTGCATCATTTTTATGTAGGGGTTCTCTAATTCTTAGATGTTGTGCTGCCTAATTTTTGTCAAATATGTTGCTCATATTTGTGCTTGTATATCATCCATGTATAATTTATCAACTCTGGATTTGAGATTAAATTGAGTTTTATTTTGAAATTTTAAAATTAAGCATGAATAAACATTTCCCTATGCAAATTATTTAGTAAATGATTGGCTAATATGCTATTGAGTATTCTTAACATTTTAATTTTCCCATTTTGTAACACCCTAATCCCTTAACCATGGATAATCATCAATCATCATCCTACCTAATAGAGATAAGGTAGGAATACTAGTAATAATAATAACACAGGCCATGATTACATACCACAATTAAATAAATCAAGCTTATAAATAAGAGGGCCTAACATAATTGGCCAATAATACATAATAGAATCTTCAACACAACTGCAATTGGCCCGATCCTCTCTTTGATTTGTTAAGCTGTGGTAGCTATCAAACCAAAAGGGAGCTTATCCAAAACCTACACGGATAAACAAACCCGTGCTAAGCTATAAAGCTTAGTGGGAACAAAACTCTGCAGATAACTTCCTTACATAATTCACCTCATTATATACAAGTTCCTATATAACACAGAATAACAAATGAGTCTATTATATTGATCATTTCACATTGAACATTTGGGGAAGTCCCCAAAACTTTAATAAGGATACCATATTTACTAAGTTCTAGAGCATTTTGCAAAATATCTTCATTCGAAACTTGTCAATTTAATAACCATCATCTTTATACTATTCTTCCTTTAAACTAGCTTGATTCATACCCTTCTTGATCCTTACTACTTTCGAATTCAGACATCCATATTATTGATAGTACAAACTTTAACTTAATGCCTAAATCACATGTTTACATAAGTTATGCATTCAACATTAAATTCATGCACACTAGAGTGCTTATGCCATGTAACAATCATAAAGTTATTGTTAGACATGATTTCTTCATATATCTTTATATAGTTCTCATTTCAGGTTCATACAAGCTTATCCCTTAATGCTATTTTATCATTGTAATTTAAACATCACATCACACCACATCATATTATATCATGTTTTACACTTTGGTTTATATCATAATCATATATATATATATATATGTGTGTGTGTGTTAAATGATCATATACATACTAATAGGTTTGCATGTCATTTCAAAAAACATGTATTACATATCATGATTAACGACAAAGTTTCCATACCATATGCAGACCTATCAAATTTTCACATACATAAAGATCATTATGCATACTATAGTTCATATAACTTTTAATACAATATTATAAGCTTGTGGCTCATGTGGCCCATCTATTCACAGTGGAAACCATTGGTGGAACTAACTCACATCGATACACACACATGAACCTTGCTCATAAATAAATGTAAGATATCATAATCATATAATGTATAATACGACATTTCATTTCATAGACATAGTTTATAGCCAACAAGAATTAGGATATAACACCATAGGAGGCCATTCATCATGTTTACATTACATAAATTGGGCAATCATTGCATGTTTTACTCTATCTTATGTACATTTATCATCTTTCATAGCTTGCCTAAGTACTAGTTCAAAGGGTGGATAACAGGAGTAATGGATACCCAAAGGTATCAAACTATGGATATCCGAAGATATCAAACAATGGACCTAAATGGGGTCAAACAATAGTTCCAGCAAGGAACAAACTACGGATCCAAAAGGACCGAACGATGGTTTCATTAAGGAACAAGACCCAAACGGGGTCAACTATGGCAGCTGTAACTATATGCTATTAGGCATGCCTATCTAATCCACAACTGAACTAAGACCCGCAGGCTTAACCACTTTGAGAACATTTTTGATTTAACATATTATTCTTTACTTAGAACATCATTTGGCCGAAAGCCTCATTTCATAAAAGAATGCATATCATTCTAATCATATTTACATATTGAGCTATAAGCTTCAGTATATATGGGTGCTATCATATGATCACATAGTTGCATTAACATCATTCATACATATTGTAGTGGATTACATGATAATGCACACACAATAGAATATTTCTTTCATCGATCCATCGCATCATACTTGATATTATAAATGAAGCCAATGAGGCAATTATGGAAGTCTAGTTCTTGCAACTAAAAATAGTCATAGTATTATATGCATGTCTATATATATATGTGTGTGTGTGTGTGTGCATATAAAGTCAACTTGAATCGTAGCAGCACATACCCAATAGGTACTCATATCTAATAATACAATGAGTTAAACTACTCATCATAGCATGGTAGCATAAATTATACAACATTGAATTACATAGTTCATTGATAATCTTAATGACGTACCTTGTTACAATTTGTCGCGAGCAGCTCTCCCATGTTATCATAACTCACTTCAAAATATAGTTATTTAAAGCAATACCCATACATTTATGATCCATATAGTACTAATATGTGTAGGTTCTCTTACAATGTTAAAGGTTAACACTTCTTCATATTTAGTCCCTTGATTCACTTCAATGGTCTATCAGATTATAAACAATAAGTTATATACTTTAACATTATCATATAAATATTTCAATCATCTAACTTGTATTTTATACCCAGGTAGATTATGTGAGCTTATTTCATCTTAGTCATTTGCACACTATGGATACTCATGTGCTAATCATAATGTGTTATAGGCATGAGCAAACAAGTGAGCAAGTTATTACACATTACTGCTAATCATTAGTTCTTTTTGTGACTTTAGTGTAATCAAGTTTGTAGGGTTTCATAATTTAACATAAATTGTGATGTCCCATTTCTTTTAACTGGGACATGCAACCTTGTGACTATACTCTTATTATCTCTAGGTTATATCATAGTGTTCTTGCAAGGACCCTAAATAGGCCCTAGTAGAATTCAAGGGCAATTATACATTATTAAAGTCTAATTAAGAATTATTGGATGAATTATTAGTAGTTTGATATAAAGAATTCATGGTCTTATATGATAAAGTATATAATAGTCAATTGATATTATAGTGTATAGTGTGTATAATTGGAGCAAAAATATACGTAAGATATTGTTTAGGGCATAAATTTTATTAAGTTATCATTAATTATGTGATAAATGTGTGAATTATATGGTATGAATTTTATAAGGGCATAATTAAATTATTATTATTGGTTTAATAATATTCAAGGGTGTAATTGAAGTATAAAATATTAGTTTAGGGGTCAATTTGTAAATTCAGCATCTTAAGGGTTAAATGTGAATGAAAGAGAGACTGGAGAGGTTGATTTAAGAGAAAGAATAATTGGATAGGCCAATTTATAACATGCAAGAAGATGAGAGGCAAAGGTGTAACATGCAAGAAATTGAGAGAAGTTAGTGGCACATGTAAAATGTTAAAGGACCAAGTAGGAAATTTTTATTTCACTATAAAACTTGAAGTTATGTTTGCTAAAGGGAGAATGAAGAGTGGATAGAGAGAGGGATGACACATTTAGGAAGGGAAGAAGGAAAATCCATTATCACTTTTTATTCCTATCTCTCAAAAATTAAAATATGTAACATTTCTTCTCTCTCATCTCTCTTATTTCCCCTAGGAAATTCGATTCTTTCAATCAAAAAACAAATTTAGAATGTAATTACAGTATAATTTGGGCTAGAAAACCTCAATTGAGTTAATTCCAATTTCATATTTTACATAAGAAACATACCTACAACTTTGTAGAAGATACCTAAGGCTAAATATGTTTGTATGCTATCCAAATATTAACTTAGTGAGCTGTTATTCTCGGTTCTGGAATAGATTTTGGAAAATATGATATATTTCCTTGTGTAGTGAGTGAAATACTATGAGGTTAAATTTTGGGAAAAATATACTTCTAAACCTATACTTTTCATGAAGAAAGTAAAGCCTAAATCTTTCCTTAAGCTTGTCTAATGTTAGCTTAATTCTAGACCTATACACAACACAGTCAATATGAATAGTATTTAATAAAGTGTAAATATCTTGAATTCTAGAAGTGCTATTGAAATGATATTTGATGTTCTAGAAACGTTAAACATATAGGATCATGTTTGTAGAAGGACATTTTTTTGCTAAAAATGACGTCTTCGAGATAAAAAAAATGGCATATAAGTTGGTTTTGAAAATCTGCCACCGTGCAAAATTCTAAAGGCAGAATTTTTAATATTTAGTGTTAAATGTTGTTATGTTAAATCTATGTATACATGAAAATACACTGATTTACATATAGCATGTAAAATATTTGATTGAAGTGTTATGATATACTAGTATGTTCAAAAACATGTACATGGTTGGTTATGTGAAATTATGCATATATATATATATATATATATATATATATATATATATATATATATATAGCGTATATTTTTATACAATTATTCAACTATGAAATTGATAATGAAATGTTAAAGTATGACAAATGAAATTTGATGCCATAAAATGTATATAGAGTTCAATAATTAAATAAGAAAACATGAATATATATAAATACATATACATGAATGCTGGAAGTTGTATATATGAACATACATAATTGTCCATATAGATGCATATGATTTATATTACCTTAAATTGAATGTGCATGTATATGCATGTCTAAAACATTGAAAATATAAATGCTGATACCATCATGCATGAACATAATTAAGATACTGAAATGAGATAATATATATTTATATATGCTAATAAAGTTTTAAAGAACCTTAATACTATAAGTTATAATTATAACTATATGTAAATGGATGCCTAATATATGTGAACATTCTTATATGTAGATAAGATATATATGTGATAGATATTATAATGTTACCATAAATGTTCATTTGGTGTTGAGGTACATGGACCAAGAAAATGGAAGCATATAATGTTATGTATATTTGTATGCAATGATGATACTATATTGTTGTTTACTTATTAACGAACTTAAAGTTATTGTACTTAGTTATATGGCCTAACTTTGATTGGGCTAATACACACACACACACACACACACACACACACACACACATATATATATATACGTGAATGTTTAAACGACACTATACTAAAGAATATACATGTTTATTATTTAATCTATTGAGGATAATGTTGGGTATAGCTAAAATGCCAACTTTATATATATGAAGAAGTAATGCCATTAATAGAGTATATGTGTGCTTATAGCATAAATATAATGTGATTACACATGAATGGGTTTAAATCTTGAAATATGTTTTTACTTAATTATGACGTAGACATGCATATGCATTTACATATAAATATGGTTTCTATAAATATATCATATAAGTATGATAATACACACCTTATACAAGTATGAATTTAAAATAATAAAAAAATATGTTTTTAAGTATATGATATGTTTATAAGAAATATGGAAATATAGATATGTCTGCATGTATCCTTTGAATAGAGGTGCTTAATATAATGAGATGATAAATGTTGTTTACATATGTGATCATGTGGAAATACAGGTCATGATCTCCTTATAAATAAAGGATAGTAATGCTTAAAAGTGGAAGTAGTCATATCATATTTATCTTACATAGTTCATATGAGTATACATTTTTAAAAGTGTATACATATAGATATGATTAAACTTATGTGAATAAAGTTAAAGTAAAGAGAAGTGAGTTTTTATGAAAGAATTTAATTGCCTGCATCGAGTCTAGGATGTGGATAGATAGGCATGCCTATAAGGGTACCTTGTAGCTTCTTCTGAACAGTTTTGACCTGTTTAGGTCCACTTGAAATTAAAAGTTACAGTGACCCTATTTGGGTTTAAAAATTAGAGTTGATTTGAACAACTCCGTTTGGGTTGCAGCCTATCCCGTTTGGGTTTGCTTGACCGGTCCATGTTATTTGTTTGACTCCGTTTGGGTCCAAGTTATTTGTTTGACCCCATTTGGGTCTAAGTTATTTGATTGACCCTGTCTGGGTCCATTGTTTGTCCTTCGAGACCTTTATATTAACCCCTTTTGGGTTCATTGATTGTCCTTTGGGACCTCTATATTGACCCCATTTATCCACTTCTTTAGAATAGTGCATGCTTAATTACAAAGGTTAAGAAAAGTTTATTGATGAATTTAACATTTCATAAAGCATGAAAGTTCTTAATTGACGTCATACTATTTTACGTATAGAATTTATTTTATTGTAAATAGTATGTGAATCTACAAAAATACCACTCAGTAAAAAAAAAAAAAATATATATATATATATATATATGTAAGCAATAAGATTAGTATAAAAAATACATGCTAGCTCGTTAAATGATGAAATTGCATTGTATTAATGCTTTGTTTACAATGTGTGATTTGTGAAGAAACATGTGTTAAGGTAAAGGGTATTATATTATTGAATGAAGCATCTATGTAAATTTTTATAGTTGAACTTTATTATTTCCATAAGTGGTTATAAATGTTGAGTTTTATTCATTTCGTAGAATAAATCATAGTTATAATTGAGGCATGATGTGTGCTTGTTGACGATCACTATGAGTGGTCATTTATCATGATTTAAGTTCCCCACTAAGCTTTATAGCTTAGCACGAGTGTTTCATCCGTATAGGTTTTTGAGGTGATATTTGCGGCAGGATGGCCAACTCAAGTCATCGAGAGAGACTATTATAGACTTTTATTTTTGGCTCTTTGTATATAGTAAAGATTTTGTGGTATTATTGATATTGTATGTAATGATGTTAATCAATTGTTGTATTTTGTAAAGAGACTTTATTGTATATTGTAAAGTTATGATAGTATAGCACTCTTATATATTAAGTTGTAATATATGTTCTCTGTATAGTTGGTTGATATTTATGTTGCACTGTTAAACTTGCGTAATGAAAAAGATAAAGTGATATGTATTGGTTAAAAGATAAGGGTGTTACAATTAGTGGTGTCAGAGCTTAGGTTTAGCCGTTTCTAGGCTATAGGTGATTAGAGTTGTTATCATCAGAAGCTTTGGAGTATAGGCCAATGCAGATATCCTAGTCTTGATATGGTTAGATATATGTTGTATGATTCCATAGAATATGATAAATAGGATATAAGGATATTTCTATGTGGGTAAAGGTATATGATTGAAGTTTTAGAAATGCACTCTGTGTATAATAGTACTTTCTTAGGATCTTAATTCCGAATTGAATAGTACATAATATGTGCATATGAAAGTATACAAGATTATGAAATAGGTGTGTTAATTGAATAAGTAGTGATTATTTAATTATGATGCATGAGATGGAGTTTTGCTTAGTTGATGAAAATATCTATAGTTGAAGGTTTTGAGAATAGCAAGTTGAGAAGTGATGATAATGCTCTATATACCCGTCAGTTTTTCCTTATCGATATGGGCAATTGACAAAACATTATACGTGGGATGGGGCAAAAATGTATACAGCACATGAGAAAATGCATTTGCATCTTACTGTATGCACGAAAGCATCATTCACACATATCATAGCATCAAGCATCATATTACATGTATAGGCCCCAACTCATAAAGAAAACTGATAGGATATATGTTGATTATAGTAATGATGTAATTGTATGATAATTTCGCTCTTTATGGAGATTGAGTTATAAAAAAAGCGAATTTAGTCAAAGTAAGCATCAAGGAAAAAGTTGTCAAGATAGTATGGAATGAAAGTTTATAGTGATAGACATAGAAGCCTAAGAATTGATAGTGATACATTTGAGCAAAGGATACAGATGTGAATTTCGAGGACAAAATTCCTTAAGGGGGAGAGATTTGTAAGGACCCTAAATAGGCCCTAGTAGAATTTAAGGGCAATTATACATTATCAAAGTCTAATTAAGAATTATTGGATGAATTATTAGTAGTTATGATCTAAATAATTCATGGTCTTATATGATAGAGTATATAATAGTCAATTGATATTATAGTGTATAGTGTGTATAATTGGAGCAAAAATATACTTAAGATATTGTTTAGGGCATAAATTTTATTAAGTTATCATTAATTATGTGATAAATGTTTGAATTATATGGTATGAATTTTATAAGGGCATAATTAAATTTATTGGTTTAATAATATTCAAGGGTGTAATTGAAGTATAAAATATTAGTTTAGGGGGTCAATTTATAAATTCGACATTTTAAGGGTCAAATGTGAATAAAAGAGAGATTGGAGAGGTTGATTTAAGAGAAAGAATAATTGGATAGGCCAATTTATAATACGCAAGAAGATGAGAGGCAAAGGTGTAACATGCAAGAAATTGAGAGAAGTTAGTGGAACATGCAAAATGTTAAAGAACCAAGTAGGAAATTTTTATTTCACTATAAAACTTGAAGTTATGTTTGCTAAAGGGAGAATGAAGAGTAGATAAAGAGAGGGACGACACTTTTAGTAAGAGAAGAAGGAAAATCCATTATCACTTTTTACTCCTCTCTCTCAAAAATTAAAATATGTAACATTTCTTCTCTCTCATCTCTCTTATTTCCCCTAGCAAATTCGATTCTTTCAATCAAAGAGCAAATTCAAATTTCTACTTCATACATTAGAGGAAGGATGGATTTAAGGATTCTTTCAAGGGTTTAAGCAAATAAGAAGAGTGAAAGAAGGAGAAAAAGGAGAATTTAAAAGGAAGATTGATGTTGCATGTTAAGGTTTAGGATTTTTATTTCCTAATTCTTATTATGCATGTGTGTGGATATCATTATTTATGCTTGTATTACTTAATTTAAATGGTAATTGATTAGTTTGTTTAGGGTTAATGAGAGATGTAAATAAGAAAATCGTTCTTTTGAATGTTGAGGAAAAACTGCTTGTGGTTTTTGTGAACTAGGCAGCTTGTTTTGCCTATATCTAGAGTTTTAAACCTCGGATTGAGGTGATTAAAAATTATGGGTAAAATAGATTAAATTATCTATAATTCATTAGAAGGATTTATGGCTTGATTCTATTTTTAGGGAACCCATAAAATTCGTACAAGTGAACGGTTTTGAGTGTGTAGGCAGTTTTGACCAGTTCCCAATTTTTTTACCATAACTCCTTGTATTTATGTCATAATTGAGTGAGGTCTGATTCTACCTAAAATACAGAAATAGGGAAACACTCTTTTAGAAGAAATACACTTCTGAATTGGCCTATAATTATCTTCAAAATTATCTTGAATGTCGTAGATATTGTTAGTTATTGTCAAAGAACATATTTTAGTATTTCAAGCATAGGTTTTGGTAGAGAAGTTAAATTGCTGTGATGTAACATTATAGTTAAACTAGAAAGTTATGGATACAACTTTCATGCAGAAAGTTTTGTCCAACTCTACATGTATATTTTTTCTATGAATTTTCTAATTGGTGACAGAAACTGTTTTCTTACATATCTTGTGTTATAGATGTGATATTAAGGTAATTCATGATGTTTGGAAATTATACATATAGGGGATGAGTATTATCATACTTTCATGTAAATAATTAGAGAATAAACATGAATATTTTTTTAGGATAGGTTGAACAAATGTAATGAGATTAAATTTTAGGAATCTTTAATAAAGAGAAACATATAAGCAATATGAACTAGTTACTGTAATTATAGCATAATTTGGGCTAGGAAACCTAAATTGAGTTAATTCCAATTTCTTAATTTACATAAGAAACATACCTACAACTTTGTAGAAGATACCTAGGGCTAAATATGTTTGTATGCTATCCAAATATTCACTTGAAATTGCAGTGAGCTGTTATTCTTGGTTATGGAATATATTGTGGAAAATATGATATATCTCCTTGTGTAGTGAACGAAATACTGTGAGGTTAAATTATGGGAAAAATATACTTCTAAACCTATACTTTTCATGAAGAAATTAAAGCCTAAATCTTTCCTTAAGCTTGTCTAATTTTAGCTTAATTCTGGACCTATACATAGCACTATCAATAGGAACAGTATTTAATAAAGTGTAAATATCTTGAATTTCGGAAGTGCTATTGAAATGATATTTGATGTTCGAGAAACGATAAACATATAGGATCATGTTTGTAGGACATTTTTGCTAAAAATGACGTTTTTGAGATAAAAAAATGGCATATAAGTTGGTTTTGAAACTTTGCCACTGTACAGAATTCTAAAGGTAGAATTTTTAATATTTAGTGTTAAATGTTGTTATGTTGAATCTATGTATACATGAAAATACAATGATTTACAAATAGCATGTAAAATATTTGATTGAAGTGTTATGTATATACAAGTATGTTAAAAAAACATGTACATGGTTGGCTATGTGAAATTATGCTTATACATATATTTAATCAAATGATAGTGTATATTTTTATACAATTATTCAACTATGAAATTGATAATGAAATGTTAAAGCATTATAAATGATATTTGATGCCATAAAATGTATATAGAGTTCAATAATTAAAGAAGAAAACATGAATATATATAAAAATACATATACATGAATGCTGGAAGTTGGATATATAAACATACATAATTGTCCATATGGATGCATATGATTTATATTACCTCAATTTGAATGTGCATGTATATGCATGTCTAAAAAATTGAAAATATAAATGCTGATACCATCACGTATGAACATAATTAAGATACTAAAATGAGATAATATATATATATATATATATATATATATATATATATATATATATATATATATATGCTAATAAAGTTTTTAAAGAACCTTAATACTATAAGTTATAACTATAACTATATGTAAATGGATGCCTAATATATGTGAACATTCTTATATGTAGATAGGATATATATGTGATAGTTAGATATTATAATGTTACCATAAATGTTAATTTGGTGTTGAGGTACGTGGACCAAGAAAATGGAAGCATATAATGTTATGTATATTTGTATGCAATGATGATACTATATTGTTGTTTACTTATTAACGAACTTAAAGTTATTATACTTAGTTATATGACCTAGCTTTGATTGGGCTAATATATATATATATATATATATATATACATGAATGTCTAAATGACACTATACTAAAGAATATACATGTTTATTATTAATCTATTGAGGATAATGTTGGGTATAGCTGAAATGTCAACTTTTTATATATGAAGAAGTAATGCTATTAATACAGTATATGTGTGCTTATAGCATTAATATAGTGTGATGTTTAAATCTTGAAATATGCTTTTACTTAATTATAACGTAGACATGCATATGTATTTACATATAATTATGGTTTCTATAGATATATCATATAAGTTTGATAATACACAGCTTATACAAGTATGAATTTATAATCATAAACAAAAGTGTTTTTAAGTATATGATATGTTTAAAAGAAATATGGAAATATAGATATGTGGGCATGTATCCTTTGAATAGAGGCGGTTAATATAATGAGATGATAAATGTTGTTTACATATGTGATCTTGTGGAAATACAGGTCATGATCTCCTTATAAATAAAGGATAGTAATGCTTAAAAGTGGAAGTAGTCATATCATGTTTATCTTACATAGTTCATATGAGTATACATTTTTAAAAGTGTATACATATAGATATGATTAAACTTATGTGAATAAAGTTAAAGTAAAACAAAGTGAGTTTTTATGAAATGATTTAATTGCCTGCATCGAGTCTAGGATGTGGATAGATAGACATGCCCATAAGGGTACCTTGTAGCTCCTTCTGAATAGTTTTGACCTATTTAGGTCCACTTGAAATTAAAAGTTACGATGACCTTATTTGGGTTTAAAAGTTAGAGTTGATTTGAACAACCCCGTTTGGGTTGCAGTCGACCCTGTTTGGGTCCGCTTGATTGGTGCATGTTATTTGTTTGACCCCATTTGGGTTCAAGTTATTTGTTTGACCCCGTTTGGGTCCAAGTTATTTGATTGACCCTATCTGGGTCCATTGTTTGTCCTTTGGGACCTTTATATTAACCCCTTTTGGGTTCATTGATTGTCCTTCGGGACCTTTTATTGACCCCATTTATCCATTTCTTTAGAATTGTGCAGGCTTAATTACAAAGGTTAAGAAAAGTTTATTAATGAATTTAACGTTTTATAAAGCGTGAAAGTTCTTAATTGATATCATAATATTTCACGTATAGAATTTATTTTATTGTAAATAGTATGTACATCTACAAAAATACGACTCAATAAAAAAAATATATGTAAGCAATAACATTAGTATCAAAAATACATGCTAGCTCGTTAAATGATGAAATTACAATGTATTAATGCTTTGTTTACAATGTGTGATTTGTGAAGAAACGTGTGTTAAGGTAAAGGGTATTATATTATTGAATGAAGCATCTATGTAAATTTTTATAGTTGAACTTTATGATTTCCATAAGTGGTTATAAATGTTGAGTTTTATTCATTTTGTAGAATAAATCATAGTTATAATTGAGGCATGATGTGTGCTTGTTGACGATCACTGTGAGTGGTCATTTATCATGATTTAAGTTCCCCACTAAGCTTTATCGCTTAGCACGGGTGTTTCATTCATGTAGGTTTTTGAGGTGATATCTGCTGCAAGATGACCAACTCAAGTCATCGAGAGAGACTATTATAGACTTTTATTTTGGGCTCTTTATATATAGTAAAGATTTTGTGGTATTAGAGATATTGTATGTAAAGATGTTAATCAGTTGTTGTATTTTGTAAAGAGACTTTAATGTATATTGTGAAGTTATGATAGTATAACACTCTTATATATTAAGTTGTAATATATGTTCTCTGTATAGTTGGTTTATATTTAAGTTGCACTGTTAAACTTGCGTAATGAAAAAGATAAAGTTATATGTATTGGTTAAAATATAAGGGTGTTACAGTTCTCATATCATTGTAGAGGAATATCAATATGCAATATTTTTGGGCAAAGCCTAAACACATGTGCATAATTATTATAATGCCATCAAATACAAGTAATCATTTTCATATATTCTAATGTTAGTATTCATTTACTAACTTTATTCCCATGTAATGTTTTATTTAATCATGTTTAGTGTCATAACTTATCCTTATTTTATGCTTAAAATGCTTTAAAGTTACTTAAAAAGGTTTTAGATCAGCTTTGGTTGCACTATAGGGCTTAAAAATCATGTTTGGGTCTACTAAGGAAGTGTCACAAGTCGTGAGGAGTGTCACTACTCGTGAAAGGGAGAAAACTTCACGACTCGTGCACTTGTTCACAAGTAGCACATGTCATGAGTCGTGACAAGAGTCATGAGTCATGAACAGTCATAGGCAGTTTTCTGAGTTTGACTTGTAAGCAGGTTTTGACATACCAAAAGGCATTTTCAGCAAATATTATCTTCTACAAACTTGTTCCATTATGTTTATATTTTCTAAAACACCAAAAATCATCTTGATATCATTTCTACATTTTCAGATATTTACAAAAACCTGAGATTTATTCCTAGTGACTAGGCAGCAAACTGGTTAATAATTCAAGCTGAAATATGACCTAGCTAGAAATAGATTTAGGACTTAGTTTCTTCATATGAAATATAGGTATGGAAGTCTATTTTTAAACTAAAAAGAATCACTCAATTTTCTATTCTGTAGCTCAACTTATTTTCAAAATAGTCCAGATAGGTTTATTAGTTATGAAGAAACGTTTGACTCGTGAAGGGACTCACCAGTGAAGCAAGAAGGCTAAACTTCATGACTCATGAAGGGGCTCATGAGTGAAGAAAAAGGGATACATTTATTGACTCGTGAAAGGGCTCACGAGTGAAGAAAAAGGGCTAACTTTTATGACTCGTGAAGGGGCTCACGAGTGAAGAAAAAGGGCTACATCTCACGACTTGTGAAGGGGCTCACGAGTTGGATAAGAATGCATGACTCATGAAGGTATTCGTGAGTGAAAAATCAAATTTCATGAGTGACCCAGGGGAAAATGGTGCATGACTCGTGATGGGCTTCACGAGTAGGACAAGAATGCACGACTCGTGAAGAACACCATGACTCGACTAGGACACGATCTCAGTTCTTCTAAACTCATCTTCAAACTCTCGATTAAAAACCCAAAAAACATAACCCCTAAATTTCTATAAATCCTTTTACAACTAACAAAAATCATCCTCCCATACATAAAATCAACATAATAGTTCCGTACCTTAATGAAGCTTCAAATCCAACTCCTTTACTCATGATTTCTTTCTTCTCTTTTACTTGATTTGTCTACTTCTCTCTCTTCTCCTTACACATGGTGACAATAACATGATATTATAATCCCTCATCATCAAAAATCATAAATTAAAAGAAGAGAAAGAAGAGATCTTCAAGGGGAAACATTACCTATGATGTTGGTCTACAAACCCTAACTCCTTTCTCAAACCTGTAACCAATAGAGAAAAAGAAAAGAGAGAGAGAGAGAGAGAGAGAGTGAGAGTGCCGATCCAACTTCTCAAAATCCCCATTAGTTCTTTCTCCAAGAAGCTATAAAGGGAGTTAATGGGGTAAATATCTCCTTAGGTGAATTTCAAAAATCAACTTTATTTAATTTAACCCCATCACCATCAACTTATATTTCTTAACATTTAACCCCCAAACTTCTAATTTACTTCAACTATATCCCTCATTTATCTTAATTTTAACCGTACTCAATATAGCCTACATGCTGAAATTACCAAAATACCCCTTTTGGGACTTACCCTCAATAATTGCAAAATAATTTAATTTTGCCTTAATTAATGATGGTCCTCATTAATTAACAATAATCCGATTAGGGCCATGATTGGGCCCTTACACATTTTAACAATCTCCATGAAATTTTGAATTGTCTAATTTTTTTAATTTTACTAAGCTTCCTTTTATCCAATTTTGTTATTTTTGCTGGAATGTGAATTGTCTTGTTTTAGCAATTTTCTTGGCATCTACAATGTCCAGCAATTTTGCTGGCATTTAAAATTAATTAGCTTTAATAGATTATTATGGTTATTTACACTGTAGTTCAATTTTCAATATTTTAGTCATGATTAGTTCTCAATTCAAGAATTGCAATTAGAATGTTTATTCAACATGACCTACTTTGTCAGACCAATTAATTAATTTTGTATTTATACAAATGCCTTGTCATAAAAGCCACAAGCACAACTAGATGTTCAGGTGTTGGCTTAGATGACACAAGAGCAAGCTAAAAGATACCAGACTCATAGTTGCATGCATATTCAGCCTAACAGATTTATGAGCTAGTACTTCTTTGAGACCATAGGGATTTAGAAGGAAGCACATAAGTTACTTGGACGAGTCAGATAGCTTGATTTTTATGCACCTGCTTTCTCCACGTATCCCGAGGTAGTCGGTAGTTCCTAGCCACATTTCACTACCTGAGGATACTAGCATCCTAATATCGAGGTAGGGGTTGTTACATTTCAGGTCCTTGATGTAATGCTCATTCTAATTATCCTTTATACTATTACCATATGTACTATATTGCATTTCATAGAGTGTATTATAGTTCATTTGCACAAATATCATGATAACATTGAACTATTTATCTGTACAACATCATGTTCGATAATATTTTTAATGTACACTTTTATACCTTACAATTTATAAACTATCCTGTTACATTAAACATCTTAGTTTAATTGATACATAATGTTATTTACAAAACAAAACAAAATACAGACTTTATACTTTAACTCTCCCTAACTCTAGTGTTGGCCTTATGGTTGTAGATCTCATCCTTGTTAAAGAGTCCATGCCTGAGTACCTACATGGATGAACACCCATGCTATGCTATACAACTTAGTGGGAACATAAGTTATAAGGATGACCCTTCACATAGGTCCTCAATTGCACACGCACAAATGCATTATATGGATTAAGTATCAATAAAGTACTAGTAAATACACAAGATATTTTTAAAATCTTACATGGTATTACTCAATTAGCTCAACCAACTTTTCTCATACTAATGTATAAACCTTAATCAGTTGGTCACCTTATATATGTATATTAAGTTAATTAGCTTATTATTACCTAAATTGGTTTGAGCAAACTCTTCATTACTAAATAGTACATGCATTTGCATATTTCCTTAACTATATTTCTCCCTACTTGCTTACAATACAACTTTGCTATTTATTACAAATTCTCCTGCTTAGTTATCCTTATTAATCTTTTAAATAGTCATGTGATTCCTAAGTATACCCCTATCCATGGAAATTACATATATGCTAGTTGTAGGTCCATATATTTAATGCAAAAATAGGTCACTCATCAATTATTGATGTCAAATATGTAACATAATACCAATAAGAATGTGTATTCGCAAGTATAATTAATGTCAAGCCATCTCGACACCATTGTACATGTTTATATATAACTTATGGACTTTATTATAGAAGACATCATACAATTACAATCATAACATGTGTGATATTATAATATTATAGAGTTACGTGTTAAAAAATAACTTCATCAAATCTCAAATTTATCATTTACTATGCAATTAACATTATCACTTACTATGCAAGTTTCAAATCATCTTTGTCATTTAGCCTTTTATAATGCTTTTCTCATATCCTTTAATAAGTCGGCACCTCACACTACAAGAAAATTATAAAATAGCAACGAAAATTAGCAACCAAATTTGTTGAATTTTCGTTGCTAATAAAAATTAGCAAGGGAAAATAGCAACGAAAAATTCGGTTGCAATTTTGACGGTTGCTATTTTTTAGCAATTAAAAAATTTATTTTCATTGCTAATTTAGCAACAGTATACTATTTTTGTTGCTAAATTTAGCAACGGAATGCAAATTCCATTGCTAAATCTAACCAAGGCAATTTCGGCGAAGTGGTCAAAATTAGCAACGAAATATATTTTTCGTTGCTATTTTAGCAACCAAATTAATTTTCGTTGCTAAATTTAGCAATAGAATACAAATTCTGTTGTTGAATCTAACCAAGGTAATTTCAATGAATTGGTCAAAATTAGCAACTCGAGCAACTAAAACAATTTTCGTTGCTAAATCTGACCAAGGTTATTTAGGTGAATTGGTCAAAATTAGCAACAGAATAACCCTTTTCGTGTCTATTTTTTACATCAAAATAGCTTGTGATAGCTTGGCATAATATTTTAGTTTCAATCCAAATTTTTATGTATAAATAAATATAATTCAAACTCATAATGAAAGTTAAGAAAATATTCTTATTGATAATATAATAAAAAAATTGTAATACACGACAATTTAAAATCTTGAAAATATATTATATTACTGTAAAGTAATAATCTATTAAAAACATGACAAAAATAACATAAAGTCATGTATCAATAACTAAAAATTACAAATCTAAGTTAAGTAGGTGGTAAAGGTGAAGGAGGATGATTCGGTTGCTGAGCACCCCTGATTTCCAAATCTTCAACCCGATTCTTTAACTGGGTTACAGTATCCATCAACATGTGAGTGCGGTCTCAAGCTGAATGACTTTCTGAGAAGATTCACATCGCTTACTATAAGCAGCTATGGATGATGTAGAGGTATTCGAAAGGAAAGTGTTTGTAATTAAACCTAAACCAAAAATCCTTCCACGATTATTCTTACCACCAACTGCTTCAAGAAATATCTAACTCTTATCAACACTTTCAGAGCTCTGCTGTCGATGAGTGGGAGTCTCTTGTATTTGATCCTATCATTACAATAATTACAATTACTTAGCCAAGTTTTCATAAAATAATTAATATTGATGTATAAATTTTACATACATTGAGTTGTCTGCAGCGGGTATTAACGAATTTCTGACCATTATGCCTCTTTATGTGGGGTGTGCATAAATAATTCAGGATATGTAGGCTTCTTACCCATAAAAGTTTTCTGCATAACCAATTAAACTCAATTTCATAAAAAATTAGGGTTTCCTCTATTTTTATGATATTTACCTCCTTTATAGTAAAAAATTTATCTCAACAACGTAGGAATCCATGGAATCAGACATATATTAAACTATCATTATCCATAATAATCATACTTTTTTAGTCTGAATGAAACCAAGTTGCACAAAAAATTCAGTAGATTTTCCTCGGATTATTTCATTTAAATTTACTCCCATCTAGCTAACGCCCTTTTATCGGATTAACATTTCACAATAATATGGTTTTTAGGTGTCCCTAAGTTACTATTTATTTGGCAAAAATTTTGACAACATGAAGGCTTATAAATCTTGCTATTCAAACCTATAATTTATTAAAATTACACTCCCAATTATGTTCCTCCACCTCCAATACTTCGTTCTCAACCATAGCACTTCATCACATCACATCATATCACAATCAAACATAACATCAACATATTTTTGTGATATTTAACTCTCGTAAAGTAATAAATTTATCTCATTAACACAACCATCAATTAATCGAAATACTTACCAGCTTATCAGCATGCTTATGATGACTCAAAGTTCCTCTAGTGTGCATGGCTAAACTGTCTCCATCTGAGCCTCCCCGTCAGTTTGAAGAATTTCTCTCTGAAATGGCAACTGCTTCGGGTGATGCCCATTATTGCTGCCAATGATCCTATATTGCTTGAGAAATAAAAGAAGGTCATTCACCTCCCTTGTTAATTTAGCAACAAATTCTTTATATCGTTGATGGGCACACTTTTCCCAAACTTGATAAATGATATCATTATATTTTGGATGCCAACAAAAATCTTTCTGATAAAAAAAAATACATAACATAAGTACTATAAAATACAATAGGCATCTCATTATTGTATGAAATTAGATTTTTTGAAACCAATATTATAATTTATTTTTTGTGCCTTAAACTCCTGAAAATAAAAATCCCTTGTCTGCAGAGAGAGATTCTTCCAAACATAACCCTCCATTTCTATCCTCTCTTTGAACTTGGACTTGATCTTTCTTGAGCAAATACTATATGTAATAAAACTATTAATATGATCAAATTTAGATCAGTTTTAAAATTAGATATCCATAGCAATAGACATCAATTTATGTTAACTTCTAATACAAAATTAGATTAAAACTCACATATCATTAATAATCTTAATGTAAATTCTTCCATCAACTCCCTTCAAACCAAGCGGAGGGCCTTCTCCTTCATCTCCAACATCTACCCCTGGTACATTTATCGGTATAGAGTCAGAGAGTAGATGTATTTATAGGTTATATTGATATATTTGGATTGTTGGATGCCCGAATCGCTTGGTAAATAAGGAGAGCCATCGACATTTGATGTTGGTGAAGGTGATGCCTGATATGGCTGCTGAGGGGGTCACTTGTGCATTGCCTTCTTCATCTAAAAATAACCTAAAAGCTTGACAATGTTAGGATGAGAAAACCTTGCTAAGAAACCCACTTCTGTCTATAAAACAACAAATTATAGTAATTAGTTGAGCAACAAACCTTGAACTTTTCTATTCCTTTGTTAACTATGAAAAGCAAACTTACTTGCCATTGCCGAAATCCTTGCTTGCTAATTGCATCAAATTTCTTTAAAGTAAACTTATAGCAATTCCTGTAAAACTAAGGTAAAGTAGTATCTATATAGCTTAGAGATCAATCAAGTGGCATTCAAAGCATATTTTTATATAATTTACAGTTATGAAAATGTAAGCATTAATCACAAATTAGTAGTGCAAGGTTTTTTCTTTGTCTCTACTTTGCTTCTATTATCATAAAACAAGAGTTATCTCTATCATCAAATGTTGATTAGGAATAACAAAGTATAGTTAAATTTGTAAAAATACAAAGTCATTAAAGAAATAAACTCCCTACAGTACTTGTAATCTCAAAGAAACCATGAATGGAGGACTGGCCATGTTTTAGTGTTGAAAACTCTAGAATGTAAAATAAATGCTGCAGCTTACGAACCCTTCATTTTACAGTAGACAAAGTTCAATTCTACTTTAAGTATTTGCAATTACACTCGAGGATTGTCTCAATTATATATATGTTGTGATAAGAAGATTTTCCTAACCTGGAATCTCACTGAAATTAATAAGTGATTTTTGTATTTTTGATTTTGGATTTTGCAAAAATTTCTGGTTCTTTAGATTTTGAAAAATTTCAATACCAAAATAATACCATGGCATTTGGATTTTGCAGAAATTTGTGGTTTTCATATGCATATTTTCCAAGTTACTAAAATTTGGCCATGAAAAACAAGATAGTACTTGATACAAATCTCAAATGCAAATCATAATACCCTTGAATCTAATCCTTTAATTCTTAATTTACACCAACTCTTGACTCCAATCCTTCAATTCTTAATTTACACCAACTCTTAGAGATAAATATCATATATTTTTAACTATTATATGCTGAATATTATATTCCTAACTTCTATCCATTGAACAATGTAGTCAAAGTAGAAATTACAATGTATATAAATATAATACAATTCTTATAGTATTTCAACTTTAGTTGAATTAATTGACAAAGTATATCACATATGTAATAATGCCCAAAATAAACCATTTATTTAAAAATTAGTTAATTAAAATTAAACTAGACATTTTTTTGGACAGGAACGAAAATGTCTTTATTAGATTAGCAACCTCAGTAAAAGAGAAACAAGAATCAAGTCCAAAAGCAAGAAAAAAATAGACCTGCCGGAACTGAAGCTAGCAGGCCATAAAAAATAGCAAAACAACCCTACAACAAAGCAATATCCTAAACAAAGCATGATAGAGCCTCTTCCTAAGAATAGAGCTTCAACAGGACATACAGATCTCAAAGGCAATATTTAGCACGGTAGAACAGACTTGAAAGAACTGAGCATCAACAACAAAGCAAGTGTCAAAGCTAACAAAATGGAAATAGAGAAGGAGCCTCAGATCCAAACCCCCCGATTAAGCTTCGTTCGGTCAGTCCAATTCCTAATAGGAGCTAATTAGGAAGTCACAAATTAAATCAAGGTTAGGTTTCACTCCATGAGTGTAACGCCCAGTCTTGACCTTAGTAGAAATGCGTATGCTTTAATGACCTTATTGCTAATTAATTAACTAAGTGTTACTTGAGGTTTATGGGACTAATTAAAAAAAGGGATAAAAGTTGAGGAATTTAATTGTTATTAAAGCTTTATGGGGCAATGGTAGTATTTTCGTAATTTATTTTTGGATGATATTTTGGAATTATGGGTTGGTTAAGGAAGGGGGGAATCGGGTTAAGGGAGGAAGACCGTGGAGCCTAATCAATGGTACCATCGTCAGCAAGCTTGGCTTCCATCTTGCCGCTTTTCCTTCGCGTGTCGGTGCTCTCACCCCACCGATGAAAGCTCCAATCTCTTTCTCCCCTCTCTTTTCTTCTTCTTTTCTTTTACAATGAACTCCTCTCCTTGCTCCGATGATCAACGGTGGATTTTAGAGTCACGACCAAGCACCAATGACTCCGTGAGGCTGAGGCAACTTCTCCAGCTATTACCGCTCCTCCCCACTCACCGACAACAAGTAGATCGACAATGTTGAGGATCGGGAAACTCCGGCTCCGATCCCGTTGAATGGCGGCAGTGTTGGGGTGCGTGAACATCATCGGGAAGTTACCGGTGGCTTGATCTACCAGTGGACGGCTTCAGCGTATCTCCGGTGGAACTTTGATGATCTGTCCGGTGAGCACATTAATAGGCATATTGGAGCAAATTCAACCCCCCTGAGGTATGGGACACCGGAATTTCCTCTTTAAGAATTATGTAAGTAAATTCTGAACTTATTGGACATAGATTAAGGTATGGAATTGAATGTTTATTTTATCAATATTGATTATATTATGGAATTAAGTGTCTATTCTAGGTAAGTATTGAGAAGAGTATGGGAACCTTTCTCATCTCACCTGGGTATCTATTGATGGGATTAAATCTTATGGAATTATAATAGAAGATTTATTGATTTAACCACTTTGCATAGGGTTATTTGAGGTTTATTGATTCAAATGAAATGAGTTAAGGTTAAAGGACTCATAAATTAAATGGATTCATGGAATGATGGTAGAATCGATTATAATGGCAGGAATCATAGAATTGTCCTTTTTGGGTATATTGATCTATTTTACTATCAATGTTGGATTTAATTTATGATAGAATTGTACAACAATATTCGGTATGGAGTTATGCGCATGTATGCATTTAAGTTGAGATTGATAAAACCAAGTTAGAATGTATTGATGTGATAGTTATTCCTGCATAGTTCCAAATATGTTTGTGATTAAAGAGAATTGGTAATACTTCCAATTGTAGTGTAAGGTAATTAATGCCTGCAAGCTTGGAGTTGAAGGGGAATTCATCTTTAAGGTATTAATTACCCTAAATAGACCTAAAATATGGAAAATATGAGATTAAAGGAGGTTGCATTTTATATATGTATATACTATATATATACAGCTTTTAATATCACAAGTACATATGAGAATTACAAGCTATATGCATAATGAACTTATGCATCATTGATGTCTGGTCAATAATCATTATAGTGAATGTAAGTTCCTATAGTTATATGTTACTTGCCTGGTATCTCATAGTTAAGGTGCATAACTTGATCTGATGTATGGATTGGTAACAAATAGATGTTTCTATGTATTAGTATATCAAACTTGTATACAATACTGAGAAAGGAAAGGTGTGTTAATGATAACAAGAATTAAGAGTGTTAATACATGTAATGAAACTATAGGAGTTAGATTACACTTTAAGATATGATAGAATCTAGTGAGTAGTCTTCATATAAAGGAACATGTTTACCTGTTGTTCATGCTCTGTATTTTATTATGAAGAACAGATGCTTACAAGTATTATACTAATGTTTGAGATGGAATGATCCTACATATGCTCACATAGATATACAATGTTATAATAAAGACACAAGTAAGATAATGGATAAATGTTTGATCATATTAGAGTATGTAACTGATTATCTACAATCTAATAGACTATAAAAGTAAATTAAGACGTTAAAAACATAATAGTGGTCATCCTAAAGATGGGGCTAACCTATTTTTCTATTACATTGATCATATATGTCTAGATATCATTCCAAATGATTATGTACCGGTAAGATTAACTACAAAATAGTAGGGAAGCTATTCATGGTAAAATGTAAAAGGTACGTCCCTATAAACTATCAATGAGCTATGTAAGTTTAATACCTTATAGTTAATGTGTCTATGCTTTGATAAGCGGTCTGACTCATTTTGTAGACAAGTAATATATGTGCAAGCCTTATTGAAACATGTTTATTGATCTATGGATAAAAGGGGCTACATTACTTGAATATTACACTCATGTTGTCATATAAGCATCACATGTGCTGTTCTTGATGAAATGAATCAATTGACTTAAATGCTATATTTTATTATCATTTCTCATAGTTATGCAAATACTATAATATGGTTTACTGAATATTGACACAACTATATGACCATATGATGTGCATCCTTATTTATTGTGGCTCTAAGCGAATATTACTCCATGAAAGAATAATGGTGAACACCTAAAATGTTCATGGATATTGTTTAGCCTGCGAGTCTTAGTTCAGTCATGGATTAGATAGGCATGCCTAGAGGGATATAGTTACAGCTACCATGTGTTCCTTAATGGAACCATTGTTCGGCCCTTTTGGGTCCATTGTATGATATCTTCGGATATCCATTGTTTGATACCTTTGGGTATCCATTTCTCCCGTTATCCACTCTTTGAACGAGTACTTAGGCAGGCTACTTTTAGCATTATATAATTGTAAAGTGCACCAAAAGTTATCAAGTTAGATGCTGAGTCTCATGTGCTTCGAAATCTATAAAATGTATGCATATGACATTGTACCTTTTTAGTGACTTTATCGAATAATTATGTTACTTAATGTTTATTCTCTGTAATCATATGTAAGTGTTGTATTTGTTATATATATATGTTTACTTATATATAGGCATACTATGCCTTTGATGCGAATTGATGTAAAGTAAAGGACACAATATGATGTTGTATGACGTTAGTCACCATGTTAAGACAACATTAAGCAATACATGATTATGAACAAGGATGTAAAAATTGGGAATGTGTTCTATACTTAAAATTGTGTGATATATGTGTAGGAATTATGCCTGCTAATATCTTATGTGGTCATTATCATTGTTGGACTGCTAGTAAGGTTATTTAGTTCATGGATGCCGATGTTATTTGACGTATTCACTCTCTCTCATGTTGTGATTGAATATTGAATGCATATTTCATGTATTTCATGAGTTAACTATATTAAAGTAGAATTTTATGCTATTGACAATCATGATATTCAGATTCCTAATAAGTGGAATATGACGGATATGAGCTACTGGATAAGATGTAACGAGGTTTGATCTTAAAGGAAATTGTACAGTTTATAAGGACTAGACGAGTTTACCTAAAGTTCTAGTTTATTGCAAGCATGGTATTAATTGCTAACGTTGCAAACTTTTACTTTTCATTCATTGTGAAAGCTGCCTTGGTTCGATGATTTCGAGTGGTAGGATAAGCTTCAGCTCTGGATTGTTAGCTTGCCTTGGTTTGACCGGCGACGAAAGGAGACTCTGGAAGGGTTTTACAGTTAGATGCATAGAAAGGCGTATATGTTATGTATTATTGTGGAGTTATTTATTGGTTCAAGTTCGACATGTAATTATAGCCTGTATTATTTTTGTGTTACTGTCTAATCTGTGTGAGGCTTATGTCTTTGGATTAGGATGTTGCATGTTTTAAAAGGAAATTGTAATGAGAATTGGAAATTAAAAGTGCTATGCTTGTGGAAGCAATATTGGAGGTGGAGGAATTTATTAGGAGTGTGAATTTGAACAATTTAAGGTTTAGGTAGGATGATTTTTAAGATGTTATGCTGCCAAAATTTTTATCAAATGAATAGTAAAGTTAGCAAAGCTTAGCATGACTATATCATAAATTATGATTTTGCATATCCTATGGATTAGGGTGTTACAGTTAGTGGTATCAGAGCCTGGTTTAGCCTTTTTTAGGCAATAGGAGGTTAAGAATTTATTCTTGGAAGTTTGGATGGATTGGTTTAGAGTTGATATCGATGTTCTATGTTGCTATGATTTAAGATTTGATGACTTCTATAAATGGTTAATCTATGGTTTGGCCTATATTGGAGTACTAGTAGGATTATGGTTCAGATTGCTAGTAACTTTCTCATTCTGATATTGGAAGTGCTTAGGTGCATCTATCTTCTGTGATTTAAGTAACGTATAGCAAAAGTCTAATTATAAGTATATCTGGATTGATTGAGTAGGATGCTTGAGGAAAAGTTTTATATGTCTAGAATAGCTTTTGATTATAGGTGTTGTGATGATGAGAAATGAAGCTTGCTAAAATGCTCAATATATTTGTTAAAATTTTCCTAATCAGCCTAGGTAATTGAACATGTTTCATTGCAGCGGGACGGGACAGAACATATATAGTATATAAGAATACATATTTGTATTTTATTGCATACATGAACTCACTCACGCATTGCATCACATCCCATATCATTGATAAGACATGAATAGCATCCTATCGCATTTTTTCCCCTAGCTAAAAAGGAAAACTAACAGAGAATATAACGAGTATAAGGGTAATTGGATATCAAGGAAACGTATTATGGGTATAGAGAGAGAATTTATTTATGGTAATAGAAGACTTATGGTTGTAGTTGCTTATGATTAGAGCCTAGTCTTGTGAAGCAGATGGTATTAATGGTACAGATTATCGATTTGAATTTTGAGGATGAAATTCTTTAAGGGGGAGAGATCCTTAGTAGAAATGCATGTGCTTTGATGACCTTATTGCTAATTAATTAATAATTAATTAACTAAGTGTTACTTGAGGTTTATGGGACATATTTAAAAAGGGGATAAAAGTTGAGGAATTTAATTGTTATTAAAGTTTTATTAAGGGGCAAAGGTGGTATTTTGGTAATTTATTTTTGGATGATATTTTGGAATTATGGGTTGGTTGAGGAAGGGGGGAATCGGGTTAAGGGAGGAGGATGGTGGAGCCCAATCAATGGTGTCGTCATCGGCAGGCTGGCTTCCACCTTGCCGCTTCTCCTCCGTTCGTCGGTGCTCTCAACCCACCGATGGCAGCTTCGATCTCCTTCTCCCCTTTCTTTTCTTCTTCTTTTCTTTTGCAGTGAACTCCTCTCCTTGCTCTGGTGATCGACGGTGGATTTTGGAGTCACGACTAGCACCGACGACTCCATGAGGCTGAGGTGACTTCTCCGGCTGTTACCGTTCCTCCCCACTCAGCGACAGCAAGTAGATTGGCAATGGTGAGAGTGGGACACTCTGGCTTCGATCCCATTGAACGATAGTAGTGTTGAGGCACGTGAACATCGCCAGGAAGTTACTGGTGGCTTGATCTACCAGTGGATAGCTTCGGTGCATCTCCGATGGAACTTCAGTGACAGGTCTGACAAGCACATTAATAGGCAGATTGGAGCAAATTCAACCCCCTGAGGTATGGGACACTGAAATTTCCTCTTTAAGAATTATGTAAGTAAATTTTGAACTTATTAGACATAGATTAAGGTATGGAATTGAATGTTTATTTTGTCAATATTGATTATATTATGGAATTAAGTGTCTAATTTAGGTAAGTATTGAGAAGAGTATAGGAACCTTTCTTATCTTGCCTGGGTATCTATTGATGGGATTAAAGCTTATGGAATTATAATAGAAGATTTATTGATTTAACCACTTACATAGGGTTATTTGAGGTTTATTAATTCAAATGAATTGAGTTAAGGTTAAAGGACTCATAAATTAAATAGATTTATGGAATGAAGGTAGAATCGATTATAACTAATAGGAATCATAGAATTATCCTGTCGATAAGCTCCTATGGAAACAATCCTTAATTGAAGTGAGCTCACTCCCAGAGGCATGGGTTGCGTGTCCACAGTGTAGCTAACCTGACCCTCTGAGAACATTAAAGACCAAAATCCCTTAGATATAATAGATGTTGGGAAAGTATAAATCAAAAAGAATTGAAATAATGAGACACCTTGAATTGACGAGATCAGTAAAAAGCAACAAATGATGTAATAAAACAACTATAGAAAAAAATAAAAACAAAACAAAATCAGAATCAGATAGTAAATTTCCATTGAATCCCTAATGCAAGCATGAGATTAGAATAAAATGGTCAACTATACAATACATGAGTTCTAACCTCTAAACCTCAAATTGGAACTAATTATGTACACTTTAGTGCCTACAAAGAATGATATTATTATAATCTTTACTCGATAAAAAAAATGCAGTCCACAAATTTTACAAAGAATGATAATATTATGCAAAGGAATTCAAAACAGAATTTGAAGCTCGAACATAATCATTACAAATTTTACTTAGACATCAAAAGGCAGCACACAGCACAAAACCAAAGTTTGTATAGAGACATTCAATTAGATCAGCATGAAAATGAGGAATCCGTTGCATCTATTAGACTATTTAATTAAATGACGTCTTCTTTAGGAATAGCAGACTGTTTAATTACAAAACAGTGGGCATGCATTCATTTGAGCTTAGATAATTTAGAGTTAGAACCCTAGTCATACCAAAAAAAATGTCCATAGGGTAGCCACATTAAACAAATAACAGAATCATTACAAAATGAATGGTACATTCCCAAACGTGAAATTTACAGTGATTGCTGTCAGGTCAGCTAGCACCACCTCAATGTTTATCTTTCTTTTGGTATCTTTGCTTGTGCGATTCTTAGGCTTTAATCTAATTATGAAGCAACTATTTTAACTGACACAGTAGAACTCTTGTTCACAAAAACAATTTAAATTACTTGTAGTGTTCATTAGATTACCAATTCCTGTTCATGCAAAGCAAAGAAAACTAAATCTCAACCTTGCAAGTCTAGATATTCTATATGGTATTGTTAAGATGTTGAAGAAAGTAATATACTTTTTTAATATAACAACCAAGCTATAGTTCATCCATCATCTCTAACACTTTAGTCATTGAAACCTCAATAGAAAAAAAATTGCTTTGCACAGGTTTTCTTAGATAAACTGCACCTTATGAGCATCTCAAACCATAATCAACATATATACACTCAATATTATAATTTAAAAATGCTAAGAAGAATACATTATAAGATCCAACAAATATTTTAATCAGCCAGCCTCCAAGGTACTACTATATTCAATCAAAGTCTAAGTACTTGACTTTGAGTTTAAGCTTCAGCCATATCATGCTGATGTGGAGGTGTTAAACTATAGTCTATACAACTATGCCTTTATCACTAATGATTAACACCTAATTAAAAACATTGGATTTTGAGTTAGTACCTAACTTTTCTTGATTTTGGAAATAGATATCTATGTTTAGGCCAATGAACTTTTATTTTCATTTTCTAGCAATTAATATATATGAGTGAAAATTTAAAATAATGCATTTATAGTCCTGGTAGATAGACTAGATAATTGACATGAAAAGTGTAAGAATAAAAGAAGGGGAGATAAATGTATCAAAGGCTATAACAAGCAATGGATAAAGAAATGTAATTCATTAGAAATTAATTATCATCAAACTAAATTTATCTAATCCATCAGAAAGAAATGAAATAATTAGGTTTATTATATGTACAAGACAAGAAGAAGTAGGAATGATAGTAAGGAAAATCATATGAAAGGGGTCTTGCTGCTAAATAATCTGCAGATAAGCTGAGAGAGAAAACAAACAATTTAATTATATTTGAAAGTTATTTTGACTATATTATATAGTGTAATTATTGGTATGATGAAATTTTATTTATATAGTATAGAAAAGATGCATAAAAAATATTAGCTAGACCTGCCAATGTTATATGCCTAAAGAAAGTACAAACCAAGGGGAAGCAGCTAACAAGAAAAAGCGCACAAATTCAAAGAAGCAATAAAGTTGAGACATAAACTACCAGATGTTAACAAAAGATCTTTAATTTATAAATGCATGAGTTAAAAAAATAAAAACACAAAACATGTGTATCTCTCTGTCTATGAGCCGACATAAGAAGAACGTACAAATAAATTGCATGGGTACAATTTTCTTTTCTTTTTTTTGGATTATTTTGAATTGAAACGAAAACTGACAGAGAGTGACAAAAACAACTAGTTAACTAGCACTACAAAAAAATTGCTAATTAGCGACGGACAATTCTGTCGCTAATTACCAGAAGTCCGTCGCTAAACTAAATAAGCAATGCCGCGACGAACAGTCGCTAAAAGGCTAGTCACAAATATATTAGTGACGGAATTCAAAATCAATCGCTAATTTTTTTTCCGTCGCTAATTTATATTCTTAATTAGTCACCGAATTATAATGATAATATTTAACAGCTACATTTTGCATCGCTAATTCCGTCGCTAATTAAAAATTTACTGTCAAAGTTAGCGATGAAGGTGAGTTATTTATTATACTTACAGAGGAAAAAAACAAAAAAGAGAGCAAGGAAAGAATGAATATTTTATTATACTGTAAAATATACAAGAAAAAAAAGTTACAGAAGCTGTAACACATAACCCACCCACAGAAACAAATCCCCAAAAAGCAAAGTATATACCCCCTCTTCACCAGCACCGCCAGTGAGACACTCGAGTCAGCCACCAGTCATTGCAAAACAACATAACCAACCAATTAGGAAAACATGTTCTTATCTCATTTCCTGGTACCTCTTCATATTGCCAGCAGGTTCAATCACAATAAATTCTACTTATGCTGCGAGTACTATTATGACAATGAGAAGAACAATCCCAAATATCACCAGTAACAAGCATGTCTACATTCCATTAAAACTTGAATTAGAATTGCAACATATCTTTAGCATAGGTCACTGATGATTATAAACATGGGTTACAAAATTTTCATAAGAAAATCTGACATCTCTATGTTGCAAGATAAAATCCCACATATTTACTTTTGAAACTTTGAAATATGAAGTGAAGGCAGGTAGAGAAAGGAAGAATACAAATTTTCTATTCATTGGTAATGCATTGCAATCCGGACTACACCAGACCATATACTATTGATACCTTTGTCATTATATTATTGAACCATGAATTGTTTGAATTTGGCCAAAAGCTGAAAACATAAGCATGTACCTTAATAGCTGAAAACATTGGAGAACCTTTGGCAAGCTCAGCTGCTATACACGATGCCAAAGTGCAACCAGTACCATAGGTGTTATGAGTTTTTATGCTGGCTGAATGCAGCTTATGGTAGTCATTACCTACAAAAATTGATTGAACACCATTAAAAATCATCTACGCTTCATGCATACACCATATAAAGTAAACCTCGATATCAATGGACTAAAGGATTGTATAGAAGTTAAGGTGTACCATCAAAGAAAATGACAACAACATCCACAGAGTTGGGGAGGTCACTGCCTTTGACAAGTACATTTCTAGCAGGCAATATATAAGTTCAAGTTCAAAACTTTTTTCAATGTGAAATTTTTTTTTTGTTCTTCAATTGCCAGTTGATGAATTCATACTATTAATAGATTTGCTACAAGAACTGAAGATAATGGCACTTCTAACATTAAAGTATTTAGGAGCCAGAGTTCAATTTCTTGTTTAGCAGTTAAGCAAGCTAAAAAATGCTATGTATAACTTTTGCATATTTAAGAAAACCATTCAGGGCTGAAATGTGGCTTATACCTATGACTCGGGCATTAAATGTTGTAAAAGTTGCAATGTCAATGTATTAGGGAGTAATAGTTAAAAAATAATAATTTAGGCCATTCATTTCACAGGTAATTCCATATAAGTATTATGAAACAGCATATAAGGAAATGGTAATCCAAAAAACTAATGCATAGATTGCTACATTTCATAATAGGCATCATCTAAGCCCACACTATAAATTATGGCATTTATTGCAATTGCTCAATTGTTATATAAGGAACTTGCACAATGTTCTATAATTTTCACTAATCACATATCCAAAAGTGATGCTTCCATCAAATATTCTAGCTTAAAAGTATAGTGACTGTAGACTGTAACAATTATATGAAGGTACTGGTTGAATCACTTCAAACTCGAATACAATTGCAGTTGGCCCATTCAAATACTTCAGCCTTGTTCAAATATTTTTCATGCCTTGGCTTCTTTTCAGATATTTCAATGTCTTTTTCAAAATAAAACCACAAAAATAAATGCTCCTCCTTTATTATTTAGAATTCATATCTCAGCTTAGGGGGTCAAAGAAAATTTTCAAACAATCTTCTCATAAAAGAAAAAGTTCCCATTTGAACATGAGAGAAATTATTACTTCAATAAGCATTGTAACTCCTATAGAAAAGGCAATTTATGGGTCCAAAATACTCATAACAGCAAAGAAATAAATAGTACATAATTAATATACAATCCTCATTTAAGTAAACCAAGAATTTAAAGCAATTTCCACTGATTGAGGACCAATTTCATGCAAAAGCTTTGCTGTAGACCGCATGTCAGCAACTGTTTCAAGTGGCATACCACCAAGTAAAGCAGATGCCTCTTTTATATTTGGAGTTACTGTGTCAGCCATGGGAAAAAGCTCCTCTCTGCATTGAAAAACCAAAACTTTGAAAGTATGCAAACCTTACCATATTACATAACAAAAATAAAAGGCTCGTAAAAATGTTAAAACTATAGAATCTCATCCTATATAAGAAAACCAATCAACAATTGTCAGTACATAGCCAGTCGTTATGGCAAAGGTATGTCATCCATTGGTCTGTCTCATTTACATCCAAATTCCCTAGAAACTCTTTGTTGGTTTCAGAAAAGGTAGGCAACATACCCAAGTTGATTCGACATTTGAGCTTTTGATTGTTTTGTTGAGCTAGTTATTGATAATTGTGTGAATTTCATGGAGCTTGGATTATGTAATTCAAGTTTTAATGGGCCTATTTAGCAACTTCTATATGGCTTAATACTTATGGATCTTTTAGGGTAGTTACTAATGTTAGTCGATTTAATTAGTCAAATTTGGAGCCTTTGCTGATCTTTATTTCTCTTGTTGCTGAAGTAAGAAATAATGCCTACAAACTATCACAATGAAAAATAAAACACAAGAAGTAAGAGTATGTGCAATAGACTACAGCATATATTTTATAAAATCTCAAATACAAGCAAGGGACAACAAGCTTGCTAAATGAGTTTTGCATGGGAGGCATGCAAACAAATTAACATAGGCATTTGTCTATGACTTCAAAAGAAGCATTCTTACTTATCGAAAACTAAAAATAATAAAAGGGCCAGCCAGCACATCTCCACTTGTAGACACCATAACAGGATCAACCACCAAAGCTACCTTCAGTTATTAGGTTAAATCAACTCAAAAGCCACTAGAATAGTAACCAAAATGGCATGCTATGAATGTACAACACTTTGGCATACCTCGAACGGGATACTCCCTGAGCATCTGATGAAGAATTTTCACAGTGACAATAGAAGGTAGCATGCCTATTTTCACTTAAGATAATTTCACAATCATATTGTAATCAAATTGTTACAGAATCAAGAAAGAAATGTATAATTTTGATTGTGCATATTGAGGGGTCGTAAAGCTAGTATTTTGGAATCTTTTAAACAGCATCAAGCTTATCAACAAAGCATAATAAAACAAAAATAGAATGCTGTTAGCTTTTCTTTTTCACTAATGCCATTTCGATGCATGATCTACATAATTCACATTATCAGGGGATGATCAAGATGAGTGGAAAATATTACCCATAACAACATTTAAGTCTCACTTACCACATCCACTTGCATATCAGAAAGCACAGACTTCAACTACTCAGCAACAAAATCCTCAGGCATAGTGTTTACTCCCTAACAGTCACAAGAGTCCAAAACAAAACTATTTAACAAATGCACGTATTCTAAAATCACCATAAAAATAAGAATCTAAAGCTAAAAATTAAACTGGAAAATTCACAAAAAAACTTCTATTATATGTCTTTCGCTAATAAATTACTGTAATCCTCTATTCATCAAAGCCAAATCATTTCTTCCTTATGTGATTCCCATCAAATAGAAAGTGGAAATCTAAAATCCCATAACTTCTCCTTTCTACAATTCTCAACTACCAAAATTGACCAAAGAGAATGCAGTTGTGGTATAACCTGAACTCCAATAGTGTTCTATGTAGTAACAACAGTAATCACAGTGGAACAATAGACTATACGTGCAGCTTTTATGCAGATATGGGTGACCAAGTTTAGTGATATTACTCTATAATATTAGCTTTTTAATATAAATAATGAAAACATTTTCATGCAATGTGCATCCGAATAAACATCAGAAAGTAATCGATGTTACTACAAGCAATAGACTATAAATGTAGTTGTTGTCATTGTTGTTTGTGTAATGTGTGCTATCCTTTATTTGCTTTATAGCTACTTTCTTTTCCCTTTGTTCTTCATAACATAAGATGACTTGCTCCCATCATCTAGTGTTACTATTATTCACAAAGTAAAGTCTGATTTATCAAAACAAACCTACCATTCACATAATAAATTAGGCCCAGGAAACACTACTCATACAAATATAAGTGAGTTAAATTGTTAGACCAACAAGTCAACAAATTTTTAGGTTGCACATCTAAGATAGTAACTTCCAACACATAGAACTAACAACTTAGGCCAACAATCCTCAAAATTGCATGCTAGAACTTCTATGCAAGTAGAACTGATACAGAGACAAAAATTAACACACAAAGAATGCATTTAAAATACTAAAAAAGCACGCAGACCCTCACATTTCAATAGAAACCTAAACCCTAGCTTAACCGAGAAAAATTGCCAATCAAAATCAACACATAGCAACACAAACATACACAACCCTTCAGCACTGTCATCATTATCTTAAAACGCCATTATGAGCCCATAAAAAAGAGAAGTAGGGTTCTTGGAAGACCAAGACTTCCACAGGTACGAAGCCAAAGAGAGATTTTGAGGGTTTAGAAAAATGAGGAGTGAAATTACCTTTGGAGATCTGGTAAGGAGGTAGGACGGAGAGGGTAGGATGAGAATTGAAGCCAGAGTTATGTGCCATGGCTTATCGGTGTGAGTTAACGGAGACGCCAGGAGCCAAGAAAACTCTTTTTTTGATTGCTTGTAGTGAGGTAAGCGAGAAGCCAGATGGGAAAACAGGGAAAGATAAATGAAAAAAAAGAGGGGTGGGCACATCTTATTACCCCAAAATATCTCTTTTATTATAATAATAATAATAATAATAATAATAATAATAATAATAATAATTATTATTATTATTATTATTATTATTATTATTATTATTATATACTTAATTTATGTTATTTATGATTTATAAATTAAAATGTATTTTAATTTAACACCACTAATTCAAAAGCTTTCAAATAATTGCTTAATCGTCCTAATTTCTCAAAATAATTATACCCCAGCTCACCTAAATCAAATATTATTCATGAGTTGGAAAATACTTTCGGTCAACTCAGAGTTGGGGCGTTACATATATGAATCTAATTTCATGTGTAAAATAAAATTATTAAAAATAATTATTAACCATAAATAATTATGTAAATTTTTTATTAATATTATAATCTTTTTAATAATAGTATTTTAATATTATAAAGTTATTATTAAAAATAATTATTAACCATAAATAATGTTTTTAATATTATACAGTTTTTAATAATAGTATACTGTACTCCCGTATTTAAAAGTGTTCTCGCATGATTTTAAATTTTTGGGATGTTACAATTAAGTTTGAATAAAAATAATTTAATTATAGAACTAGACATTTCAATTATTAAAAACTGAAGTTAATTCAATTAATTAATTCTTATGCAATTAAATAATAAATTAAGTTTAAAATCATATACGCATTAAATTGAAACGATAGAGAGAGGTGAGGGGAGAGAAAATGATATTTTTATATGTAGGATAAATTTCTGAAATTACTAAAATACCCCTACCAAATTTCATCATTTTATCCTTGTATTCAAGGATAATTTTGTAAATATATATAACTAAAATTTTTCAGAATTTAAAATTTGCTCAAAATTTTAACAAAATAAAAATAAATAATAAATTTTTCATAATCGTTTTAAATGAAATAATAAATGGTATATTATTATATAAATATTTATATTTATTATTTTTTATAATATGACTATATAATAATTATAAAAATTACTTTATTATTATTATTAAAAATGAAAACTTTTTTAAATAAATAAGTTTATATTTGGGAATAATTGATAAAGAAATTAATAGAATTCCTAATAATTTAATATTTGATTTAAATTTTATAAAATAAAAATAAATTAGACATTTTTTTATTTTTATTTTAAATGAAATAATAAATTTTATATTACTATTTTATAAATTTTTATTTTTATTAATGTTGAACATGTAAATATATAATAATTGTAACAATTAGTTTATTATTATTATTCAAAATGTAAATTTTCTAAATGAATATTACTATACATGGGAGTGAAATTAAAAAAATTATTTTTTTTATTTATTCGCGAAGGATTAGGGACTAAATATTTTCATCGCTAATTGTTTTAGTGTAACAAATTACTATTAGCGATAGATCAATTTCTATCACTAAACCGTCGCAAAAAAGGCACTATATTTTCCCTCTTAAATTAGCGACTAAAATGTTCGTCGCTAAATTTTCTTGAACTAATTTCATGAATAAAAAATTATAAAATTTAGCGACGAAAATATTTGTTGCTAATTTCTTCGCAAAACATGACGCGTATACTTTCTGCCAATAATTAGCGATTGTTTTGTCATTTCGTCACTATTTCATCGTAAAAAAATAGAAAATATCCTTCCCACTATTTCATCTACTCTCGCCTTATTTAGCAACGAAATAAGCTTTCTGTTGCTGTATTTTTGCGCTAAAATTTCCCTCCATATTTAGCAATGAAAAATAACCTTTTTTATTTTCGTTGCTAAATAAAAAAATTTTAACGAATTTTAGGAACAAAATTAGATTTTCGTTGCTAATTAGCAACGAAAATGGTATTCCTTTACTAAATTAGAAACAGAAATATTTTTGTTGCTATATTTTCATTGTTATTTTAACATTTTCTTGTAGTGTCGCTCTAAGGATGTGGATAACGGGCAAAACTATGATACTTGAAGGTACAATAAAGATACCCGAAGGTATCAAACTATAGACCCAAATGGGGTTATTACTATACTACAGACTGGTCAAACGAACCCAAAAGGGGTCAACTAATGACTTAAACGGTGTTAATACTGTGTTAAAGACCCAAACAGAATCAAAACTATAACAACTACAAGATACCCTTATAGGCATCCCTATCTATCCATAACCTAGACAGTGATGCAAGCCAAGTAGCTGTGACCTTTTTTATTTAACTTTCCTTACTTTTCTTTTCTTTTTCAATAGCATAAGTCATTTTCCTAATCATATATATACATCTATAAACATATAATTCATTTACATATTCTTGTTCACACATCCTATATTTGTAATTATTGCAAAAGCATAAAACTTGTCACGTATATATGAATGGGACACTTATTCTCATGCTATCATTTATTTCATTATCAGAGTTTTTTGTGCATGTATTCCCACTTCTCATTAAGTGCACGCATTCCCACTTCTCATTAAGGTACACAATAGAACTGAAACAAACACTAGATGTAGCACCATTATCCTAATCATAACTACATCACTTTATCCTGCACTATTAAACATGCTTTTTCTGCACTATTATGTCTTAACAATATTATATAGAGATCTATATATATAAAACTTAATCCGACATAAATACTATGCTATTAAAGACTTTAATATATTCTTTAGAGTCTCTTCACACATTACAAAATACAACTATTAGGCATCTATACATACACAATTTAAAATTCCATAAAAAACTTTTAACCCAAAGAATCCAAATCAAAGTCTATACTTTCAGTCTCTATCTCTCTAACTTATGTTGGCCATTCTATTGCATATATTATCTCTAAAAAGAAAATCTTCTCTTGGAACCAACACGGATAAAACACCTGTGCTAAGCTATAAAGCTTAGTGAGGATCATAAAACATGAGGATGACCTCTTTGTAAGTTGTCAAAATGCAAACACATACAAGCATATCTTTGAGCATAGAAATCAAATCATTTGATATAACATTATCCAGGACATAACCTTTTGAAACTATTAACATTCACAACTTATTCTTGTATTTAATGACAAGCACTTGTAAAATTTTCTTTTAGTTATCATTTACTTAACAAATATTCACATACCTGGATTATAACTCTTGAATTCCTTAATTTCAAATTCAATCAATCACTATGTTTTACTTAACCTTCTTAAAGGTGTGATAACATCAATCTATGTTCATAAAGGTCATTTGAAACTCATAGAACTTTAAGTTAATAAAATTGAATCCCCGTGTAGAGACAAAATATTAATAATTTCTAAGACACATAATCATATAAAAATATATTTTATGTACTCAATTCATGTATTATCATTATCATTATCATACCATTCTCTTTAATAATTAGATGCCATTCCATTTTACTATTACATTGACATGCTAATTTACTTCTAATTCGTTTTATGTAATACTTATGCTTATGAGATCATAACCTATTAAATAAATAAAAGCAAGGAGTCTGTAAGGACCCTAAAGAGGCCCTAGTGGAATTCAAAGGCAAACATATGTCATTAAAGTCAAATTGAGCATTAGGGGATAAATTAGTAGTACTTATGATCTAATGGATTCATGGTTTTAAGAGATAGAGTATACCATAGTCAAATGACATTATAGCATAGTATGTTTAATTAGAGAAAAAATATAGTTAAGATATTGTTTGGGAACTATTATTTTTTGCATGCATTAATACTTGTGTTGATTATGGATTTTATAAGTATATTGACTTGAATTAAGATATTAAGCATTAATGTGAAAGTGCTGTCCAAAAATTCGGATTGACCTCCAATGACTATTTTAATTATAAGTTGAGTTTTTGAACTCCAAATTTGATTATTTTAGTTGGGATAGAACCGGGACTTCTTTGTCTACAAATGTTATAGAAATAACAATAGTGAAATTTTGCCTCTAAGGTCTTCAAAAAATGCCCAAAACAGTAGCCCTTTTTCATTTGGCGGGTCATCGGAGCTGTAGGTGTTTCTTATGCTATAACTCCTGGGATATACATCAAAATGACTTGAAATTTTTATATCATATAGTTAAGATCTTAAGTATCAATTTTTAAGAATAAAAGTTTCTTGAAAAATGTCATTTTCCATGTGAAAAATATTATGCCAAAATCAGATGGTGAGCAGTAGAAAGTGAGTATGTTTAGCATGGAGTTTTAATTTAGGGGTCAATTTATAAATATGGAATTTTAAGGGTCAAATGTGGATAAAATCATATATTAAGAGGTCAATTCATAAAATGGATTAAATAGAATGGTTGATTTAAGAAAAAGAGTTAGTGGAGGGGTCACCTTATAGCATGCAAAAAGTTGCATGTCTTTAGTGTGACATGCAAAACTTTGAAGGATAAATTTCTGAAATTACTAAAATACCCCTACCAAATTTCATCATTTTATCCTTGTATTCAAGGATAATTTTGTAAATATATATAACTAAAATTTTTCAGAATTTAAAATTTGCTCAAAATTTTAACAAAATAAAAATAAATAATAAATTTTTCATAATCGTTTTAAATGAAATAATAAATGGTATATTATTATATAAATATTTATATTTATTATTTTTTATAATATGACTATATAATAATTATAAAAATTACTTTATTATTATTATTAAAAATGAAAACTTTTTTAAATAAATAAGTTTATATTTGGGAATAATTGATAAAGAAATTAATAGAATTCCTAATAATTTAATATTTGATTTAAATTTTATAAAATAAAAATAAATTAGACATTTTTTTATTTTTATTTTAAATGAAATAATAAATTTTATATTACTATTTTATAAATTTTTATTTTTATTAATGTTGAACATGTAAATATATAATAATTGTAACAATTAGTTTATTATTATTATTCAAAATGTAAATTTTCTAAATGAATATTACTATACATGGGAGTGAAATTAAAAAAATTATTTTTTTATTTATTCGCGAAGGATTAGGGACTAAATATTTTCATCGCTAATTGTTTTAGTGTAACAAATTACTATTAGCAATAGATCAATTTCTATCACTAAACCGTCACAAAAAAGGCACTATATTTTCCCTCTTAAATTAGCGACTAAAATGTTCGTCGCTAAATTTTCTTGAACTAATTTCATGAATAAAAAATTATAAAATTTAGCGACGAAAATATTTGTTGCTAATTTCTTCGCAAAACATGACGCGTATACTTTCTGCCAATAATTAGCGATTGTTTTGTCATTTCGTCACTATTTCATCGTAAAAAAATAGAAAATATCCTTCCCACGATGGAATTGTAAAACAATCGCGAATCAGTCGGAAAATTTGGGACAAAAAAGTTGTCATCGCTAATTTTAATCACTAATTGGCAGGTTTTTTGTAGTGTAGTGAAAAAAGCCACGATGCTAAACAATATGTACATATAATGTCTGTAAAGAAATGTAATTCATTAGAAATAGCAATGAAATAGGTTACGTGACCATCTTTCAGAGATCAACCAATGAAGCTTTTTAAATGTCAAAGTACTTTGGATTTGATGGATAATCATACTCAACATGAAAAAAAAACATTTTTTTTACACTTTTAATAGTTAGCTTACAGTTTTTTTTGTAGTTTTGCTCTTCAATCATACAATCCCTCTTGCTCCCGTACGTCCACTAGAAAATCCACCATTTCCTGCCAGTCAAAACCATGTGAAAATGATAGGAAAAATAGAAGAATTGTAAGATGAAATCTCCTAATTTAACTGATCTCAAAAACTATGTTAAATAGATCTTGAAATCTTAAAAGAGAACTCACCAAAGCTATCGGAGTAAGGAGGAGAATGCAGCTGATGGAAGCGATAGAGTAAGGAGGAGAACGTTGGAACTGAAATCGAAGAAAGGATAAGAATTGAAGAAGAAAACGAGGAGAACGTTGGAAATGAAATTGAAGAAAGGATAAGAATTGAAGAAGAAAAGACAGGAGAGGCAAACACACCGACGGTTTGATTTGCAGAGGAAGATCGGACGAGTGAGAGAGAGAGAGTCTCACGCTGTGAGGGAGAAGAGAAGAAGTGAAGAACGACATAAAAGGAGAAGATGAAGAGGTTAGGGTTTATCTTAAGGTATTTATAATGAATGGCACAACTATAAATAAGTAGAATACTAGGGATATATAACTAATAAATACAATTTCTTAATATATGTAAAGAATAAAAGTGAACAAAAATTATAAAACGAATACATTATATTTTTTGTAGTTAGCCTATATAAATTATTTATTGAATAAAAAGTTTAATTAAGTTAGAAATTGGTGCTTTTAGTGTTTGACCATAAAATATTATTATTAAATTTTTTTTATGCAAATTTTTCATCTTATCGTGAAGGTTATTGTTTCTTTTTTATGAAAGTTTTCATCTTTTTTGAATGTAAGATATTAAAATATAGATTCAAATAATTTTACTAATTTTTAAATTGTATATATTTTATAATTTTATTTATAGTTTAAACTTTAAATACATATATTTTATTTTATTAATGGAAATTTAATTTGTATTTAAAAAAAGAAAAAAGAAACAGTCCGTCGAATTTTACTTTTAAAAATTCTATTGATGTAAAGAACAAGTCAACAATTTAAAATATAGAAAATCGTACTTATTATCTTTTTAGGAGTTTTTCTTATTTGCACTTCCCTATTTTTAATATTAACAAATTATTTATGTTAACGATTTCATAGAGGAATGGGTCCACAACTACAATCATATTAATTATCTTAATTTTTTTAAATAAAAAATAAAAATAACAATAAAAATATAAATATAAATTTTTAGTTCCAAATTAGCAACGGAAAATCCTTCCGTTGCTATTTGAGCAATGGAATTTATTTTTGTTGCTATTTTTCTGCTGAAAATTTAAAACTACCTAAAATAGCAATCGAATTTTTTTCGTTGCTATTTTAGCAATCGAATTTTGATTCCGTTACTATTTTCCTACTGAAAATTTTAAAGGTACCTTAAATAGCAACCGAATTCGATTTTTGTAACGGAAACAATTTTCGTTGATAAAATAGCAATGAAATTTCTTTCCGTTGCTATTTTTCTACTAGAAATTTTAAAGGTACCTAAAATAGCATCCGAATTTCATTTTTGTTGCTATTTTAACAACGAAAAATATATTTGGTTGCTATTTAGGGGACCTTAAAAATTTTCAGTAGCGAAAATAGCAACAAAATACTTATTTCGTTACTAAAATAGCAACGGAATATGTATTCTGTTGCTATTTAGCAACAAATTTTTTTTCCGTTGCTATTTTTGTACTGCAAACTTTAAAGGTACCTTAAATAGCAACCGAATTTTATTTTCATTGCTAGTTTAGCAACAAAACAAATATTCAGTTGCTATTCAAAGGACCTTTAAAATTTTTAGTAGCAAAAATAGCAACGAAAATAATTTTCATTGCTATTTTAGCAACAGAATTACTTTTCGTTGCTATTTTTCTACTGAAAATTTTAAAAGTACCTAAAATAGCAACCGAATTTAATTTCCATTGCTATTTTAGCAACAAAAGAAATATTCGGTTGCTATTTAAGGGAGCTTAAAAAATTTCACTTCCAAATTAGCAACAAAAAACTCTTCCATTGCTATTTTTGCTACTAAAAGTTTTTGCACCATCTACTCTCGCCTTATTTAGCAACGAAATAAGCTTTCTGTTGCTGTATTTTTTCACTAAAATTTCCCTCCATATTTAGCAATGAAAAATAACCTTTTTTATTTTCGTTGCTAAATAAAAAAATTTTAACGAATTTTAGGAACAAAATTAGATTTTCGTTGCTAATTAGCAACGAAAATGGTATTCCTTTACTAAATTAGAAACAGAAATATTTTTGTTGCTATATTTTCATTGTTATTTTAACATTTTCTTGTAGTGTCGCTCTAAGGATGTGGATAACGGGCAAAACTATGATACTTGAAGGTACAATAAAGATACCCGAATGTATCAAACTATAGACCCAAATGGGGTTATTACTATACTACAGACTGGTCAAACGAACCCAAAAGGGGTCAACTAATGACTTAAACGGTGTTAATACTGTGTTAAAGACCCAAACAGGGTCAAAACTATAACAACTACAAGATACCCTTATAGGCATCCCTATCTATCCATAACCTAGACAGTGATGCAAGCCAAGTAGCTGTGACCTTTTTTATTTAACTTTCCTTACTTTTCTTTTTTTTTCAATAGCATAAGTCATTTTCCTAATCATATATATACATCTATAAACATATAATTCATTTACATATTCTTGTTCACACATCCTATATTTGTAATTATTGCAAAAGCATAAAACTTGTCACGTATATATGAATGGGACACTTATTCTCATGCTATCATTTATTTCATTATCAGAGTTTTTTGTGCATGTATTCCCACTTCTCATTAAGTGCACGCATTCCCACTTCTCATTAAGGTACACAATAGAACTGAAACAAACACTAGATGTAGCACCATTATCCTAATCATAACTACATCACTTTATCCTGCACTATTAAACATGCTTTTTCTGCACTATTATGTCTTAACAATATTATATAGAGATCTATATATATAAAACTTAATCCAACATAAATACTATGCTATTAAAGACTTTAATATATTCTTTAGAGTCTCTTCACACATTACAAAATACAACTATTAGGCATCTATACATACACAATTTAAAATTCCATAAAAAACCTTTAACCCAAAGAATCCAAATCAAAGTCTATACTTTCAGTCTCTATCTCTCTAACTTATGTTGGCCATTCTATTGCATATATTATCTCTAAAAAGAAAATCTTCTCTTGCAACCAACACGGATAAAACACCTGTGCTAAGCTATAAAGCTTAGTGAGGATCATAAAACATGAGGATGACCTCTTTGTAAGTTGTCAAAATGCAAACACATACAAGCATATCTTTGAGCATAGAAATCAAATCATTTGATATAACATTATCCAGGACATAACCTTTTGAAACTATTAACATTCACAACTTATTCTTGTATTTAATGCCAAGCACTTGTAAAATTTTCTTTTAGTTATCATTTACTTAACAAATATTCACATACCTGGATTATAACCCTTGAATTCCTTAATTTGAAATTCAATCAATCACTATGTTTTACTTAACCTTCTTAAAGGTGTGATAACATCAATCTATGTTCATAAAGGTCATTTGAAACTCATAGAACTTTAAGTTAATAAAATTGAATCCCCGTGTAGAGACAAAATATTAATAATTTCTAAGACACATAATCATATAAAAATATATTTTATGTACTCAATTCATGTATTATCATTATCATTATCATACCATTCTCTTTAATAATTAGATGCCATTCCATTTTACTATTACATTGACATGCTAATTTACTTCTAATTCGTTTTATGTAATACTTATGCTTATGAGATCATAACCTATTAAATAAATAAAAGCAAGGTGTCTGTAAGGACCCTAAAGAGGCCCTAGTGGAATTAAAAGGCAAACATATGTCATTAAAGTCAAATTGAGCATTAGGGGATAAATTAGTAGTACTTATGATCTAATGGAATCATGGTTTTAAGAGATAGAGTATACCATAGTCAAATGACATTATAACATAGTATGTTTAATTAGAGCAAAAATATAGTTAAGATATTGTTTGGGAACTATTATTTTTTACATGCATTAATACTTGTGTTGATTATGGATTTTATAAGTATATTGACATGAATTAAGATATTAGGCATTAATGTGAAAGTGCTGTCCAAAAATTCGGATTGACCTCCAATGACTATTTTAATCATAAGTTGAGTTTTTGAACTCCAAATTTGATTATTTTAGTTGGGATAGAACCGGTACTTCTTTGTCTACAAATGTTATAGAAATAACAATAATGAAATTTTGCCTCTAAGGTCTTCAAAAAATGCCCAAAACAGTAGCCCTTTTTCATTTGGCGGGTCATCGGAGCTGTAGGTGTTTCTTATGCTATAACTCCTGGGATATACATCAAAATGACTTGAAATTTTTATATCATATAGTTAAGATCTTAAGTATCAATTTTTAAGAATAAAAGTTTTTTGAAAAATGTCGTTTTCCATGTGAAAAATATTATGCCAAAATCGGATAGTGAGCAGTAGAAAGTGAGTATGTTTAGCATGAAGTTTTAATTTAGGGGTCAATTTATAAATATGGAATTTTAAGGGTCAAATGTGGATAAAATCATATATTAAGAGTTCAATTCATAAAATGGATTAAATAGAATGGTTGATTTAAGAAAAAGAGTTAGTGGAGGGGTCACCTTATAGCATGCAAAAAGTTGCATGTCTTTAGTGTGACATGCAAAACTTTGAAGGATCAAAAGGAGAATTTTCATTGCATTATAAAATCTGAATTAATGCAAATAAGAGAGCAAAAATGATGAGTTGAAGGAGAGAGGGACGTCTCTTTGATGAAGAAAATAATAAATTGAACACAAATTACTCATTTCTCTCTCTCTTTCTTTTAAAGACCTTGCTCTCTCTCTCTCTCTCATAAGAAGATTAAAATTTCTCCTTCTCTACCATAAAATCCGGCCCTTTTCACTCCAAGAACATCTTCATATTTCTATCTTATGCAAAGAAGGAAGTCTTGATTTAAAAATGCTTTCAAGGGTTTAAGCAATTAAGAAGAGTGAAAGACGATTTTGAAGAGAGTTGGAATTTCAAAACAGGTTTGGGAACATCTTTCTCTTCTTGCATGTATTATTTGTATTGAAATATGGATATAGTGTGATGTTTGGGAATATTACTCTTGTTGCAAGAGACTATTGTTGCTGGATTTGTGTACTTATATATGGGAGAGATGCATTTTTAGTTGGTGAAATGGTTTAGAGAGATGTAATTGTAAGATTTTTTTACTTTGCATGTGTTATTTGATATAGCTAGGATAAATAGATTGTTAAAAGCTTGATTATAGTTTATTTTAAATTGATGTTAATATATAAAAGTTATAATATAATGTATGAAAGTATATTTGATGAGTAACTTGAAATAAAACATCAATCTTTGATGTTTAAAAGAACATGCATGTGAGTTTGAAAATTCTGGGTTTGGGTTCACTGGACCTAGCAGTATTCATTTGGTGATATTTTGAGTTTGATAATAGATAATTAGATGATTCTAATTGGGTGTTAAATTAGACGTATAGAAAAATATTTCATAAGAACAAATCACACTCAAATTATGTCTCTCAATGGGTCATAACCTAGCTTGAAAATCGGATAAGTGTGCAGTCTTGTGCTCATGAACAGTCTTTAGTAATTTCAAGATATCTCGAGTTCTAGAAACGATATTTCGAATATTTTTTATTTTATAGAAACTAGAAATATATATCTATAACTTTGTAGAAGACAAATTTTTCTAAAAAGGCCGATTACTATATAAAAAATGAAGTACAAGATTAAGTTATTAAGCAGTTTGTAGGATTCTAGGAACAAGGTGTAAAAGTCGTAGGGCCAGACATACTGTCGCGAGCGCGACACTTACCGCGAGCGCGACACCATGATATCTGCCCATAACTTTGCTTTTTATTCCCCTTTATCAGTATATTTGGCTACCCCCATGTGATACACATATAACTGAAAAAAATAGGCCTTGAATGCAAGTATACGAGAGCTCTAAACTCATGTGTATATAGATTGGTATCAAAGGATATATATATAGATTTGCATGATTTGTATCATTTACATTGAAAATTGTCTATGAATGTATACCTATGCATCATGGAGATTGTGCATTAATAGTTAAGTTATAGTACCATGAATTATTATGAAATTATTGTTAATCATATATGTGTATGATAATATGATTGTGACATGATGTGTTGTTTAAAGATCATATGTTCAAGTATAAGTTCATGATGAAAGTTAAATGTGTGTGACATATGGTAAAATATTGATATATGTATAGCATATGATTGATGAGTGATTGAGGTATACATATTGATAATCATGCTTACAAGAATAAGCTTACTAGATGCGAATGTACTACAGGTATGTACAATCTATGATTATATTTATGAGTGCATGAGCATGTAATTGCCCTATGAGATAGAAAATGATTGAATGTCACTTAATAGATGAGATTATATACATGTCCAAATGGTATACTATAAGTACAGCTTTGAAGTATGAAATGAGCATGAACATAGTGTTGCCTGCAATAGAGATCAAATGTGGGTATGAATACATACATGATAGTTAATATTAAAAATGCTACCCATGACTGTTCATATGATACTTATGGTTTGAAATATTAACTCTACCTATAAAGAAAAGAAGTAATATGACTAGTAGAATATATGTGTGCATATATATAGATATGTATGATCTTACATGGTTGGGATCGAAGCTTGAAAATTATTTTAGAGTAATGATTCAAAGAATATGTTGAAGTGAAATATATGAATATGTCTTTACTTAATTGAAATGACATGATTAGGCATATGTGCTATTACATGTTAACATGCAAAAATTCAAATCTACAGTGCTACAGATTAAATTATAGAAATCTTATTAAAGCATACAATGGCAATGTGATATGAGACTATATATATATTTACATAAATATGTATGGGTACAAATGGCATTATATAAGTATAGTCTTGACATGCGGAATAGTTACATGATTGAATAAGATTACAAGTATTAAATGGTAATACCCAACAGCGAATATGCTCACAGATTTACAGAAAGTTACACATGATTTTGTATATGAATATATTGTTAACAGTTACACAAGAGTATACATGTGCATGTAAGAATATGGATGATTAAATGAAAGATAAAGTAAATTGATTTTATTGCCTGCGTTGAGTCTAGGAAGTGGATAGATAGGCATGCCTATAAGAGTACCTTGCAGCTGTGATAGTTTCAACCCCGTTTGGGTTGTAGTTAACCCCGTTTGGGTGACTAAATAGACATGATCCCGTTTGGATCATTTTTCAACCTCGTTTGGGTTGTAGTCAACCCCGTTTGGGTGACTAAATAGACTTGTATCTTCGGGTGCCCACCGTTATAATCAATCAATTTATACCTCCGGGTATCTCTTTGGTGCCTTTTGGGTGACCTATTATCTCTTTGGTGCCTTCGGGTGACCTAGTACCTTCGGTTACAACAGTATAACCCATTATCCACCTCTTTAGAATAGTGCAGGCTGTACACTAAAGTTACCTTGGATAAATTGATGGTATACATTTGTGGGTCTTTTGTGATCATAAGTCTTTTTCTAGATGTATGTCAATTCATGATATATAAATGAGTTTTTATTAGGTTAAAGAGTATTATAATATTTAATGGATGCAACAATTATATAATTTGCATAAGCATATTTCATATTAAAGATTATAAGAGTTAGTCAGTAACAACCAGTGTTTTTGAAATAGTTTTCTTATGAATATATTTATATGTTCACATTGTTTATATGTACACATTTAATGAAATTGTGTTTGTTATTTACGGTGTGATGTATGCATAACTAAGACCTATAACCTGGGTATATAAGAATAATATGGCAATGTTGTATAATTGTTATGTTTAATTGATAGGCTTGTTTTTTTGTAACTTATGCCTATATAAAGTAACCTTATAATATTATAAAGATCTCATGGCATTTGGAAGTATTGTTTTGCCATTTTAATTCTAATGGGTTTATATCATAGACATACGAGTATAGATAAAAAGATAATGGATAATTATGCTAATATGGTTTAGTATTAATTCAAAGGTTATTCACATGATTATTAGTTGAATTTAAAAGTCATAGGACATTGAGCTTACATTATTATACATGGTAAATGTAGCATAAATGTAAATGTTACCATTGAATTTTATGAATTTCATAAGTTGATATGAATGTTAAATTTTATTCATTGTGATAAATCATTGCTGTATTTGAGACATGGTCTGTGCTTGTTGACCATCACTGTGAGCGGTCGTTTGTCATATTTTTAGTTCTCCACTAAGCTTTGTAGCTTAGCACGGGTGTTTCATCCGTGTAGGTTGTTGGGGTGAAGTCTGTAGCTGGATGGCCAACTCAAGTCAACAAGAGAGACAATTATAGACTTGTATTTGGGCTCTTTGTATATAGTAAAGATTTTGTGGTATTAGAGATTTTGTATGTAAAAAAAAATGTGTTAAACAGTTATTGTAATGTGTAAAAGAGACTTTATTATTCATTGAATAGTTTCTTTAGAAGTGTAGCACTCTTATATATTAAGTTTGATTATATGTTTATGTTACACAGTAACTCATGTGTAATGAGTTGGATAATGTGATATGTACAGATTATGGATAAGGGTGCTATAATTAGTGGTATCAGAGCTTAGGTTTAGCCATTTCTGGGCGATAGGTGTCTAGAGTTGTTAACATAGGAAAACCATAGAGTGTTGGCCAATGCAGATATCCTTGTTTTGCTATGGTTAGACTGAAGTGAGATGATTCGATAGAATTTGATAATGAAAATACTTGAATAACTATAAATGAGGATAAATGTATATGATTGAAGTTTCAAAATTGGATTATGTGTATAACAGTACTCTCTTTGGGATCTTAATCCCAGATCAAATAGTACATAAAAATGCATATATAAAGGTATATTGGATTAGGAAATAGGTATGTTAGAGGGGATAAGTAGTGATTTTTATTATGTTACATGAGATGGAGTTTTGCTTAGTTGATAAAAGTATCTATAGTTGAAGGTTCTGAGATATCAAATTGAGTGTAATTATGATGCTCTATATACCTGTCAGTATTTCCTTATCGAGTACGGGCAATTGATGAAGCATTATACATGGGATGGGGCTAAAACATATACAGAACATGAGAAAATGCATTTGCATCTTATTGCATACACGAAAGCATTATTCACGCATAACATAGCATCAAGCATCATATTACATGTACAAGCTCCAACCGATAAAGAAAATAGACAGGATATATGTTGAGTATAGCACTGATGCAATTTTATGATAATATCGCTCCTTATAGAGATTGAGTTATAAAAGAAGAAAATTAAGCCAAAGTGAGCATCAAGGAAAGATGGCAGAGATAGTATGGAATGGAAGTTTATAGTGCTAAACATAAAAGTCTAAGAATTAATAGTGGTACTTTTGAGCAAAGGACACAAGTATGAATTTTGAGGACGAAATTCCTTAAGGGGGAGAGATTTGTAAGGACCCTAAAGTGGCCTTAGTGGAATTCAAAGGCAAACATATGTCATTAAAGTCAAATTGAGCATTAGGGGATAAATTAGTAGTACTTATGATCTAATGGATTCATGGTTTTAAGAGATAGAGTATACCATAGTCAAATGACATTATAGCATAGTATGTTTAATTAGAGCAAAAATATAGTTAAGATATTGTTTGGGAACTATTATTTTTTGCATGCATTAATACTTGTGTTGATTATGGATTTTATAAGTATATTGACTTGAATTAAGATATTAGGCATTAATGTGAAAGTGCTATCCAGAAATTCGGATTGACCTCCAATGACTATTTTAATCATAAGTTGAGTTTTTGAACTCCAATTTGATTATTTTAGTTGGGATATAACCGGGACTTCTTTGTCTACAAATTTTATAGAAATTAACAATAATGAAATTTTTCCTCTAAGGTCATAAAAAATGCCCAAAATAGTAGCCCTTTTTCATTTGGCGGGTCATCGGAGCTGTAGGTGTTTCTTATGTTATAACTCCTGGGATATACATCAAAATGACTTGAAATTTTTATATCATATAGTTAAGATCTTAAGTATCAATTGTTAAGAATAAAAGTTTCTTTAAAAATGTCGTTTTCCATGTGAAAAATATTATACAAAAATCGGATAGTGAGTAGTAGAAAGTGAGTATGTTTAGCATGAAGCTTTAATTTAGGGGTCAATTTATAAATATGGAATTTTAAGGGTCAAATGTGGATAAAATCATATATTAAGAGGTCAATTCATAAAATGGATTAAATAGAATGGTTGATTTAAGAAAAAGAGTTAGTGGAGGGGTCACTTTATAGCATGCAAAAAGTTGTATGTCTTTAGTGTGACATGCAAAACTTTGAAGGATCAAAAGGAGAATTTTCATTGCATTATAAAATCTGAATTAATGCAAATAAGAGAGAAAAAATGATGAGTTGAAGGAGGGAGGGACGTATCTTTGATGAAGAAAATAATAAATTGAACACAAATTACTCATTTCTCTCTCTCTTTCTTTTAAAGACCTTGCTCTCTCTCTCTCTCATAAAAAGATTGAAATTTCTCCTTCTCTACCATAAAATCCGGCCCCTTTCACTCCAAGAACATCTTTATATTTCTATCTTATGCAAAGAAGGAAGTCTGGATTTAAAGATGCTTTCAAGGGTTTAAGCAATTAAGAAGAGTGAAAGACGATTTTGAAGAGAGTTGGAATTTCAAAACAGGTTTGGGAATATCTTTCTCTTCTTGCATGTATTATTTGTATTGAAATATGGATATAGTGTGATATTTGGGAATATTACTCTTGTTTCAAGAGACTATTGTTGCTGGATTTGTGTACTTATATATGGGAGAGATGCACTTTTAGTTGGTGAAAAGGTTTAGAGAGATGTAATTGTAAGATTTTTTACTTTGCATGTGTTATTTGATATAGCTAGGATAAATAGATTGTTAAAAGCTTGATTATAGTTTATTTTAAATTGATGTTAATATATAAAAGTTATAATATAATGTATGAAAGTATATTTGATGAGTAACTTGAAATAAAACATCAATCTTTGATGTTTAAAAGAACATGCATGTGAGTTTGAAAATTCTGGGTTTGGGTTCACTGGACCTAGCTGTATTCATTTGGTGATATTTTGAGTTTGAGAATAGATAATTAGATGATTCCAATTGGGTGTTAAATTAGACGTATATAAAAATATTTCATAAGAAGAAATCACACTCAAATTATGTCTCTCAATGGGTCATAACCTAGCTTGAAAATCGGATAAGTGTGCAGTCTTGTGCTCATGAATGGTCTTTAGTAATTTCAAGATATCTCGAGTTCTAGAAATAATATTTCGAATATTTTTTATTTTATAGAAACTAGAAATGTATATCTATAACTTTGTAGAAGACAACTATTTCTAAAAAGGCCGATTACTATATCAAAAATGAAGTACAGGATTAAGTTATTAAGCAGTTTGCAGGATTCTGGGAACAAGGTGTAAAAGTCATAGGGCCAGACATATTGTCGCGAGCACGACACTTGCTGCGAATGCGACACCATGATTTCTGCCCATAACTTTGCTTTTTATTCCCCTTTATCAGTATATTTGGCTACCCCCATGTGATACACATATAACTGAACAAAATAGGCCTTGAATGCAAGTATACGAGAGCTCTGAACTCATGTGTATATAGATTGGTATCAAAGGATATATATATAGATTTGCATGATTTGTATCATTTACATTGAAAATTGTCTATGAATGTATACCTATGCATCATGGAGATTGTGCATTAATAGTTAAGTTATAGTACCATGAATAATTATGAAATTATTGTTAATCATATATGTGTATGATAATATGATTGTGACATGATGTGTTGTTTAAAGATCATATGTTCAAGTATAAGTTCATGATGAAAGTTAAATGTGTGTGACATATGGTAACATATTGATACATGTATAGCATATGATTGATAAGTGATTGAGGTATACATATTGATAATCATGCTTACAAGAATAAGCTTACTAGATGCGAATGTACTACAAGTATGTACAATCTATGATTATATTTATGAGTGCATGAGCATGTAATTGCCCTATGAGATAGAAAATTATTGAATGTCACTTAATAGATGAGATTATATGCATGTCCAAATGGTATACTATAAGTACAGCTTTGAAGTATGAAATGAACATGAACATAGTGTTGCCTGCAATAGAGATCAAATGTGGGTATGAATACATACATGATAGTCAATATTAAAAATGCTACCCATGACTGTTCGTATGATACTTATGGTTTGAAATATTAACTCTACCTGTAAAGAAAAGAAGTAATATGACTAGTAGAATATATGTGTGCATATATATAGATATGTATGATCTTACATGGTTGGGTTCGAAGCTTGAAAACTATTTTAGAGTAATGATTCAAAGAATATGTTAAAGTGAAATATATGAATATGTCTTTACTTAATTGAAATGACATGATTAGGCATATGTGCTATTACATGTTAACCTGCAAAAATACAAATCTACAGTGCTACAGATTAAATTATAGAAATCTTATTAAAGCATACAATGGCAATGTGATATGAGACTATATATATATTTACATAAATATGTATGGGTACAAATGGCATTATATAAGTATAGTCTTGACATGCGGAATAGTTACATGATTGAATAAGATTACAAGTATTAAATGGTAATACCCAACAGCGAATACACTCACAGATTTACAGAAAGTTACACATGATTGTGTATATGAATATATTGTTTACAGTTACACAAGAGTATACATGTGCATGTAAGAATATGGATGATTAAATGAAAGATAAAGTAAATTGATTTTATTGCCTGCGTTGAGTCTAGGAAGTGGATAGATAGGCATGCCTATAAGGGTACCTTGCAACTGCGATAGTTTCAACCCCGTTTGGGTTGTAGTTAACCCCGTTTGGGTGACTAAATAGACATGGTCCCGTTTGGATCATTTTCAACCCCGTTTGGGTTGTAGTCAACCCCGTTTGGGTGACTAAATAGACTTGTACCTTCGGGTGCCACCATTATAATCAATCAATTTATACCTCCGGGTATCTCTTTGGTGCCTTCGGGCGACCTATTATCTCTTTGGTGCCTTCGGGTGACCTAGTACCTTCGGGTACCACTGTATAACCTGTTATCCACCTCTTTAGAATAGTGCAGGCTGTACACTAAAGTTACCTTGGATAAATTGATGGTATACATATGTGGGTCTTTTGTGATCATAAGTCTTTTTCTAGATGTATGTCAATTCATGATATATGAAGGAGTTTTTATTAGGTTAAAGAGTATTATAATATTTAATGGATGCAACAATTTTATAATTGCATAAGCATATTTCATATTAAAGATTACAAAAGTTAGTCAGTAACAACCAGTGTTTTTGAAATAGTTTTCTTATGAATATATTTATATATTCACATTGTTTATATGTACACATTTAATGAAATTGTATTTGTTATTTACGGTGTGATGTATGCATAACTAAGACCTATGACCTGGGTATATAAGAATAATCTGGCAATGTTGTATAATTGTTATGTTTAATTTATAGGCTTGTTTTTGTAACTTATGCTATATAAAGTAACCTTATAACATTATAAAGATCTCATGGCATTTGGAAGTATTGTTTTGCCATTTTAATTCTAATGGGTTTATATCATAGACATACGAGTATAGATAAAAAGATAATGGATAATTATGCTAATATGGTTTAGTATTAATTCAAAGGTTATTCACATGATTATTAGTTGAATTTAAAGTCATAGGACATTGAGCTTACATTATTATACATGGTAAATGTAGCATAAATGTAAATGTTACCATTGAATTTTTATGAATTTCATAAGTTGATATGAATGTTAAATTTTATTCATTATGATAAATCATTGTTGTATTTGAGACATGGTGTGTGCTTGTTGACGATCACTGTGAGCGGTCGTTTGTCATATTTTTAGTTCCCCACTAAGCTTTGTAGCTTAGCACGGGTGTTTCATCCATGTAGGTTGTTGGGGTGAAATCTGCAGCTGGATGACCAACTCAAGTCAACAAGAGAGACAATTATTGACTTGTATTTGGGCTCTTTGTATATAGTAAAGATTTTGTGGTATTAGAGATATTGTATGTAAAAAAAAATGTGTTAAACAGTTGTTGTAATGTGTAAAAGAGACTTTATCGTTCATTGAATAGTTTCTTTTAGAAGTGTAGCACTCTTATATATTAAGTTTGATTATATGTTTATGTTACACAGTAACTCATGTGTAATGAGTTGGATAAAGTGATATGTACAGATTATAGGATAAGTGTGCTACAGAGTCACATATATTTCTCTTATTATTGTACATTGTTATGCAAAAAGCATGTGGTTATAAGGAATACATTGAAAAGCATTACTATATACATACCAATACCTATATCTCATATTTCTATGTATAAGAAACACTATGAAATTACATCCAGGATTGCATCACTTTTATATATAAGTCACACGAGTCATTTAATAACCTTAAGAAAATAACATATAATTATAGATAATATACTTTCACCAACATAATTATTAAGTAGACATTATTGATGCATAAGTTCTTTATGCATTTAGCTTGTTATTCTAATATGTACATGTGATACCATAAGTAGTAAATATTCATATATAAAATGTAACCACTTTTAGTATCACAATTTCCATATAAAACATAGAGATTTTATATAAGAATCATATGAAGATCAATATAAGAATTGTCATAGTTCTTTAATCTTTTAATTTTCTATGATACTTTTCTTTTACTATGAATTAGGCCTGCACTTTTCTAAAGATGTGGATAATGGATTATATGGTAGTACCCAAAGGTACGAGACTATCTGATTATAATCGTGGCACTTGAAGGTACAAATAAGATACCCTAAGATATTAAATGGTAGCCCCCTTACGAGTATAAAATTTTATGGTGGATCGGTCAAGCGAACACAAATAGAGAAGGCTAAAGACCTAAATGGGGTCCATGGTAGTCCCATACAAGACAACGGTTACAGCTACAAAATTACCCTTATAGGCATTCCCATCTATCCATAATCTAGACATAGACGTAGGCAAATAATTTTCATTGCTTTAAATTTCTTTACTGTACTTTACTATGCTCAGTTATATACATATATGTCCAAGTATACTCATGTATATCTATCTATAGGATAATCATATATATATAAATTCATGTTCATGTATAAACTTTCTATAATTGTCATATCATGTACACCATGTGAGCATTATTTTACTATGATTGAAATTTGTTCGAAAACATGTAACTCTTTTACATATGTATGATAATGATGCTTATCACCATTCTGTATTGAATTCCTTTAATCATATGCTATGTGTTTACATGCCTGTAACATATTCACCTTTAAAGTGTATTTTATAATTAAATTCACATAATAGCATGTTTATATCTTCATGTTTACACACACATACATTACTAACATATATATATGATATATTTATCATCTCTATAATTATATAGAAATAACATGTATATGCATTATTATTATTTCATAAACACACATCTATACCATCCACTGTGTAACAATACTATACATCTTATATTTACAACATATCATCATTTATCAAGCTTAGATTGGTGTGTTGAAAATATACGATCAAGTTGTTATATTTAATAATGATTATTCAATTATACACATCATACCTTTTTCCCTAGGACACACACACACACACCAACATATATATAGACATGTAGATGTACAATCTTAAATACACGCTAATATGTGTAAGTAAATGGGACTCTAACTATAGGTTCTCAAAGTACATGGCACACTAACTATAACTTCTCACATGATAACATAAGAGTATAAACATACAATCATAACTATACTATTTCCAATAAGTAATATTTATTATGATTGTTCAAGTACTAAATATATATCTACAAGTTCCTTTAAATTCATAATTATTTTTACATTAAAGTGTTTCCCTTTCTCTATATACTTGTACCAAATTATAAACCAATTCTTCATTGTTAAATTAGTCTACATATCTTTAGTTTCTCTTTTAAAGCCTATTAGAATCATAAATATATCTAATTCTATGCCCTTTTTAAAAAAACAAGTTAATTGAGTTCTTAAATAATTTACCAAAATGATTTAAATACTCTTTCAAGTAATTATATAAGATGGCATTTCAAAATTCCATGGATAGATTCTAGTGACTAACTTGCACACTAAATTAGATGTGCTAAACAACAATTTTAGGAAAAATGATCTCCTATAAAATTATTCCTCTATATTCTTAGTTTCTGGAACATTAAAAATAACTCATTATCACTTCTAAATCTCAAGATAATCAAGAAACACTATAAGCTATTCTCACTACCAAGGCAGCAGGTATATCCAATTTCAATCCAACATAAGACCAACTTAGAGATAGATTTAAAATTCCATTTCTTCATATGAAATTTAGATATATAACTCTAGATTATAACCAAACTAGAATTATACAAATTTCTATTCTACAACACAAATTATAAGCAAAACACTCCAATTAGGTCAAACTAACCCAAAGATAAATATTAATATCACTTTTAAAATTGGAAAAATAAAAATTAGTGCATAATTAGACTAAAATTCCTCCATAAGAATTTTGTTATTATATGTATAGTCTATCCAGAATTTTGTATCATAAAATTTAGACTTCTCTACAAAAAGTTATGTGTAAAATACTGAAATCTGCTCAATGAATCCAAACAGCTGCTCACATCCGATTTCAACTTAAAATTAAGCAAACTTAAAGGAAAAATCAAATAAAGGTTTCTCTTAAAATGTTATAGGTCTATATCTTAGGTGATTTTACCAACTAGAATTACCAAAATTAGAGTTATAAAACTGAAGATATACACAAAATACAAAAACTAGTTCCTAGTGAACAAAAACGAATTTTCTGCTTCTTAATCTTCATCTAAATAACACATGCAAGATATAATCATTTACATCTCAACCTTAAAACTATCTTATCAACCCAAAATACATTCCATCACACATTTTATCTACATTTTTCGTAATTAAATCTGCATGCAATATGAGTAAAGATCCCTAATCTTTAATGGAACACCAAATCTTCCATCAAGGCTTCTTTCTCTTGACTTCTTCTTTTTTCTCTTTGCTTGCTATGGCATTTCTTAAAGATTTCTCATCACCAACCCTCACTTGCAACTTCCAACAACTCAAAAGTGTTTTAAGAAGTTAAGAGTCTAAATTTATCATAAGAGATAAGAGAGGGATTAATGGATTTTCAAGAGAGAGAAGAGGGATTATCATTTCTTTTTAGTGAGAGATGAATGAGAGAAAGAAAATCTAAATTTCTTTCTCCTTTTCCTTGCAAATTCGTTCTCCCCCTCTCAAGAACCAAGAAAATGTTTTCTCTGTTCATCATGTAAGGGTTCCAGTACTTAAATAGAAGGGAAAAGTACCCTAATGCTCTCTTATCTATTTGCATGTTAGAAATGTGTCCCAATTTATTTATTTCTTTCCAATTTGACCCCATAATTACTTTCTTTTCTTTAATCGCACCCCATCTTCCTTTATTTTATTGATTTGACCCAGTAATACTTAATTTTATTATAATTGACCTCTTAGTAATAATTCCCTTTTCAATTGCACACTTATATACAAAAAATTTAATTGGCTTTCTAACCTTCCACCACATGAGACCATTAATCCATAAGGCCTTAACTTATAGTAATTCCTCTAATTAAGGTTGATTAGACATTAATTAACATGATAATGCCCTTGAATTCTACTAGGGCCTATTTTGGGTCCTTACAATACTCTCCCCTTTAAAGAATTTCATCCTCGAAATTTATATTTGTAACCATTACTCATATACATAACTATTATTTCTGTATTTCTATTTTTATTTCTGTATATATTACAATCAACCTTTATTCATTAATATCTCTACTAACTTCCTTAGATTCTTTCTTTAACTTGATTCACTTCTCATAAAATTCTAACTCCGAATAAGGGTAACCTTATCATACTTGTTATATTATTACTATGCTTATTGTATATCTTGTTGGTTTCCTTTTTCAATTGGGGCCTACACATGTAATATGATGCTATGCTATGAGTGAACAATGCTTTCATGTATGCAAGAGAATGTATATGCGTATTCTCATGTAATGCACAAGTTTTGCCCCATCCAACTATGATATGTTTTATCAATTACCCACACCTGTTAAGGAATCACTGACAAGAATATAGAGCATCTCAATTAGCCTTAATTTCTCCTCACAACAACTTTATATATGGGGAGTCATATCCACCATACGTAAACTATTTCTTATTAACCATATTAGATATAATCTCCTTATACCCTCTTAACACACTTGTACTGTAATCTAAACACTAGGCATATATGCATTTTGTGAGGATCCAATCATGGCCCTAACCGGATTATAGTTAATTAATTAGGATTAAGGTTTAATAAGGCAAAATTATATTATTTTGCATTAATAAAGTTAAGTCATATAAAGGGTATATTGGTAATTATGCACATGTGTATTAGAGTGTAGCTAAAATATTAAGGAAGGATGCAATTGAATTAAATAAGAAGTTTGGAGTTAAATGTTAAGAAAATAAGTTTTAAGGGTTAAAATATATAAGGGCATTTTGGGAATTTCTCTTTGTGAGATATTTATCCCACTCAATAAATTAAGGGTTTTTAGGAGAGATAGAGATCAGCATTTTGATGGATCTCTCTCTCTCTCTCTCTCTATGGTTACGAGATGAAGAAGAGAAAAACTAGGGTTTTAAAAGCTGGCATCCTTAAGGTGATGCTTTCCTCTCTTGCTTTCTTTTGGTTTGTGTTTCACTTTTGGATTTAGGGTTAAAGGGTTTATGATTGTTATCTTTTTGTGTAAGGGAGAAGGATAATCTTAAGAATGGATCAATGGATGTTGAAGGAGATGAAGCTTGAATAAAAGGTACGAGAATTTTTTTCATATGTTACTGTATATATATTTTCCCTCTTTTGTGTATGTGTATTGTTAGTAAGATTAAGGGCTCAATCTAGTAAGTTTTGATGAGTATAAAATGATTTGAGACTTAAATGATCATTTAAGTATGTAGGATGGTGAGGTTTGTGATTTAAATTTATGTCTCCATAATCGAGATTTATGGTTTCTGGTTATCTTCTCCATACGTGGCCACGTGTGGTTTTCTTCTTCTCCATGTGTGGCCATTTGTGCCTTTCTTCATCTCCATATATGGACACTTGTGCTTTTCTTCTTCACCATGCATGATCACATGTGCTTTTCTTCTTCTCCATGCATGGCCACTTGTGCGTTTCTTCTTCTCCATGCATGGCCACTTGTGCTTTTCTTCTTCTCCATACGTGGCCACTTGTACTTTTCTTCTTCACCATGCATGGCAAAGTATGTTTGTTCCCTTTGAAATTCACAGCCAAGCATGGCCTTTCTCCTTCATATGCATGGCCAATTAGCTAATTCCCTCATGAAATGCATGACCAATCACCACTTTCTTTATGAAATACACGACCAATTATGCTTTTATCTCTTAAAATACATAGCCAACTATACTTTTGTCTTTTGAAATGCACGACCAAGCATCCATTCTCTTTATGGGATGCACGGCCAATCATCCTTTCTCTGTATGAAATGCTTGGCCAACCATGCTTCATATGTACTCTTCAACTCATTCGAGTATATTCTCACCCCAAGATTAAGCCATGTAATTTGATAATGAAAATTGTATTATATTGTCTATAAAATCATTAAGTGAGCTAGAATTTAGGTAAATTGACTAGTAATAAGTAAGACTGCGAATAAATGGTTATTAAGTGAAGGTTAATATGTTACTTAATTATAGTAATAGATTATGAATGTCTCTTTCTCTCTAATGCTAAAGTTTATAAAGATACAATTATAAAGGCATGAATATAACATGAATTATTATATAAACTAAAAGACATAAATGCTATTATAATAGGAAAAAGATCAAATTAAGCTGTAAGCTACCCAAAGTCACCTATGAGGTGTATAAAGCATGATCACTTAATTGAGGAACCTCTATATATATAGAGAGAGTGCGAAGTTTAAGGTAACTAAACACATTGAGTTAAGTAATGATGGTTCACTTAAACTCTAGATTAGAGAGACTTGCGCATGGCAATGTTAATATGAATTTTGTTGTTAAAAGGTATGCTTAGGCTTAAAGAGCATAGAACTAAGAAGAGTATGAGGCAACTTAGTAACTTAAATATTATGCTATTCAATGTGTCTTATAAAATTAGCATAAGGTATGCACTAGTTCAAGGAATGGTTCTACCTAAAATACTATGATATAACCTAGTGATAATACGAGAATTGTCGTAAGGGTACTTATCCAAGTTAAACGGAAGGGGACATCACATTTTATGTTAAATTATGAAATCGTAGATGCTTTTTTTCACTCAAGATCACAAGAGGAATTAATGATTAGCAGTAATGTGTAATAACCCGCTCACCTGTTTGCTCATGCCTGTAATGCATTACGATTAGCACATGAGCATCGGTAATGTGCGAACGACTAAGATGAAATAAGCTCACATAACTTACCTAAGTATAAAATGTTATATGATGAAAGATGCAGGTAAGATTATTGAAGTATATACGACTATGTTAAAGTGCATAACTTGTTGTTTTTAATATGGTAAATCATGAAAGTGAATAAAGGGATTAAATATGAACAAGTGTTTGATGGAATATGACATGGCATATATATGATGATCACACAGCGGGAAAATAATAAAATCGATCATACATACAACGCAATCCATAAACAAGAATAAAAAACATGCAATTTTAGGATTTCTGAAAAACTTACAACCTTAGATGCCTTTCAAAACTTGATTTTAATGATGACCAGCAACTAAAAAGGATTTATTCGCCTTAGATCTTGATCACCAATGCCAAAGGAGCTGTCTTTATGCCACTCTTCTCTATTTCACACACACAATTGCAAGAAAGGCTTAAAATCAAGAGTGCTAGCTCTATGTTTAAATATTTTGCAATGGTAATGGATTGAAGCAACAAGATCTGATCTTGTTCTTCCTTTAGGTTGCTATTGTTGCCCAAGAACACAAGAGAACAAGAAAGAATCCTTTCCCCTTGTGTATTTTGGCCAAGACTGAGAGAGAGAGAGAGAGAATCACGCCTAGGGTTTTTTCTTTTGTTCACCAAATTATATCACTTGTTTAGCTATGTGATAATGTCGAAATTTACTATCCTTTTTTTGTAGTAAATTCAACCTCCATCACTTCCTAATTAAGTGGCATACATTAATTCAAACTCCTTTAAATTTTAAATTCAAATTAATTTAAAATAAATATAAGACATTTAATCAAAATAAATCACTTAATTAGGGATATAGTTGCCGAAAATCCCATTGAATTTATCTTTGGATTTTCGGTCACCTTATCTCTATTTAATTAATTTATTTTGATTTAAATGCCATTAGGATTTAATACTCAATTAACTTAATGCAAGATAATTAATTAATTGAAATCAATCCTATTGGGCCAAATTTATCTCTCATGGACCAAGGTCCAATAGCAATTTTAATACCCATTACATACATTAATTTGAATTTAAATAAAAGCCCAAATTAATGCCCAATATTTTATTTAAATATTTTAAGCCCAATGCTTTGTGTGTGATCTTATGGGTTCATTTAATGTTGGCAATGAATTAATAAATTAATTCAAAGTCTATATATACTCTCTAGCAAGATATTATAGCATTCCAAATTAAATGAAAATGCAAATGGCATTTAGTGACCTAATGCAATTTTGCATAGTCCCTTACCCTTAAATATCAGAATTAATATAAGGCATGGTGATAAGTGTGAGTTATATATAGTTTTTAATATGTTTTAAGCTTTGTTATTTAGTTATTTTGGTATTATTTAGGTTAAAATAGAGTTAAATTGTTAATTTATATGTTTTTAAGGTTAATACAATGTTTTGTTTGATTTTCAGGTTTAAATTGTTAATAAAGGGCTTAAATTGCAAAAAAGGCAAAGATTGGGGCCAAAACTGCAAATATGAAAAATTTATGCGAGAAAGCGTGCGTTCAGTCCAGAAGCTTTTCACATGACCACGTGAAATCAATGAAGAAATCTAACCATGGCCACGTGAAGGCATAAAGCTTGAAAGATATGGCCACGTGAAGGGTTAAAGCATTTTCATCCATAGCCACGTGAAAGACCAAATGAAGAAAACCATGTAAACACGTGACCACGTGTGAGGAAGGGTTAATGGACATGTGACCACGTGTGAGGAAAGTATAAGGGACATGTGACCACGTGTAAAAATGCAAGGGGAAAGGCGTGGCCACGTGCTGAAGACTCCCACTTCGCGAAGGATTTTCTCGAGCTTCCTGTTTTAGCAGAGTTCACTTCCTATTCTACGTCTGGAGTTTAAGAAGGAATCTACTACGATTTTGCCCTAAAAATAGCAGTCTAAAACAATAGAGAAATGAAAAGGAACCTGAGAATTAGGCTTTACTTTCATTAGTTTAGTTTTACGTTGTTATGTTTTCACTGTTTTTCTTCAACACTTTGTTTTAATTTTAAGTGTGTCTTGTGAGTAGTTTTCTTTAAATTTTGCTAAAGGATACTTGAATCCTTAATTTGTATTGTTATGACTTAAGTTTGTTCTTCAATTCAATACAAGTTGATTATTTCTTAGTTCTTAAACATAGTCTTGTCTTTACTCAAATTTAAGTTGATTGTTAACTTGATTCAGCATTGGTTAATTAATTGGTTTAAGTTGATTAATGACTTGCATGTTCTTAGGTTAATTTATTTGGATTAATGCATGATTATAATCTAAACAACCTATAATTGTGTGTTGATTTGAGTAAGTTAAGATTGAGAAAAGTGTAACTAAGAATAGTTGAAAGTTAAATCTCTTAAGAAAGGCTTTAATAGACATCTAGAAGAATTAATTCAAGTATTTATGCTAAGTATTGAATTGTTCTGAATAAGGAAATTTTAATGCTTGGAATGATAATCTTGGATAAAGTTATTTAGGCTTATTAAACTGAATTCTCCATAATCACTTGTATGTTTTCTTTTGTTTAAGTTATAGCAATATTTATTAAGGTGGATAGTCATTTAGTGAAAGTTGTTTTTAATATTGATTTTTACCTCACTCAATTTACTTGCTTTTATTAGATCTTTATTTATTTTATCTCTTTATTTTGTTTTAGTTTGTTTTTAGTTTTAAATGATCAATCATCAGAACTTTGGGATATCTCTTCTTTCTTTTACACACAAAATTGGTTTTAAAATTGAAATAACACAAGTTTCCCTTGGGTTTGATATTTTGGCTCATAATTATATTTCTCTATATTACTTAGCCGATCTAGTACACTTGCTAGCTTCTAGTCAAGTTTTTTACGCCGTTGTCGGGGAACATATTGGCGTTTGTTTATTTATTTTGATTTTAAAGTGATTTTTGTGTGTTTTTCTTCTCTTCATCTATTTTCTTGTTTTCTTTTTGGGTGACTAGTGGTTTAAAGTGAGAAACAACCCCATCCTACCATTAGACCCTGAAATTGAGAGGACATTTCATAGGAATAGAAGAGGCAACATGAATGAACTAGAAATAGAACAACCTATGAATGATCCACTACCTAGGATTGAAGAGCAAAACATACCCGACCAAGCTCCCGGGAATGGGTATAGACCTAGAACCATTAGGGATTATGCTATTGCTAGGTGGAATGAAGAACATAAAACCATTAGGATTCCTCACCACCAGTCTTTTTAAATTAAACCCGCTACCATCATGATGGTACAAAGAAACCAATTTTTGGGTTCGAACATAGAGGATCCTGCACAACATTTGGATATATTCTTAAAAGTTAGTGACACTGTGCAAATTCCTAATGTATCAACTGATGCAATTAGACTGAAACTCTTCCTATTCACCCTCATAGGAAAAGCTAGGGATTGGCTACAAATGTTACCAAATCAATCCATCCATTCTTGCAACAAATGTAAGAAAAATTTCTATGTAAATTCTTCCCACCCACTAAGACTGCCTCATTAGAAAACAAATTAGTAATTTTCAGCAATTTTATGAGGAGCCATTCCATGAAGCATGGGAAATATTTAGGAGACTTTTAAAAAGTTGTCCTCATCATGAGGTTCCTATTTTTCAATTAATGTACATTTTCTATGCAGGTGTTCATCCATCAACAAGATCTTTGTTAGACGCAGCCTCAAATGGTAGGTTTATGAACAAAATTCCGAAAGATACATTTTTGCTTCTTGATAAGATGGCTACCAATGATGCTTAATGGGCAACCTCTAGAGCAGCTCGAAAGAAACAGGGAGTTCATAATATTGATGAAGTAGCTATGTTAAAAGCTCAATTAGAATTAATGGAAAAGAGGCATTTAAAAGAAATAAATGAGCTTAAAGCTAAAAATGTTTCTATATTGTCTAATGAAGTTGATTCTTATACAGGAATTCCAGGACCTTTGGAAATGAAGAATAATGAAGGTATGGTAGAAGAAGTAAATGCCTTGAACCCGTATAGCAACACTTACAATGCAAGATGGATAAGCCATCCAAATTTTTCATAAAGGGAAAGTAATCAAGGTTCTTCTTCTAACCCTAATCCTAGACCTCAATTTAACCATAATCAACCTCACAACAATCAACTTCCATACCAAAACCAAGCTCTACCACATTATCCAAACCAATACCCATCACAATCATACCACCAACTACCCGATTTTCAAAAACCTCAACCTCCCCCTCCTCAAGAAAAGAAATCCAACATTGAAGAAATGATTGCAAACTTTATGGCCTCCCAAAACTTAATTTTGGCTAGCCAAGATGCTAGATGAAAATCGCAAGATATTTGAATGAGAAACCAAGAGGCATCCATTAGGAATCTAGAAAACCATATGGGGAAACTTGCTAGTTCTTTATCAAACCATACTCAAGGGACATTTCCATCTAATATGGACAGAAATCCAAAAGAAGAAGGCAAAACAATCACCTTAAGGAGTGGGAAAGAGTTAGAGAAGACTGAAATTGGTAAGAATTCTTCCCCAAGGGTGGAACCGACAATGGAGGTAAGTGTTTCTAACTCTGAAAATAATGAAAAAGTGCCTCCTATAGTTGAGAAGGGTAAAGGTAAAGAAAAACTTGTTTCTACTGTTCTTGATGAATCTCAATTACCATTTCCTGTTCTAGCTAGAAAAGAAAGACAAAATGAACAATTAAGTAGATTTTTAGACATGTTTAAGAAGCTAAATATAAATTTACCATTTGCTGAAGCTTTATTACACATGCCTAAATATGCGAAATTTATGAAGGAATTATGTACTAATAAGAAAAAGCTAGAAGGCAGAGGAAAGGTTCAATTATCCAATAATTGTAGTGCTATATTGACCAATAAAATTCCTGAAAAATTAGAAGATCCTGATAGTTTTACGTTGCCATGTGAATTAGGAGGAAATTTTATTGGACATGCTCTATGTGATTTGGATGCTAGTATTAATTTGATGCCTTATTCGATTTGCAAGAAATTGAACTTAGGTGACCTAAAGGAGACCCGAACGACACTTTAATTGGCGGATAGATCGGTGAAGAAACTGAAGGAAATTATTGAGGATCTATTGGTAAAAGTAGGAAATTTCATATTTTCGATTGATTTTGTGGTCATGGACATAGAGGAAGATATGAAGGTGCCATTAATAGTGGGTAGGCCATTCTTGAATACGGTAAGAGACTTAATTGATGTTCATGGACAAACAGTCACTTTGAGATTCAACGAGGAGGAAATGAGTTTCAATGTCAATAAAATTTTAAAACACCCCTTGTATGATTTTGAAGAGTCCATTTATTTTGTCGATGAAATTCAAGAATGTGTCAACACACAACAAGAGGAAATCCTTCTCAATGATGAGCTTCAAAGTTGTTTAATGCATCCTAAGGAAATGGAAGAGTTGGAAGCAAAGGATATGAAGTTGGTACAAAATCTGGAAAAAGAGCATAGTGAACATGATGAAACGGAGGATGAACCGTCCCCTCCTAAGGGAGATTCTGAACTTCAAACACTTCCATCTCATTTGAAATATGTATGTTTAAATGATAATGCTGAGCCAATAATTATTTCATCTTTATTGATAGGTTTGGAAGAGCAAAAGCTCATTAAAGTCCTCAAAAAGCATAAAGGAGCAACTGATTGGGCAACATCTGACTTAAAAGGAATGAGCCCCAGCTATTGTACACATCGTAATACCCATGGAGGACAATTTTAAGCTAGTAGTGCAACCTCAATGAAGGATCAATGAACTCGATGAAATTCAATAATGGTTATATGACAATGCTGTGCTTTATAAACAAAAGACCAAACGATGGCATGATAAGCATTTAAGGGCAAAAGATTTTGTTCCAGGAATGCTAGTGCTCCTATATAATAGTCGTCTTCATTTGTTTCTAGGAAAACTGAAATCGAAGTGGCTTGGACCATACTAAGTGGTGTCAAGCAGTAACTTTGGTGTAGTGATGATCAAAAGCTTAAAAGATGGACGTGAATTTACAGTCAATGGTATTCGACTCAAACCATATCAACTCGGACAACAAGAGGTTGCCGAAGCAACCTTGGTTCTTCAAGATACTTAAAAAACGGTTTAGATAGTCTAGCTGGAGACTTTAAAAACTCAAAACTTCTAATCTTTCTCTTTTTTATTTTTACAATTAAGTTTTTGTGTTTTCATATTTTGTGTGTTTGTGTGTTTTGATTCATGAAAAGAGTGAGTAAACAAGGTTTTTAAAAGAAGACATGTTTTTACTAGAAAGGAGTTTGTGTTTTCAAAGCTTAAAATGGAAAAATTACATTTAAGGAAGCTTAGATATGCGTATGTGTTTCAAAAGATGCAAGTGAAGCCTAAATATACACATACACGTGACCACGTGTGGCTTTCCCTTTGCCATCACGTGGCCACGACTTGAATTTCTACCCTATTCCTCTAAATATCATGTGACCACGTGATTCCAAGAGAAGAACTTCACGTGGCCACACATGCTTCACAACAAAAGCACACGTGACCACGTGTGGTTCCTCCTTTGGAAACCCGTGGCGACGCAATTTGTTCCTGGACCTTTTAAAACTTTTCCATGTCCTTTGTATGCTTCTTCTTTGTTTTTGTTTACTCTCACCCGTGCCCACGCCTCACCAACACCAAATTGACCCACGGCCACGGATTTTTACTCACCACCGATCATCGCCATCTCCGACCACCATTTCCTCTCTCCTTGCTATTTTTCTCTCTCCTACCCATCATCTCTTCCTTCTCCATATTTTCTCCATTATATTAGGGTTTTCACAACTCACACACACCACCTCAACTATGTGCTCCACTTGGTTCGATTCTCACTCTCAAGTAAGTTTCCACCATCTTTGTTCCTTAATTCATGTTTTCATGCCATTCTTTACTATGATTTATGGCATTCTATGCTTTTACATGTTCATTCTTGCAGCCATATTGCATATAAGATTTTGATTTCATTCTACTTCCGTTTGCTCTCATGGATGATTATCGATCATATATGCATGATTTCATTCTACTTCCGTTTTCTGTTATTTTGTTTTGTTTTTATTTTGTTTTCTTTATTAAGTTTGTAAAACATATTGAATACTTATGTAATTCACTTTTTCATTAAGTTTGCATAAGAACTTAGTTTGCCCCAGTTGACTTCAAAACTTTGAACAGTTTGAACTTGGATATAGAATATGCATGTTTTGAACCTTTGCTTAGCAAGAGAACATTTATGTTGTTTAATAAATCGTTAGATAGGTTAATCTTCAGCTTGATAAATATTTGTTAGTTTTCAAATTCTTGAAAGCACTTAGACCAATTTTTAACCTAGAAAAAATCAATACAATGAAGTAGTGAAGTAAGGAAATTTAGAGCACTAGAACCTTCCTCATCACCCTTCAAAGCATATGAACAACTCAAACAACTTAGAAAATGATCTAGGCAACAATTTTCTTGATAAACTTTCTTAAAGACTTTTTGTCCTACCTTGATAAAATTATCCTTTGTTAAGCCATTTTGAGCCTAATGAGGTATGCTTAATGCATACCATTAATATTTTCTTGTTACACCTAATGTTTTAACCATATAACCTAAAAAGCTTTTATCTCGCCATATGGAATTGGCCAATTTAGGATTAAATGGATGTGTGGGAGTATTAAAAATCTATTGGGTTTAGCAAAGAAAATTTTATCAAGAATCATTGATAGAGTTAAAGTGAGAAATCTACCTTGTATGCCTTGAGATCATTCAAATTAGCTTATGAATGCTAGATTAAAAAAAAACGTTTGAAAGTTTGAGAAAAGAAAAAGAAAAAGAGCTAACAATTATGAAAAAAATCTAAGTGTGGGGTAATACAAGGATAAACAAAGTTATGATGAGTTCTTAATAAAAGGGCATAACATCTCTTAAAAGAAAGTTTGAAAGTGAGGCAAGAATGAGCAAAATATATGTTGCTTAAGTTGTTGGGATTTAGTAATCTATTTTATCTTAGATTGGCTATTCATTTTGATTATCTTTTATCCATTCTTTGATAACCATATCCTTAGCCCCATTAGAACCTTTGAAAGACCTATGTGATTTTAAACTTGTTTTGAGTTGTTTAGCGGAGATGACCTTCGGGTTTCGGTGCTAAAGGAGAGGCCTATTGTGTTTCTAGAGTTTTAAGCACGAAACCAATTGTATGCTTATGCATTCATATGTTCTATACTTAACTACCTAGTTGTGTTGATGTTTTGATTTTCAAAACTGCTTAAAATAATTTGGTCTTGCACACACTCAAGGAAATTAACTTATATTCTCTTGCTTGAAGTTGATCTATTTTAGGGATTATATTAAGTGCTTTTATTAAAATGCTAAGTTTGGTTTTGAAATTGCATGTCTTTTTACAAGTTTGATGGTTTTGAAGGTGGGATTGTTCTAATTTGCTTGAGGGCAAGCAAAGTTTAAGTGTGGGGTATTTGATAAGTGTGAGTTATATATAGTTTTTAATATGTTTTAAGCTTTGTTATTTAGTTATTTTGGTATTATTTAGGTTAAAATAGAGTTAAATTGTTAATTTATATGTCTTTAAGGTTAATCCAATGTTTTGTTTGATTTTTAGGTTTAAATTGTTAATAAAGGGCTTAAATTGCAAAAACGACAGATTGGGGCCAAAACTGCAAATATGGAGAATTTATGCGAGAAAGCGAGCGTTCAGTCCAGAAGCTTTTCACGTGACCACGTGAAATTAATGAAGAAATCTACCCATGGCCACGTGAAGGCATAAAGCTTGGAAGACATGGCCACGTGAAGGGTTAAGGCATTTTCATCCATGGCCACATGAAAGACCAAATGAAGAAAACCATGCAAACACTTGACCACGTGTGAGGAAGGGTTAATGGACACATGACCATGTGTGAGGAAAGCTTAAGGGACACGTGACCGCGTGTAAAAATGCAAGGGGAAAGGCGTGGCCATGTGCTGAAGACTCCCACTTCGCGAAGGATTTTCTCGAGCTTCCTGTTTTAGCAGAGTTTACTTCCTATTCTATGTTTGGAATTTAAGAAGGAATCTACTATGATTTTGCCCTATAAATAGCAGTATAAAACAGCAGAGAAAGGGAGAGGAACCTGAGAATTAAGCTTTACTTTCATTAGTTTAGTTTTACATTGTTTTGTTTTCACTGTTTTTCTTCAACACTTTTTTTTTTTTAATTTTAAGTATGTCTTGTGAGTAGTTTTTTTTTTTTTAACTTTTGCCAAAGGATACTTGAATCCTTAACTTGTATTGTTATGGCTTAAGTTTGTTCTTCAATTCAATACAAGTTGATTATTTCATAGTTCTTAAACATAGTCTTGTCTTTACTCAAATTTAAGTTGATTGTTAACTTGATTCAACATTGGTTAATTAATTGGTTTAAGTTGATTAATGACTTGCATGTTCTTAGGTTAATTTATTTGGATTAATGCATGATTATAATCTGAACAGCCTATAATTGTGTGTTAATTTGAGTAAGTTAAGATTGAGAAAAGTGTAACTAAGAATATATGAAAGTTAAATCTCTTGAGAAAGGCTTTAATAGACATGTAGGACAATTAATTCAGGTATTTATGCTAAGTATTGAATTGTTCTGAATAAGGAAATTTTAATGCTTCGAATGATAATCTTCAATAAAGTTATATAGGCTTATTAAACTGAATTCTCCATAATCACTTGTATGTTTTCTTTTGTTTAAGTCATAACAATATTTGTTAAGGTGGATAGTCCTTTAGTGAAAGTTATTTTTAATATTGATTTTTACCTCACTCAATTTACTTGCTTTTATTAGACTTTATTCATTTTAACTCTTTGTTTTGTTTTAGTTTGTTTTTAGTTTTAAATCCTCAATCATCACAACTTTGGGATTTCTTTTCTTTTTTTTACACACAAAATAGGTTTTAAAATTGAAATAGCACATACAAGCACAAGTTTCCCTTGGGTTCGATATTTTGGGTCATAATTATATTTCCCTATATTACTTAGCCGATCTAGTACACTTGCTAGCATCCCGTCACATGGAACCAGTCATTCTTATATATACTAATTCCTTTCTTGATATTCCAGTGACACTAAACTCTCAGATAAATAATGATTACTCATTATTTCATCTCGGTATGGCCATACACTTCTCAGTTCACTAATCAAGTGGCCGATGATATTTTCTCTCTTATTGAGAGGGGTAATCCCTTCACTTCTCTCATGCTCTCTAACATGAATCAATGTATACCCAAACATACCCATACTTGTCACCATGTTACGAGCACATTAGGTGTATGTCAAAGTACACAGTAATTCATAAAGAGTTTCATAGAGATTTTAGGTCTAAGAACTCCGATGCAAAACTTACACATGAGAAACACTTATGACTTATACCATGTAGTGTTCTCATGAACGGATCGAATCCAGATACCATGTTCTAAACATGTATCAATGATCTATGATTGACACTCCAGTCCTTATGATCCGTAAGACAAAACTCAAATTATCAAAGAGAGCATACTTGTCTTAATTCATTTGTTATTCCCATAACAATGACTGACTAGTGATATTTAGAATGAAGTCTCGATTGTTTCAATGTCTTAAAACCATATGCCTCACACATGATAACTTAAACTGAAACAACATTCTTGGATAGTTCTATCAATTGATATGCACAAGAATACAATAGATAAAGCAAATGCCTCATTTATTAAATTAAAAACTTTATAACAATGTATTGGGGCTAGGGCATACACTAACAATCTCCCACTAGCACTAGTCCAAATTGGGCATAGCCTTAATACTAAATGCTCTCAAATGAGCTTCGTGCAGATTTGGATGCAACTATTTCGTCAAAGGATCTGTTACATTGTCTTCACTTGCTATCTTGCTAACCTTGATGTCCCCATGATCAATGATCTCTCAGATCAGGTGGTACCTCTAGAGTATATATTTGGATTTCTGGTGTGATCAAGGCTCCTTGGCCTGTGTGATGGCCCCGTTGTTGTCATAAAAAGTTTTTAATGGATCTAGGATGCTTGGGACCACTCCTAATCTAGAAATGAAATTTCTAATCTAAACAACCTCTTTTGCAGCCTCACTTGCTGCAATATACTTAGATTTTATAGTTGAGTCGGCAACGGTCTCTTTCTTTGAGCTTCTCCTGCTGACAGCACAACCATTCAAAACAAAAACAAACCCATATTGCGATCTTGAATCTTGAGTGTTGGTCTGAAAAGCAGCAACGACATAACCTTGTATGACGAGCTCTTTTTGACCACTATACACCAAGAAGTGATCCTTAGTCCTTCACAGGTACTTTAAAATCCCCTTTACAGCAGACCAATGCTTTTCACTAGGGTCTTGCTGAAACCTACTAGTTATACTCAGTGCATGAGCAACATCCAACCTAGTACATAACATAGTGTACATGATAGATCCAATAGCAGATGCATATAAAATTCTACTCATGTTGTCCCTTTCTTCTTTAGTTTTAGGGCACTGTTCTTTAGTTAAAGGAACTCCCAAAGCCAAAGGTATGTACCCTTACTTTGATTCTCCCATACTAAAATGTTTTAGTACTTTGTCTATGTACTTTTCTTGACTTAGTCCTAAAAGCCGATTTGGTCTATCTCTATAGATTCGAATACCAAGTATTGTCTCGGCTTCACCTAAGTCTTTCATTAAGAAACATTTCCCTAACCATTACTTAACCTTTTGCAATGTTGGAATGTCATTCCCAATGAGAAGGATGTAGTCTACATATAGGACTAGAAATACTATTATGCTCCCACTAACCTTCTTGTACACACAAGGCTCATCTTCATTCTTGATGAAGTCAAATTCGTTGACTACCTCATCAAAATAAATATTCCAACTTTGGGATGCTTGCTTTAATCCACAAATGTATTTTTGAAGCTTGCAAACCTTCTTAGGATGCTTGGGATTGACAAAACCCTTAGGTTGTGTCATATACACATCCTCAAGTAAATTTCCATTGAGGAAAACATTTTTGACATCCATTTGCCATATCTCATAATCATGATATGCAACTATGGCAAGCAAAATCCTAATGGACTTGAGCATGACTGTAGGCGAAAAGGTTTCATCATAGTCCACACCATGAGTTTGTCGAAAACCTTTTGCTACTAGTCTACCTTTGTAGGTTTTATCAGATTTGAGTTTAAATAGCCACTTGTATTCAATTACCTTAGCACCTTCCAGTGGATCAACCAAGGTCCAAACCTGATTATCGTACATTGATTGTATCTCGGATTTCATGGCTTCAAGCAACTTTTTTGAGTCTGGGCTTTCAATAGCTTCTCGATAGGTAGTAGGATCCTCACAATCAACTAACTCAATAGTGTCACTATCGGTGATTAGAAATCCGTATCTCTCAATCTCCTGACGTACCCTACCAGACCTTATAGGTTCTTATGTAATGGGTTCCTATTCCACATCTGGTTGTGAACTTGATTCCATTTCCAACTCATCCTCTATAGGAGTTTGTGGCACTTGAATTTCTCCTAGTTCTACTTTACTCCCACTGACTTTCTTGAAAAGGAACTCCTTTTCCAAGAAAACATCCCTGCGAGCAACAAACACTTTGTTCTCAGCTTGTGAGTAAAAATAGCATCCCTTTGTTTCTTTGGGATAACCTATAAATAAGTAGACAGTGGATTTGGACTCTAGTTTATCAAATGTTAATTTCTTAACATGTGCTTCACAGCTCCAAATCCTGAGAAACGACATATTGGGTTCTTTCCTAGTCCATACTTTATATAGTGTTTTCTTAACTGCTTTAACTGGAGTGCAGTTTAGTAGAAACACAGTAGTTTCTAATGCATAACCCCAAAAAGAGAGAGGAAGACTTGCTTGACTCATCATTGATTGAACCATGTCCAATAGAGTTCGATTTATCTTTTTGGATACACCATTCCATTGTGGCATTCCAGGAGGGATGACACTACAAGAAAAATTCACTTTACCGACGAAAATTCTCGATGGAATTGAGTGAATTTTCGTAGGGAAATAAAAATTTCGATGGAATTTCGCGACGAAAAATGGTAAAGGAAATCCGATTGTAGGCACTTTTGCCAACGAAAATCTTTTCCGTCGGTACAATTACCGATGGAATTATATTGTCCATCGGCAATTGTACCAACGAAAATAATTATTCCATAGGCAAATTTCCAACGAAATTATAAATTCCATAGGCAAATTTAACGACGGTAAGTATATTTTCGTCGGTAAATTTGCCTACTGCTAAAAAAATTTACGACGAAATTAACCATCACTATTCCATCACTAAAAAGATTATATATTTTTAAGAAAAAATTATAATTAGCAGGTAATCGGAATTTCTAAAGAAATTAAGCAAAACCAAATAAACCTATAATTAACAAACATATAATTTTAGCCAAACAAAGTGAAAATTTAATTTCTTTCATAGAGTTCATAAAACATTAAGAGCAAAATAAAAAAAAAACCATGAACCATAACAGAAACTAGAACAAAACCCATTAACAAGTACTGAGTATTTTAAATCAAAAAATAAAGAGAAGAACGAATTACTAATGTTGAATCCGAAGCAGTGGATGAATCCCTGCCTCTTCTCATAAAAATCTTGTTCTTCTTCTGACTTCATTACCCTGATGTCCATTTTCAAACCCCACCATCACAATAGAAAAGAAATACATGGATCCTTTGCTAAAGAAATGGAATCATATTCAAGGTGCAAACTAAATAAACAAACTCACCATTGCTCCACTGAAATCAATATAGTTGAATTTTGTGTATCCTAAAAAGAGAAACACAAAAAAAAGACAATAATATTGGCATTTAAAAATAAATATATCAATATAAGAATTCCTGTGGCATTATAAATGTAATAATGCAATTCTAGTAAAAATAATCCAATTTATATAATTAACATGGTAATATATGAAATTTTATCGTATGCAAATCATATAAATTACATGAAAAAAGAATGAAAAAGGAAAAGGGAACAAGGCAATGGATGAAATGAATATGATAAAAGCAAGCATAAAAATGGGTAAGCTTTAAGTGTTAGTTTAACACTGCATACTTGTTTGTAATATACTCCTTTTATTCTAGTTCTCTGATATAACAAGGTACCAATTGGTGAGCTAAACTAGTGAGATTTTGCTGGGATATATGCAAGCTAAATTAGTGGGCTTTGACTAGGATATATGTGCTCAATTTTTTTATCTCTAGGACAATAGTTGCTGTGCAAATTTTGGTTTTAATTTTTACTTAGTGCTAGTATCCTGGTTTCCGATTAAGTATAAGACTAGGAGAAAGGGTCAAGTTGTTGTTCTGGTTTCTTTGGTAGTGTTGTTTTAAGGTATATTGTTTGTGGTCATTGTGCAAGTTCATTCTTTTATGAGGATTGTTGTCCTCATCCTCATTTTGTAATTGTTTGGGTAGTAAGTAATTCATCTTGGCTTATAAAAAAAAGTGATGGAAAAGACAAATGGTTGGTTTGATACATATGAAATTGCATCACAAATACAAAATTAAAATCTATATAAAAAACTAAAATTTATTGGTTCAAAAATTTATTGGTACAAAATTAAAATCTAGTTTGCTCATCTAAAAAAAGCAAAAGATTTAAACCAAAGCATCCCCTTCTTTACTATAGAACCACGGGAGACCAGTCCTAATCACTCCCACCAGCTAACTCTTTTTTTTTACAGCAATTTGTTATGAAAGTTTTAATTTCACAAGCTTAAATGATCCAATATGCTATTTCTACAGGCAAATAGGCCTATTTAATCATTGCAGGCCACTAGTTTGCATCAGACGTACCCATAATTATAGATTATATATTATTGTAATAAGCAATTGGTGGCAAGAGAACAAATTTTGGTAACTAATGATGAGGTGATTCCTGTTACTAGAATAGAATATCATTGGCAAAGGAAGAAAGAAGCAAAAAATATCTTTTCCAATATTTATTTTAATTTATTTTCAAATTTTATTTCTAATGCGGACTTGAATGGAAAATTTTATAATCTGACCTTTAAACTTGACTCCATATTTTAAAATTTTGCTTCCTCAGTTTTTTCATTCATCTTGTCCAAAATCGCAGGAAGTTAGTTGCTTTGCAAACTGAGCATATCTTTCACTAAAAAAAGAGTTAACAAAAGAAATCAAATGGAATGTCAAAGACATTTTATTTAGAAGAATAAAGCTAAACATGGATAGCCTTCAACTAGCAGATATTACTAATTATTGCAGAAAATAAGTCTGCCCCATTATAATAACCCATACATTTATGATTTCCAGATCCATAATTTTCGACATGAACAAAATATCATCCAGTCAACGGACACCAAATCAATCACAATTTGAAGTTACTAAAATATAAGAATCCACATCTATCAATCTAATAAAAAATAATCTAGACATTCAAATGAAATATATAAGCAAAGCAAGACAGAAAACTGAAACAATTAAGCGAATTTATACAATAAAAATAAAAACTAGAGGAAAACAAACCCAAATGACAGGACACAATCAGAAAACCATATATCGAACAGGGAAAACAAACCCAAATGATGAGACACAATCAGAAGATAAATGTTTGGAGAGAAAGAAAATAGGAGAAAAAAGAGAGGGAGGAGAGAAAATGATAAATATAGATGCAGGTCTTTAATCTGGCTAATATTGGAAAATAAATAGGCAATAAGTGTGTGTGTTTTGAAGATTTGAGGATGCAGAGAAGAGATGTGAAACGAGACTGTTGAAAATATATGATTTCCTTTTTTTTATAAATCTTTGAAAATAAAAAAATGAAAATAACATAATATTATTCTTTTATTATAGGAAATAAAATAATATAAAATTTTTTAAAGTTTTTAGTTTTAGTCCATAAGCATAATATTTATGACATCTATAACTCAGATGAGAAATAAAGTATGCCAACAAATAGAAAAATTAAAAGAAGACAAATACTATAACAAGGATTTTTATTTTATTTTTATCCAAGTTACCCTTATCAAAATTAATATTATAAAAAGAAATAAGTCAGTGTGATTTTGATAGGAGTTGCAAAGTGTGTGGATAATGAAACTCCATATCTCTTCCTGAGTTTAGGCAAAACTGCCAATTTATTATGACATAATTTAGGGAATGAAAGGCTAATATATTATTTTAAATTGAGAATGAGCATGGCATGATTTGAATTAAGAATTGAACTGAAATAATTCGGTTGTGCAGCCAATTAATAAAATATGTAAATTTTATTTTATTGGTTAAGTTAATAATTAAAAAGCTAAAAAAAACTAAAATACGTTAAAATGGTCTCATTTTATCCAATAAAATTTTATAAATTGTTTTAAAGCATTGATTCAATTTATTATTTTAATTAAATTTAATTTTAATTATTTAGATTTAATTGAAAAATTGAAATGTGCTCAGCTATAATTTTAAGCAGTGACTGTATGTAAGGACCCAAAATAGGCCCTAGTAGAAATCAAGGGCAATTACATGTTATTAAAGTCTAATTGAGTATTATTGGATGAATTAATAAGAGTTAAGATATTGATTGTGGCAAAAATGTTATTAAGTTATCATTAATTATGTGATAAATGTGTAAATTATATGGTATGAATTTTATAAAAACATAATTAAATTATTATGTTGGCATAATAAAATTCAAGGGTGTAATTGAAGAAAAAAGTATTATTTTGGGGTAAATTTGTAATTATGGCATCTTTAGGAGCAAATGTGAATAAATGAATAATTGAAGGATCAATTTAAAAGAATGAATAAATGGAAAGGTTGATTTAAGAAAAAGATTTAGTGGAGGGCCGGGTCACTTTATAGCATGTAAAAAGGTAGGTGTTCATTATGTGACATGCAAACTCTTAAGGGGCCAAATAGGGAATTTTACCTTATTGTTATATAAGCTAAACATGTGATGAGAGATGGTGTGTGAGAGAGTGATGTGTCAGCAATTTTGAGAGGAGAAAACCAGAAAATACTTCCTCTCATTATCTTTCAAAGTCTTTGAATCTATCAAGCAATTTAAGTGACAATTCATGATGGTTAAATAAGGCAATTAAGTGTATAACTTTAAGGTAAATAATCTCTACTGAATTTCATCATCTTCTTCTTTTTCTTCTAATTTTGGTTGAGGTAAATGATGAATAAGTGCTGGAAATTTTAATTGATGATGATGATGATGTTTGTGAAGGAGCAGAGGGGGGTAAAAAGAGTAAAGGCAAGGAAATTGTAAGGGATTGAAAACTAAGGGAAAAAGTTGGCTAAGGTATGGGATAGGGCTCCTCTTGCATGCATGTGAATGTTAATTATATAATTAAGGTGCATATGTGTGATAGATTGAATAATTGGGTTGAGGTATGAAATTAGGATTTGTTACAATTGATGTTACATGAGGAATTGAGGAAACTATTGACTGTAATTTAGTCATAAAAATGAGTTAAGGACCTTAAATTAAAATCATGTTAATTTCAATAATTCCATAAGAGCTACATGTATAAATGTGTAGTTGAAAACTAGCACTAGTTTGGTCTCTAAATTATCCTTATATTGATTGAATGTTAGGTGCATTATTAATTCTGATTTTGAATAGCTTGGGGTTAAATCTTCATAATTGATTGTAAAATGATCAGAATGACATGATGTAAATTCCTACTTAAAACATACTTCAAAACCTACAATTTCTATGAAGAAAGCAAAGTCTAATAAGGCCTATAAGATTGCCTAATTTTCACTTGAAATCGGAAATTCTGTGTGGCCTACTATAATGAACAGCCTTTAGTAAATTCCATATATCTTGAGTTATAAAAATTCTATTGCAGAGATATTTGATGTTTTAGGAACTAAAAACATAGGGGAAGAAAGTTGTAGAAGACTATTTTTGCTGAAAATGTCGTTTGGAAGGACTAAAACATTGTACAAATTGAAGTAGAAAAATTGTTTCGCAGAAATTTTCCTTAAGGCATCGGTGGTAGTCACGACCGAGACAATTTGTCTCAGTCGTGGCCACCTTTTGATGTCAATTTCAGCCTTTAGACACAGCTGGGACAAATTTTCTCATCCGTGGCCTTTTCCTTTTAAAGTTTAGTGCAATTTTTTAGCCTCATTAAATACCAACACTCACCCTAACATTTGAAATACATCTAAAGCATGTTAAATCATGTAATTTAATTTAAAATATGACATTCATATGTGAGTTTAGAAAATTTTAAAATATATATATATGAGAGTATTACGTAACATCAAAATGTGAGATTAATATAATGACTTGTAGAAACAAAGTTGTAAAGATACATTGATACCATGTAGATGAACCTTCATTGAAGTAGATTAATAAATAAAAGTATGAAGTTATGATATTATCATTAATCCTATATTTATGATAATGTGTCTATGATATGATGTGTTGCCTAAAGATCATATGTTTAAGAACAAGTTCATGATGAGAGGTAAGTTTAATTATCGGTACTTGAATTACTATATGAATATATGAATGCATATTTAAACACTGGACAATAGTGTACTATAATAAGATTATATGCATGTGCAATGTGTAAGATATAAATTCATAGATGATAGGTAATATTAAAAATGCTACTCATGAATGTTCATTCGGTGCTGGAGTATATGAAACAAGGACTTGAAAACATGTCACGTTACCTAGTTGTATACAAATTGATGAATCTAAAGCTACTATGTTTAGTTGAATAACTTGTCCTTCAATGGGCTGATATATATATAAATATCTAGATGATTATACATTATTCCTATTAATTTCTTGAAATTGCTATGATACATATAGTTTGAAATGCTAATTCTTTACTTGTATAAAGAAGTAATGTGATTAGTAGAATATATGTGTTCATATATATAGATATGTATGATCTTACATGGTTGGGTTTGAAGCTTGAAAACTATTTTAGAGTAATGATTCAAAGAATATGTTAAAGTGAAATATATGAATATGTCTTTAGTTAATTGAAATGACATGATTAGGCATATGTGCTATTACATCTTAGCATGCTAAAATACAAATCTACAGTGCTATAGACTAAATTATAGAAATCTTATTAAAGCATATAATGGCAATGTTATATGAGACTATATATATTTACATGAATATGTATAGGTACAAATGGCATTATATATGTATAGTCTTGACATATGGAAAAGATTACATGATCGAATAAGATTATAAAGTATAAAGTGGTAATACCCAACAGTGAGTATATTTACAGGTTTGCAGAAAGTTACACATGAGCATGTGTATGAGTACATTGTTTATAGTTACCCAAGAGTATACATGTGCATATAAGAATATGAATGAATAAATGGAAGATAAAGCAAATAGATTTTATTGCCTGCTTTGAGTCTAGGAAATCGATAGATAGGCATGCCTATAAGGGTACCTTGCAGTTGCATTTGAACATTTTGACCTGTTTAGGTCCACTTGAATTTAAAAGTATAGTGAAATTTTTTGGGTTTAAAAGTTAAAGTTAATTTAAACAACCCTCATGTGGTTTGTAACCGACCCCGCTTGGGTCCGCTTGACCGATCCATGTTATTTGATTGACCCTGTTTGGGTCCATGTTATTTGATTGATGCCGTTTAGGTCCACCGATTTATCATACAGTTTTATCCCTACAAGGGATCATCATTTAATACCTTCGGGTATCTTATTTGTACCATTGGGTGCCACCGTTATAATCAATAGTTTTGTACTTTTAGGTACTACCGTATAACCCATTATCCACCTCTTAAGAATAGTGCAGGCTTTATTATCAAAGGTTAAGAAAAGTTAATAAGGCATGCAAATTCTTAATTGACTTCATATTATTCTACATGTGAAATTCCTTTTATTGCATACAAAACCTGCATCTATAGGAATGCCCAATAGCAAATATATGTAAGTAATACTACTAGTATCAATAATGCATGCTAATTGTTAAATGATGAATTTGCATTATATTAATACTTTGATTAAATTGATGATATATATATATGCCTTGTGATCATAAACCTTATTTCTATATGTATGCCAATATATGATTGATGAAGGAACTATGGAACATAAAGTAAGGTTGTAGTAATACTATAATCTCATGGTAATTGGATGTGTTGATTTGTTGTATAATTCTAATATGTTTATATCCTAGACATACAAGAATAGAAGTAAGATAATTTCAATACTTGTGAAGATTGTTTATCAAATTAATAATAGATAACTATAATTTTATGATTATGAATTGAGTAATAAAATAATAATTTTATCAATAGTTTGAACTTAAGTCCAATGGATGTTGGAGCTTGTATAATCATATATGGTGATTGAAACGTAAATACAAATCCTACCGTTGAACTTTATGATTTCTATAAATAAATGTAAATGTATAATTTCTTGAAATAAATCACTGTTATAGCTAAGGCATGTTGTGTGCTTGTTGACGATCACTGTGAGTGGTCGTTTATCATGATTTTAGTTTCCCATTAAACTTTATAGGTTAGCACGGGTGTTCCATCCGTGTATGTTGCAGGGCTAGAACTTTCTTGTAGGACTGATATCTGTAGCAGGATGGCTAACACAAGTCTTAGAAGATTGATAATAGAGTCTTCTTTTTGTCCTTATATTTTGTAGTTATGGAAATGTTAATTATGTTGGAAATTTTGTAATTACTATAGATGTTTTGTATATGTAATATTTGATGATAATGAGATGCACCTGTAAGTAAAGCTTCTAATAGTTAACTTTTAGATATTTGTTTAGTAGAATAACAGATGTAATGTTATGATAAGCATGCTTAATTAATACTAAATAAAGTGATATGTACAGATTATAGAATAAGGGTGTGATGGGGATTTAATTTAACCCTTAGTCTCACTAGACTGCGTATAGTAGGAGTAGGGTGTCGATCCAAAGGGAACGGGTAAATTTTATATTGAAATAACAACAAGTAAATGGATAGGTATCAATTTCATTTATAATCATGCAATGTATATAAACTCTAAACTACTTAAGGTAATTTAAGTTGATTTTGGATAATAGATTACTTAAAAGATAGGATGAATATACATTTTAACCAACAAGTTCATCTTTGAATGAATTAACAATTGTATGAATGGTATGAATGGAGAATTTAGCCAAGGTTCTTTAAAGCAACTCTCATTGTCAATAAAGAGTGTTCTTATTTAGAGTCTATAAGCATTCTCATGTCATTATAGAGATAAATAAAAACCATGAAGCTCTATGCCAATTCTTTAACCCCTCAAAGTGAATCCCTTATCTCTAAGTGAATTCAATGCTTCAAGTAAATTTATTTGACTTTCCATCAAAGAATCCCAACTCTCGTTGTGAATTAATTGACTAACATACTTAGTATGGTGATCAAGCATAATAAGTAAATTCAAGCACTCAAACAAACTTAAATCATAATTCATACATGAATAGAATTGATCATTCATAAGATAAAATTAAATAGATGAATAACAAACTTAATTGCGTAGTTAAAATGTATCAAAAGAACATAACCACAACAATATTACAATAAAGATAGAATAAGAGTTAAGAAAACATCACTCCCCAGTGTTTACTTTCTAATTTGACCTTCTTATGAATCTCTTATTCCTTTGGCTTTGCTCTTTTGTCATCCTCTAATAATAAGTAAAAATAGAAAATCCAAAACAACTAAATGTTCTTAAGAGAAACACAGTAAAAAAAATACGTTCTTTTTCTATTCAAGTAACCATCCCTTTAAATGTTGTTCTCCCATCTATTTATATGTATCTTCTCTACAGATATGTCCCTTGATTCTCCACGAAAGGTTGCTTATAGAAGGACACTTTGTTTGGCTGAAAAAATCAGATGCAGAAGACACATCGTTTGGAAAATAGTGTCTTGTCCGACTCGTGACTGCCTTCACGAGTCGTGATTTCCTTGAGACATTCTGAAGTCGTGCCCCATCACGAGTCGTGAGCCTCCTCACTACTCGTGAATCTGCTGCCTAGTCGTGATCTCCATCCTGCTCTCCTTACCGAGTCGTGACTCCCTTCACGTCTCGTGAACTTTTGCTGGGTCTCGTGAATTTCTTTCTTCTTCACTCCTTCTCCACTCGTGATGCTCTTCACTACTCGTGAGCCACTTCTTCTAAATTTCACCATCTTCTTCCTTTTCTTCTCACTTCACCAATTTCTACCTAGAAACAACATAAACACATAAATGGGACATAAACACATAAAAATACAATTAACATTACATATTTAACTACATAAATATAAGAAAAACACACATAAAATAGTAGACATTTTACATGACATCAAATTCCCCCACAGTTAAACCTTGCTTGTCCCCAAGCAAGAGAAAAGAATGAGAAAATCTAATTTCAAGTTTAAAACAAGTAAGTCAAATTATAAAGCATTGCTCAATTTTTACTTAAGATAAGATTGATATGAAGTCAAACACCTTAACACTCAAAATATTAGTAAATCAAGACTTAAAACATGCATCTTAAATCATCAAGTCATCAAAGTTTACTAAATTCAACATCAAGAATATAAAGTCTCAAGACTAACCATGCTCAAGAAAGAATAATGATCATAAAACCTAAGATTCAAAGACTATAGATGCCTTTTAGGACAATTAAGAAGCTCACATACCTTTAAACCCATCTCATGGCATTTTAGACTATTTTTTTCTTTCTTTTTTTTTTCTTTAGCATGGGTGCGTTTTACGCTTCATCCCATGATTAGCAATAGAATGTAGTATTGGGTGCGTTTTACGCTCCATCCCATACCTTATTGAACTTTTAGATATGCATCTTGCTTTAATTTTTTTACTTTCGTTCTTTTTCTTTACTAGTCCTCATCCATTATTGAAAGGCCTAAAGGTAAGCATTATGGCTATAGTTTCCATGAAGCAACTAAAATCCTAAAATCTTAAGCAAAATGAGCATATTCTAACCTTAAAGCATAGTTAATGAAGAGACTAAATAACCTAAAATGTTAAAGAAAGTAAAAAGAGATGACTTAAAAATAAAAAAAATCATGCAAAAAGATCTTGAAAAACTAATAAAATGAGTATAAAGGCAAATGAATATTCATAACAACCTATATGGCATACACTATGAGCAACACTCATAACAAAACTCACTATAAAAATAAACAACAAAACACACAAAAGTGATCCCCCACACTTAGAAGACACGTTGTCCTCAATGTGGAAAAACAAAACAAACACACAAAAAGAAAAGCACAAATAAACAAAAACATAGAGGAAAGAAAAACTCCCCTCAAATCATGGTGAAGTGGGAGGCGAAACAACCACGTAGCCCGATTGGGCAATGAAAGCATCCACTTTGTGCTCAAGGCGGCGTTGATTATGAACTAATTGAGTGGTGGTTTGCTCCAAGGAAGCCAATTGGCTTTGAATGGCAGATTGATTTTGGAGCAGCTGGTTAAACATGGAGTTGATGAAAATTGATGAAGAAGCGGCAGTGGGTGTGAAAACTGGTGAATGACTAGGTGTACCCTCCATAGGCTCAGCACTTGGCCCTATCTCGGTTGGCCTTGATTCTTTCGATGTACTGTCCATAGGAGCCACTGGTGTGGTAGAAGTACCTTGCAATTCTTTCCAACAAGAACGATATATAGGTGGAATATATTCAAAAGAATTGTTAGTTACCTCTCCCCTCACAAACAAATGCTTAGAAAAGTATAAGCATGGAAGCACATCATCATATGTTCGCAAATCAATATCAATCCCCCTAGCAATAGCAGCAATAACATGACCATGGGTGATAGGGGATTCAGGGCGACTAACACAAGTTAACAATTGTTTGAAAATCCAATAAGACCAACATATTGATTTATGATTATGTACACACCACATCAAAAATAGTTCATGACTTGAAACTCTATTAAATTCAGACTTGTTGAAAACAATAGATGCAAGAATCTTATGCAAAATCCAATACTTTAAATCCGAAATAAACATAGATTTAGCATCTCTAGCCCTATATGGTGTAGACAATCCAGTAAGAAAGTTCCAAAACTCATTAGGCCTATAACTCTTAGGAGGATTACATAATCCATTTGGGCTAAAACCAAAAATCCTATGCATCATGAAATATGTAAGAGTATAATCAACACCATTCAATTTAAAGTCAACAAGCCTAGGATTATCAGCATTTTCTTTGAAATTTGTATAAAATTCCAAGACTAAGTCAACATAAAATTTTTCATGCATATTAACAAACCTCAAAATGCCACATGCAGAAAGCATTTCATTAACTTCTTCAAGAACACCAACTTGTTCAAGCAGAGAATTAGGAAAATACTTACAGAGAGATTTAGCTCTATCCTTTAACACTAGAAATTTGTTACCTTCATGAATGGAAGAAAGAGGGAATGGAGAACCAAAATCTGTCTGCAAACTCTGTAATGGTGCTGCCTCCTCTCCTTGCTGACCACTTGAAGAAAAAGTGCTTGTGTGTCGTGAAAAGAAAGAAAAGAAAGGGACATCAAATGTGAAAGAGGAAGAGAAAACAACAGACAATCACTAATGTAGTTCACGGTTGAAGATATAGGAAAACACAAAAGTCGTAAAAGAGAAGAAAATGTAAAAGAAACTGTAAAAGAAACTGCCACAGTTTTTATAGAAGAAGAAGGAAAAGTGAAAGAAAAATAACGTTAGAAAAAACCCTAATTTGAAATTATAACCGTTCCCCCTCTTAAATGGAAGTTAATAATGGCAGTTATCTTAATTAAAAACCGCTTATAGTCGTAATTAGAAGAATTAAAAAAAATAAAGAAATGAAAATGAAAAGAAATGAAAAATAAGGAGTTAAAAATCACGACTCGTAATTTCTGAACAGTACTTCACGAGTCGACATGGCCTTCACGACTCGTGAAGATAAGGCAGAATGTAGTGGTGAAACAAAAGTCACGACTCAACACATATGTCACGACACGTGAAGAAAAATAATATATGAACAAACAAATGGAAACAAAAGTCACGACTCGTAACATGGTTCACGACACGTGAAAATAAAACAAGGTTAGACAAACTAGAAATCATCACGACTCGGAATTTAAGTCACGACTCATGAACCTGACGCTGTTGCGCTACACGTGAACATTTTCACGACAGGTGAGTGCATTCACGACTGAATGATTTAAGCCACAGTATTACTCGTGAACACTCTCACGAGTTGTGAAGCACTCGTGAAACCAAAATACTTAGCTGCAAAATCATAACAAATGTGATCCAAAAATTAATCAACAAAGAAAAATAACCCAAAGAACATAAAAACTAAAAGCATATAATATAATCTACAAACTAAACACAAAATAGAAAATAAACAAATAAACACAAACTAAAAGAACTACAAATATAAAGAACTAAACAAAAATGTTAGGATTATGCAAAAGAAGAATTTATCAAAGAAACCTTATGTGTAGGAACCATTACATCACCAATGAAATAAGGCTTCAATCTATGTCCATTAACCTTAAAAACTTCACCTTTTTCATTAACAATATCAACAGCTCCATAAGAGAAAACTTGAACAACTTTAAAAGGTCCTGACCATCTAGACTTTAATTTTCCAGGAAATAGCTTCAATCGATAATTATACAACAAGACCATATCACCAACTTGAAATTCTTTCTTGAGAACATGTTTATCATGCCATAACTTAGTTCTTTCTTTATACAACTTTGCATTTTCATAAGCATTCATACGAAGTTCCTCTAACTCTTGTAATTGAAGCAATCTCTTCCTACCAACTTGTTGCATATCAAAATTTAACACCCTAGTTGCCCAATAAGCTTTATGTTCAATCTCAACAGGCAAATGACAAGACTTACCATAGACCAATTGATAAGGTGTAAGACCTATAGGAGTTTTGAAAGCTGTTCTATATGCCCAAAGAGCATCATCTAACTTAAGTGCCCAATCTTTTCTTGACCTAGAGACAGTTTTCTCTAAAATCCACTTAAGCTCTCTATTGCTAATCTCAACTTGTCCACTAGTTTGGGGATGATAAGGTGTAGCAATTTTATGAGTCACATTATATTTTTTCAATAACTGCTCTATAACTTTATTGCAAAAATGAGACCCACCATCACTAATAATGGCCCTAGGTGTTCCAAATCTAGGAAATATAACTTTCTTAAGCATCTTCTTAACCACCTTGGCATCATTAGCAATGGTTGGAATTGCTTCCACCCACTTAGACACATAATCCACCATAACTAAAATATACCTATTCCCTAAAGAACTAGGAAATGGTCCCATAAAGTCCATACCCCAAACATCAAATAATTCAACTTCCAAAATACCTTGTAAAGGCATTTCATTCCTCCTAGACAAATTTCCCATTCTTTGACACTTATCACAACTAAGTACAAAGTCCTTAACATCCTTAAACAATGTAGGCCACCAAAATCCAGCTTGTAAAACCTTAGAAGCTGTCTTAGAAACCCTAAAGTGACCACCTATAGCATAAGAATGACAATGAGCTAATACTTCACCAACTTCTTCATGAGGGATACACCTCCTAATCAATCCATCAGCACATCTCCTATATAATAAAGGTTCTTCCCAATAGTAAAACTTCACATCATGAAGGAATTTCTTCCTTTGCCTATAATCTAAACCATAAGGAAGCATTCCACTCACTAGGTAGTTTGCTATATCAGCAAACCAAGGAGTTTCCTTAGAAACCACACTAAAAAGATGTTCCCCATGAAAAGCTTCATCAATAGGTACCCCATCATCATTATCTTGCAAAACACATTGGGTCAACCTAGATAAATGGTCCGCAACTAAATTCTCCTTCCCCTTTTTATCTCTTATTTCCCAATCAAACTCTTGTAGCATTAAAATCCATCTTAACAACCTAGGCTTAGCATCTTTCTTACTCAAAAGGTACTTAAGGGCAGCATGATCAGAATAAACAATAACTTTTTACCCTACAAGATAAGCCCTAAATTTATCAAAAGCATACACAATGGCCAAGAGTTCTTTTTCAGTTGTGGAGTAGTTAATTTGGGCATCATCTAGTAATTTGCTAGCATAATAAATAACAGAAGGCTTTCCATCAATTCTTTGTCCTAAAACAGCCCCTACTGCATAATTACTAGCATCACACATCAATTCAAAAGGTTGATTCCAATTTGGTGGTTGCAACACTGGTGAAGTGACAAGAGCATGTTTAAGAGTTTCAAAAGATTTAAGACATGCCTGATCAAACTGAAAATCAACATCTTTACCTAGCAACGTGCATAGGGGTTTAGCTATCTTAGAAAAATCTTTGATAAACCTCCTATAAAAACCAGCATGGCCTAGAAAACTTCTAACATCTCTAACATTTTTAGGAGGAGGCAAATTAGCGATGATTTCAATTTTAGCTCTATCAACTTCAATCCCCCTAGTAGAAACTAAATGTCCTAAAACAATGCCCTCTTGAGCCATAAAATGACACTTCTCCCAATTTAAAACCAAACCATGCTCCATACATCTATCAAGCACCTTAGAAAGATTAGATAAACAATCCTCATAAGTAGTGCCATACACACTAAAGTCATCCATGAAAACTTCTACACTTTGATCAATAAGATCACTAAAGATAGAAAACATGCATCTTTGAAATGTAGCTGGTGCATTACACAAACCAAAAGGCATTCGCCTAAATGCAAAAGTTCCATATGGGCATGTAAAAGTTGTCTTAGATTGGTCATGTGGATGAATAGGGATTTGATAAAAACCACTCAACCCATCTAAGTAGCAAAAGTAAGAAAAATTAGCCAATCTTTCAATAACTTGATCAATAAAAGGTAAAGGAAAATGGTCCTTTCTAGTAGCCTTATTTAACTTCCTATAGTCCACACACATACGCCAACCCGTGATAGTCCTAGTAGGAATTAAATCATTGTTATCATTACGAATTACAGTCAAACCACCCTTCTTAGGGACAACTTGAATTGGACTCACCCACTTACTATCACTTATAGAATAAATTATGCCATTATCAAGCAATTTAATTATTTCTTTCCTCACAACCTCTTTAAGAGTTGGATTAAGCCTTCTTTGACCTTCAATAGAGGGCTTAGAATCCTCCTCTAATAAAATTCTATGCATGCAAACCTTAGGTGCAATTCCTTTTAAATCATTAATTGAATATCCCATGGCATTTCGATGAGCAAGTAAAATACCACGTAAAGCATCCACATCATGCTTAGCAATTGATGAATTAACAATGAAAGGCAATTTAGAATGTGCATCTAGAAATTCATACCTTAAGCTTGTTGGTAGTGGCTTGAGTTCAAGCTTGATTTCCTCCTTAGATATCTTTAATGACATATCCTCATCCTTTCTCAAAGACTCAAACTTTGAGAATTTTCCTTGGAAAGGATATGAGGCAACTTGCAAAACTTTATCACAACTCTCATTTAAACAAAAAGGTGCAATAGGGTTTTGACTCACACAATCATGCACAACACTATCAATACACTCATCAAGAATATCATAAGAATCAATTCTATTTACCTCCTCTATTGGTGAAGATTTAATCATGCCAAAAACATTAAACTCAATTTTTTCACCATTAACCTCAAGAGATATTTTACCATTTTTCATGTCAAAAACAGCCCCAGCAGTAATTAAGAAAGGCCTACCAAACAAAATAGGAATTTCAGGATCTTCATCCATTTCTAACACAACAAAATCAGCTAGAATCACAAACTTACCCACTTTGGTTGGAATATTTTCTAAGATGCCTATAGGGTGTGAAATAGACTTATTCGCCATTGATAAACACATATTTGTAGGCTTTAACTCACCTAAATAAAGCTTTTTATAAATTGAGAAAGGCATAAGACTAACACTAGCACCCATATCACATAAGGCCTTATCAAAATAAGTACCACCTATAACACAAGGAACCGTAAAACAACCCGGATCCTTTAGCTTAGGTGGGTATTTAGAAAACATAGCCTTAGACTCTTCTACCAAAGAAACATAACCATACTCTTCAAGCTTACCCTTGTGACTCACAATTTCTTTTAAAAATTTTGCCCATGAAGGCATATCTTTAATGGCATCCACAAAAGGTATAGTTATAGTAAGTTCCTTCAAATAATTTAAAAACTTGCCAAATTGCTTATCAAGATTTCTTCTAATAAGTCTTTGAGGGAAAGGCAAAACATTCAAATTAACTTTAGGTCCATCTTCCCTAGATGAGGTTATCTTTTCCTTAGGTTCATCAAGCTTATTATCATTTTCACTTGCATCCATAACATGATCATCATTCACAATAAGATTCTCATTACTTTTACTATTACTCTCAATCTTTTTCCCACTCCTTAACATAATGGATTGAACCGATTCATGAGGCAAAAACTCAGGTTGACTTGGTAACTTGCCTAAAGGTTTAGCACTAGAAGTGGCTTGTTGAGCCAATTGGTTTTCAAGCATCTTATTATGAGTGACAAGTTGATCAATTTTAGTGTTTATTTGCCTAAATTGTTCCTCATTTTGCTTGTTAGTTGTCATTTGATGATTAACAAATTGCTCCATCAAATTCTCTAAATGGGATTTAGGTTGTTGGGAGTTAAAAGGTTGCTTATTTGGAAAAGGTGATGGGTTAGGTAACTTATTCATATGATTGCGATTATTATTATTAGGAGGGTTCAATTGGGCATTTTGGTTAGACCAAGAAAAACCGGGATGGGTTCTCCATTGTGGGTTATAATAATTAGAATTTTGACCCATCCTTTGGTTATAGTTCCCTTGAACAAAACTTACATCTTCACTAGAGCCCTCACTACAATTAACATACATATGAGGTCCACCACATTTCTCACATACATGACTCACATTTTCAACATTGGAATGAGAATTACTTACCATTTTTGTCAAAGCTTCTACCTTAGCCGTCAAAAGATTAATGGAATCCAATTCCAAAAACCCCTTAGCCTTCGCCATAGTGGGTTCTTCTCCCATGTATCCTTGTGAAGCTAACTCTTCCAACAAAGTTTCAGCTTCCTTAGCAGTTTTCTCCAACCATTTACCACCTGAAGCAGCATTAACAATATTTCTATTTTCCTCCATCAACCTATTGTAAAAGATTTGAGGAATCATCCAATCCGGCAAGCCATGATGAGGACATTGCCTTTGGAGTTCCTTAAACCTTTCCCAAGAGGTATAAATGGTTTTATTAGGTAATTGTTTAAATGTAGATATTTGATTCCTAAATTTTGCCGTTTTATGTGGTGGAAAATACTTATGAAGAAAAGCTTGTTTTAATTGGTCCCATGTAGTAATTATCTCACTAGGTATACTAGCAAGCCAAATTTGAGCCTTTTCTTTTAAAGAAAATGGAAATAACCTAAGTCTAATGGCATCATTACTTACTCCATTAATTTTAAATGTAGCACACACATTAAGAAAAGCAAGGATATGAGCATAAGGGTCTTCCCCTTGCAAACCTCCATATTGGTTATTCTGCACCATTTGAATGACAGCCGGCTTGATCTCGAAATTATTATTA